>CM032386.1:1300988-1893488 GCA_019049475.1 Eueides isabella
GGCGTTGAGTTCCACCAAGTGGGAAACTGCAGTGTTTTTACGGGAAAGGAGTGTCTTAATGCTAGATTTCCTCTACTTTCCCTGTGAAGTACTTTGAATCAAATAAAATACGAATTTTATAAAGAAAATGTCAAAGTTTTCCCACGTGAAAATTGAACACTTACGTAGAGTGAACTTTCAAGAATTTGATTTGCCGTCCCCAGAGGCGGCGGTGGCGGCGCGGACGGGCGGGTGTGTACAATGTAGCCGGCAAACAATCGCACTGTTTGCCGCTGCTCTGTTTGACGACTGCTACCTAATATTGCTATTTGCCGTGCCCCGTTGTTGACAATCATAAATTCATAACGACCTGCCCCGGCCTGCCCGCGGCCGTGTTTACTCCAGCCCCGGCCAACCAACCAACAAAGAACGGAAACATGTATTGTAATATTGATATTCAAACATTTCTCTACATTTTCAATTGAAAATACAGTTTATAAAATACGAGAAAGAAAGAAACTAAAGCTTTTCTAACTAAATACATAGTATAAAATATATATGTACATTATAAATAAATTCACGGACGCCTCATATAATTATTTAACATAAAAATACAATAAAGGCTACACTATAATCGATTAAATTTTAAATTAATTTTATTGCGCTATATTTCGTATTTAACGACCGTTTTGACGGATCAGACTGTCGGGCCAGAAGCGGTAGGGACGGGTTAGAGCGTCGGTAATGACAGTGGCAGCATTTAGCGACCGGCGCCACGTGCCGCTAATGCGACTACTATACAACGTCATTCATCATCGTATTTTAAATGAAAGCCGTGCAGAAGCAACCCTTGCTTCCCGCGGCCAATCCGCGGCCGCCCCGCGTATGTAGATGTAGTATTTACATAAATTTACATGTACCTACGTGAACCCGGCCGCGCCCTTCGACGCTCCCACCTGATGATCGCGATCCTTTAAAAAGGGTTAGCCGTGTATTTTTTATTACAATTAAATCCCTTTGTCGCTTTTTTGTGTGTGATTTGAATATGTAAAGTACCCCTCGTATTTACATTAATATATATGTATATATATTCATATTTTAACAATTACATACATTAAAGAACATAGGATGGGCTTTGTTAATTTGTTTAATTCATGAAATAAATAAAAATATATATTTATTAAATTATACAAATTAAAAAAAGTAAAAAAAAAGTGGAGAACGGAAATGAAACGGAGTGTCTTAACACAAGGTTCCCAAGTTTCCTCCGCCTACCCTGCCATGTGCGGGATACAGCGTGAAGCTGTATATATTACTCTATATGATTTCATATTTTTTGTTTATTTAACAATTTTAATTTATAAATGCATATATTCCGCGATAGTTAGCATGATTAAGGCGTTTTACTGCAGCTGCATCAGCTATTGATCACGGCGGTGTCCCCCCCTGCCCCCCTGCCCCAGGGTTGCCCGCACCCCCTTTCTCCACTGGCCCGCCGTCTCGCGACCCCCGCCGCGTTTAACCCGCTAATGAGCCAGCTAACTGAGTAGCTGCGAAGGAATCACGTCACACGAATAAGATGTTATATTATTTTGCATATTTAAATTTATAAAATAATCTATCTTAGGTAATACACAATGTAAGGACTATTAAAGAATTGACTTAAAAGATCCATTTGACACCTAATTTACATAGTTACAAGTGATTTAGTTAGGCAATTTTATAACCAAAGATTTAAGCTTCAATATTGACTCATTTGCTATAATAATGCAATTAAAGATAATTAAAAACTAAAATACTTGTATCACAACTTCACTCGTCTCATAGATCGTGTTATTCTATGTAAATAATGTACAATCCTATCTGGTTTTTTTCATCAATTTTAGGAACCTACTCTTAAGACACTTTATTGTGCTCCCCACTTAGAGTAGCGTAACTCAACGCCGGTTTTATTTCATTATTTGAGCGAATAAATGAAAATATTAAATATTAAAATTAAAAATACTAAATATTTCATTTCATCGAGTGGGTGGGATAGAACCCACAACTGCCGCTGTGCCACGACAGGCCTTAATATTAATGTAAACAATAATTCATAGCAATAATAATGTTCCATCGCTGTAACTAGTTTAGTATACATTGTGATATATATATAACTTATATTAATAAACATTCCTCTATTAAAGCAACGGAACGTTAAGTTTCTATTGTAATTTAGCTCAACGATATCCTTATTGTACTAACGAATGTATCACATAAATCTATTTACTCTGTAACCCGGAACGTTGTAAAAAGCTTGCGCAACGATAATAATAATTTAAAAAAAAGCTCGACGAGTTTAAAACGTTCGAGCGAAGGGTCCCGCGCGGCGCGTGTTGACACGGCATATACTAGTTAACGGTATTACGGGCACGCGCAACCCTTGCCCCGATGTTTCTCCTCTGATTCGAGCCGAATTGGAAATGCAAATATAACGCTAATCCAAAATGGCAGGGTCATACCGCCCTCCCCCCTCTCGCCACCCCCGCCTCACCCCCGCGCCCTCGTAATCAATAGCTGCCCACTGCCTACTTACTGTACAATTGATTACGATTGCACTCCGCCGATAACGCTCCTTTGTCGCTCCCCCGCGAGCATCGCTGCACTCGATACATTCTGATGAGATCTAACAAAGAAATGCTCGACTACAAAGAAATGTGACTCTGTTTACTTATATATGATGACTCTATGTAGCGATGCGTGAACGCTTGTTTAAACTCTAATTTTATAATACTAAACGGATGACACATTCTACTTATAGATGTGAAAGTTTGTAAGAATACTTACTTACTTAGCTTCACGCTGTATCCCGCACGAGGCAGGGTAAGCAGAGGGAACCCGGGAACCTAGTGTTAAGACACTCCGTTCCACTTCCGTTCCTCACTTTCCGCCGAATTGCGAGGCATTGCCTGTTGAGTGCGCACGACAGGCCTGTAAGAATGTTTGTCTAACTTTCATGCAAAAACTGCTGAACGGATTTTGGTGTAACTTTACCGTTATATAGCTCATACATAAGTAAAACACATAGGCTACAATTTATGTGAATATTTTGTTTATAATTTGTCTGTAATATAATAATAAGCTAGAGCGGGCGAAGCCGTTAGGTTAGGTCGCACGTGAACATCTATATATGAGTTAGTACTGTAGAAATAAATTATTGATTATATATTAGAAACTAACTGGTACCAAATGTTCTAATACTAAATCTCAAAGAACTGTCCGTGAATTTTAATAACAAATCTATTTAAATGCGATCTTTCATAATATATTTATAAGCAATTTTTCATTGTCCGCGTACAAGTTCCATTTAGTTCATATTCAGTATGAAACAGCAGATTTGTAAATGATTATCGCGCACCTCCCTCGGGACGCGTTGATTCCTCGCGTTATGACTGCGGGGACACCGCGCGATGAGCTTTGGTTATTTTATGGCAGTACCTACACACATGTACTAATATAATTTATTATGTCTATCAATAGTCTTAAGTAAATTATAAATTTGTATTTATTTCAATATATTCATTCATACATAAGATAATCTAGTATTAGAATTACTTACTGCTCATTTTCGGAACTGTATATTGGGCCGCGTATCTAAATATATTTAACTTTTGTCTACTCAGTCCATACGAAGTTTATATCGAACAACCAAGTGAAAACTGAACCCACTACCATCGAGCGAACAAACATGATAAAACACTAACCAAATAAGGTTAATGCTATTTCCTGCACATGAGGGAAAATTGAGCAGAGAAAATTGAGTACGTAGTGTTAAAACACTCCGTTCCTTTCCCTTCTTTTCACTGAGGCATTGCGTGTTCAGTGGTGTAACTCAATACCTTGTTTTACTTTTTTACCAGAAGGAGGGAAATATAAATATATCAATATTTTACCTGAGTAGATCATACCCACAACCTGTTGAGCTTACAGCTGCACATCTGATGACAAGCCTCAAGCGTAAAAATATTCAATTCCATATAAATAATTATGGTACTAATAACGGCCATAATTCCAATATGGTGACCTTCTATTCATTATAGAAAACATGAACCTTGTATCTCTATAGCATTATGAGGTTGCTCAATATTAAACTGCAATGAGTTCCGAAGCGAGTTGCAAAGTGTCCGAGATGTCAATGAGATGGAACACTGCAGATTATTTACGACGCACGTGTTGTACCGGGGACGTGACCCGGCAACTGTTGTTACTCTATTTTTATGTACATGCTAATAATTGTATGTTGAGAGTGTTTAAAGTTATTGTATTATGTTAATATTTTCTTTAGAGAGAAGAACTGTTTCCGGTTGGGTGGGCCAGACGGAACCTAAGTTCCCGCGAGATTCCGATAATATGTAAAACTAAAATTTAGACACCCGGAGGAGTGTCTTTATTTTAGCTTGTTAATTTTACTGGAGTGAGAGCACTCTCTGCAAAATTTTCAAGTTATTGCGTATTAAGATTAAGAAGGAAATGAAAATATTGAATATTTTACACTTCCTATTGAAAGTCACATAGTAGACTAGAACAGTAGTGTACACATCAGTTTAATGAACAATTCTTGTTTTGCAATTATTTTTAATATATAAAAAAACTAGCACAAACGAGGCTACACCCGCTTAAAGTTAGTGTTGTATATATGCAAATTATACATATTTTTACATATATTGCGTTATTTTGATCCAAAAGCTATATTGTAAAGCTCAATCTAAATCTGTTCAGTACTTTTTACGTGAAAGTGAAACCATCCATCTTCCCAAAGTTTCACATTTATAATATTAATAAGATTATAGAAATAATTTTCATTTACAATACAATTTATCATTTGACTTGTTCATTGTACGTATATAAATAACGGGTAGACTCAGGTTTTCAGTAAAGGGTCAGAGCAAGCAAGGCGTGCGCCGGATAATGGAGATCAGCGTCGTCGCAGGCGGCGTCTACTGGACCGATAAAACATGTTACCATCGCGAGGGTCCGATGATAAGCTTTGTACTGTTTAACACATGTCCAACATGGTGTATAAATGTTATAAAAGATTTAAATAAAACTAAATTGTATATTAAAATGCATAATTTAAGGATGACAGGTACATATGTATGTTGATAAGAAAACGTGTCAATGATTTATAATGAGAACTACATTAATCTATCTGCTCGTTGTTCTTGAGTTTATCTTTTTACTTTAAATAATCATATTTTAGTAATTCTCGTAGTATTTTTATCATGATAAAATTGTTGTATTTTTACACCAACTGCACATATTTAAATGATAATGCTAAAAATATAGACAACAAAAAATCATATATATATGAAAAGTGAGTATGTTTGTCAGTATGGTTAATACTAATGTAGTTATTCGTTTTCTTTAGTTTACATACATGGCGTTTACTGAGGCCTGTCGTGGCGCAGCGGCACAAGAGTGTGACTGTAACCGACAGGTTCTGGGTTCGATCCCCAGTCGAGGAAATGAAATATTTATATATTTTCAATTTAAATATTTAATGTTTCATTTCTTCGCTCTGGTAATAAAGCAAGCGCGGCGTTGAGTTCCGCCACTCAACACGCAATGCCTCAAAATTTGGCGGAAAGTGGGGTACGGAAGTGGAACGGAGTGTCTTAACACTAAGTTCCCGGGTTCCCTCTGCCTACCCTGCCTCGTACGGGATACAGCGTGAAGCTGAGTGAGTGAGTGAGTACATACATGGGCCCGTCTTATTTGAAAATATTGTAATTACATCCAGAAATAATATATATTTATGTAATAACATCAATACTGGGTAACCATTAATATTTGATTATTAACCTAGTGGCATTGCACTACCGCCCCTCGTACAGTTGCTGCAGCAAATCTGTCATAATTTCGTATTAGTTATGTGCCGTATAAATATAAGGAAGGGTTGCGGGTGGCGTAGCGCCTCTACGCACGTAGGCCCCGTAGTACCGGACGCCACCGCCACTGACCGGTCAGGTGTAGACGACAAAAAAAGTTATTGACAAAATATTACGAACTTTTTTCTAAGAAGATATAATTAAAATATATCTTAAAATAATCTATTTAGTGACTCACACAACAGTACTTACAAGTAGTACTTCATTTTGTTACTGTATACGATTTACATATAATAAGGTCGACCCAATATTGTCTATTTTCTTTGACTCAAGCTGGAGGTGGGAATAATACACATTTTATTCGCAGCGTTTTCGTAAACACAGTTTGTACAGCTTTTGAGAAACCGTTATCGAACGAGCAAAGGTCGAATATCTTATTCAAAGTAGCAATATGTCGGCGCCTAAACAAACATCGGCCACATTACGTAAATGCATTCTAATAGCAATGCATGAGTGGAAAGTGGTTCAAAGTGGTCGAGCGGTCTCAAGGCGCTGTAAGGAAGGGAAACTCTCGACCGTTTGATCGCCGTGTTTGTGCACATTACCATCACAAAGATGTGGTTCCGGAGCGGACCTTTACTCTTGCCGTACCTTATCTGAAAGTCTTTATCGCGTTGCTTATCTAATATATTGAAACGATTCTAAGTAAGAAACGTTAAAACTATTTGAATACTTTTTGTTACATGTACTGTTATACTAAAATTACTGATGTGCTATATATATTGGATTGAATTGCGTTACAAACATAAAATTTGTATCTTATTATCAACTTTCTACGGTTATATTTTATAACTTTTTTCGAAGGTACAGACTCGTTCATGAGAATTTCACTATACGTATATATTTTATCCAAAGCGTTATAGGTATATTAGTAGAGTAAAAGCAGAGAGATGAACAACGGTCGGCGCACGCGGTCGCATCCGACTCTAACGAGCTTTTTTCAATCAAACCCGATATCGGAATTCGCGCATCGGTTAGCCGAACCCGTCGCTCCCCTTTCCTAAAAAAAAAATTAAACAGCTTTTAAACGCGCATCGCGTACGAAAAAAAATCATCTCAGGTAATCGAAATAATGGCGAGGAGCGCGAAAAAAATTCACTAAGGGCGGAAAAAGAAACGGATTCATACCAAAAAAGTTGAAATTTTTAATTCGCCGGTGCGCGGTGTGGGGAGGGGGGTGGTGCGGGGGGTGGTGGTGGTGGGGGGGTGCAAGGGTAGCCTGGTTCGGTGGGGTCGACGCGGCGCCGGCGTAGTCTCGCGCAGCCTCCGCACTGAGCGGGCGCCTCTCCCGACCGCGTCCCGACCGCGTCCCCACAGTGCCCGACCGCGTGCGTGCCGCGATGGTGTTGACAGCCTGCGTACGCGCCTCCTCGCGCGCTTTCTGCGCCTCCTACGGTATGTACCTGTTACGTACAGTAAAGAAGCTTTGGCAAACATTGAAAATTTCATATTAATTCATTAAGCTCTACCTGTTAATGAAATAATGTTCTCATTCAAAACAAAAAATCTTACTTTTTTCGCTTATGTTGTATACGTTACCTTTACGATATTTATATTGTATGAATGTAATGATTAATTTAAAATGTCATTCGCTTTTAATGTTGTGTTGTTTTTTAATTTATTAAAATACATTGGAATTTGTTTAAAATTTTTAATTTTTATAATTATTTCATTAATATTTTTTACTTACTTAAAATAATCGACTGTATTAGTAAAATTGTAATGTTTTCAACATAAGCAAAGACTTCATTGATATACGTATTAGATCTTTTATAATATTATTATATGCATAAAACAGTGTTGTGTGTCTATAGTGAAAACTGAACATAGTGTCTGACGAACCGTGAAACTAAAAACTGAGTTTCTGATTTCTGGGTATTTTCAAGTTCTTGATTTTATAGTTTTTCTCTCTCCTCAGCTTCACAGCTGTATTCCGCACATGGAAAAGTTAGGCAGAGGGAACTTGGGAACCTAGTGTTAAGACATTCCACTTCGCTCCCCACTTTCTGCTAAATTTGAGGCATTGCGTGTTGAGTGCCGAAACTCAACGCCGCGGTTTGCCTTGTTATCAGAGCGAAGAAATGAAAATATTAAATATTTAAATAGAAAATATTAGATATTTCATTTCCTCGAGTGGGGATCGAACCCACAACCTGTCGGTTAGAGTTACACACTTTTGCCGCTGCGCCACGACAGGCATTGATTTTATATATATTTATTATATTTTTTTATTACAATATACACTTTTTATTATAATATATTCTACAAAAGCTCGCTCTCTCAGTCTAACATTACTAACAAGATATGTTTTTTGCTGCGAGGTAATCTAAGAATTACTAAAAGGTATCGCAAAAGGATTTTACAATCCGTGGCAGCAAAAAATCGACAACTGCAGGCTTTTTTGCAATTAAAAAATGTATTCCTATACGATACACCCTCGCTATTTCTGCGATTGTACCCTTTACAAAAAAATTGATGACGTTTCAATAAGAGGACGTCACTATAAAGAGTTTTTTGTATTTTTTTCTCGGTAGATTAGTTTTTGTCTGTCGATCCTACGTCTTCTTACAATTTGCGGATATTTGAATAAACGTAATGTAAATCCTTTTTATCCGCGACAGTGTTCGATGCGGATCATCCGCAGGTATTGTTCCCACGACCTGCACAGTGCCTGCTCGGTGCACTCGCATTGTTCAATTACTTCTACTATATATATATGTGATTTTATTCAAGATATAATCAATAGATTTTTAGTAGGTGTATTTAAGAAGACTGAAATGTTTTATTAAAGTTATAGTTCTTTACACATTGATGTTATGTCTCATTTCTCTTCGAAAGTACGCAACATTATACCAGACATGGTTTGTCTATTTGATATCCATTTATGAAATTTGAAAACATTTTTGATTTCACAAATATATTTTAACTTATATTCATATAATTATAATATATAATTCTTATAATCTACAAGACAGGGTAAGCAGAGAGACATTAGGAACCTAGTTTTAACACACCCCGCTCCGCTTCTGCCTTTTGCCAAATTTCAGGCATTGCATGTTGAATGATAGAATAAGAAGAACAAAGTAACTCTATACTGCGCTAGTGACTAGGGTGAAGAAATTAATTTCCTCGAGTGGATATTTAATCGGCAATTTGTTGCGTTTAAAGCATATACGCCTGTGTTATTGTTTCAGTTTGGTAACAAGGCAAAGGCGCGGCGTTGAATTCTTCCATTTAATAGACGATGCTTCAAATTCTTTATTGTTAAGAAGTGTCTTAACGGGAACGGAGTGTCTTAACACTAAATCCCAACGATAAATCATGAAGATGAAAAAAAAAAGTACATACATTACATACATAAAGTGTAACGTAAGCGGAGGTGTATTTAGGTGAGCAGCGGCGAAGAGATTATCCGCGACAGTGGTCGGTACTGCTTCCGGTTATCCAATTAATTAGTTTAATTACGTAATCTCGTTAGCGTCCGCTGACGCTGACCGTGCTGAATGATTTACTCCAACGTATTTAAATAGCCGAAACATTGACATCGATAATTATATTAATTACAAATCGATATTTACCAACAAACAATCTACTGTGTTAACACAAACATATTGACCTATTTTTGATCAAGATAAATATAAATAAGGAATATATAATATGCGGCCTATAAACTATAAATAAGAGGCCTGTCGTGGCGCAGCGGCACAAGAGTGTGACTGTAACCGACAGGTTCTGGGTTCGATCCCCAGTCGAGGAAATGAAATATTTAATATTTTCAATTTAAAATATTTAATGTTTCATTTCTTCGCGCTGGTAATAAGGCAAAGCGCGGCGTTGACAACCGCCACTCAACACGCAATGCCTCAAATTCGGCGGAAAGTGGGCAACGGAAGTGGAACGGAGTGTCATAACACTAGGTTTCACTTTCGTTCCCTCTGCCTACCCTGCCTAGTGCGGGATACAGCGTGAAGCTGAGTGAGAGTGAGAGAGAGATATATAATATGATAAGCGGATATACGATTAAAAAGCGCGACGCGATGGATTATTGGCTCACACGGCCTTTCTTGTAAGGTAGTTTTACTTTATGTAGACGTATAATAATTATACTTCTATTATAAAGAAGTAATACTTTTTTGTTTTCTAGTAATAAAATCATCAATTATTGTATATTTTAATTGGACCCTTTTGATAATCCCATATCCTCGCTAGGGAGAACATATATAACGTTAGAATGCTCCGTGACGTTTATTGAAATACTAAACATCATAATTTCAATGAAAAAAATAAGTTTTACCTTTAAGAGTTTAGGGCAATACGCGAGACAATTAAGAATTTTTTGGCGGCAATTAGATATAATAATTATATCAACTGACAGACGAAAGCCACCTCACCCTACCCGTGACCACGGACTATTGCAAAAAGTGTTTGAAACGTTAAATGTCAAAAATGTATCTACAATATTCAATATACTCGATGAATCCGGTTAAATTTGTATCATTTAAAAAATATATTTATTTCTTCTTTTTCTTAAATTATCTTTGTAAAATTATGTTTATTTATTTGTTACAGAAGAGTCGGGTGATCTTATCAAGTCGCCTTCGCCGCCGCCCAGTCATGGTACGTAATTAACACCTACTGTATTATAATTAACTTGTTTATTTTTTTTTTACTAAATATATTTTTAAAGTGGGAGTTAATAAATAAAATACTTCATTAAATTCAAATATATTGCCAATTTAACTATATTTAATATAAACTTAGTGCCAAGAGCAAACAGGTGTCATGTATTTGCAATTTTTAGATATTTTATTTATACACAGTAGAAAGTAATAGTTCCCTAAGCTCGTACGTGCCACAACTATAGTAAGAAATACACATTGCAAGGTGTTCCCGAGGGTTACGAGTCAGGCGAGCCATTGAAAGTGAACGGGTTGCGACCCCTGCGCACGCGCCGGCTAGGATTAGCCGCGGCACGCACGCGAAGAAAAAAGTGCTGTCACCCTTCCTCTACGTCTTGTTAATTTTAGATACGATAAAAGAAATAGTTATACTTTCCTTTATATTGTTAAGTGAAGGGGTTGATTTTATATGTCTTTTTATATATGAAAGTCTTAGAAAAAAAACTTTTAAAATAAATGTAATTTTAAACGTTTTTCGATAGTGACATCTGTGACATAGTGTAGTGTTGTCTACGGTGTATATCTGCTACTGTTAGACGTCGTGTTGGGGAGGTGATGAATGAGCTGAGAGCGGCATTTACATTCAATATCCGGTCAACCCGACTCTGTGCCCTCACGCCCTCGCGCCCTCATGCGCTTTTACTTTAATGGATTTACTTGATAGGTTGCTGTAAATCAGCTACAAAAGAACTGACCTCCTGTGAAATACTTTATAAAAGAACTAACTTGTTTTTATTAACTTAAAATTACTTAAATATATTAGGATATATTTTTATTAAGATAATTGTTATAAAAAAATACATTTATTTTTTATGATTTAAATTTATTAACTACATAATGTTTAAACAAGTCACTATTAAATTCAAAGCAACGGTTGTGGGTTTGATTTCCACAAATAAGGATGTTTTTTTACTCTAGTAATGAGACAAAACACTATCGATTAAATGGAAAGTGAGGAACCTAATTGACACTAGGAATAAGGTTCCCTCAGCCTGTTCTTCAGTACAATGTGTAAATGGAATAAAAAATCTTGTATTTTTTTTATGAAAAACGAAAAGTCTCTGTTTATGAAACAGAGACTTTTCATTTTTCATAAAAAAAAATAGTATAAGTAGTATAACAAGTGTGTGTCGCAGTGGTAGAGACCGTACATCTGTTTTAACATGTCTCCGAGGAAAACTATAACTTTGAGGCCATAAATTGAACGTGCACCTGATTTACTACTTCGGAGACGTTATTTCCCTTTAGGCGGACACACTCGTAGCTTTTAAATTCTGCTTACCAAAGTTTACATAATTATAAGTTTTGAATGCAGTATTATTATACAAAAAAAATATGTATAAAAATATCGAACTTCTGAAAAATGACTTAAAATATGTCTATATCTTTAAATAACCGTCAAATCAACCGAATGATCTTATAAATTTTAGACGAACATCTAATAAGATTTCGATTCATTGTTATTAGTGCTTATTAGAAATACCTACGCTTATTGAAATAGAGAGCATAGAAGTATAATGTTTTATATAAAAAAATGTAATCACGCCTGTCGTAGCGCAACGGCACAAGCGTGTGACTGTATCTAACCGACAGGTTGTGGGTTCGATCCCCATTCGAGGATATGAAATATTTAATATTTAATGTTTTCATTTCTTCGCTTTGGTACAAGGCAAAACGCGGCGTTGATTCTACTACTCAACATGCAATGTCTCAAATTCGGTGAAAAGTAGGGAACAGAATTGGAACGGAGTGTCTTAACACTAATTACCCAATATAAGAAACAGAACAAAACCCGTGGAGAACTTTTAAACGTTTAATATCGATAGAACTTCCAGTTCCACGGAAAGTAAAAAATCCTAATGGATTTAATGTAAATAATTACTACAAAATTTCCAATGTATTCATATAACATGTTCACAGTAGAAATAAGAGCGAGGACTTATTTAGCGAAGTCGTAATATAATTGAATGAAGTATAGGGTGTTTTTACCAGCTTCTTGCTATTCCGGCACGGTGGAAGGGTAGGCAGAGGAAACATGGGAACCCAGTGTTCAGATACTCCTTTCCGTTTCCCACTTTAGTTCAATGTACCTATAGTTAAATACAATTTACTTAGAATTATTATCCGATACCTATATACTGCTATAATACATTCCGAGGACAGAAAATTTCATAATTATTTAATCTTGAAAGGTTTCTTAAAATCTGTACCTCCGAATATGTCTAAAGTCCCAGGTATTATTTCTCGCTTCTTTGTCGGCAGTGGGAAATATATATACCTATATATATTTGGTAAAATTGTAAGAGACAGATTCTTACAACTTTACGAAAAGTAATTTGTTGTAATATGTAATATGTCGTGGCGCGGCGGCACAAGAGTGTGACTGTAACCGACAGGTTCTGGGTTCGATCCCCAGTCGAGGAAATGAAATATTTAATATTTTCAATTTAAATATTTAATGTTTCATTTCTTCGCTCTGGTAATAAGGCAAAGCGCGGCGTTGAGTTCCGCCACTCAACACGCAATGCCTCAAATTCGGCGGAAAGTGGGGAACGGAAGTGAAACGGAGTGTCATAACACTAGGTTTCACTTACTTTCCCTCTGCCTACCCTGCCTAGTGCGGGATACAGGGTGAAGCTGGAAAAAAAAAAGAAATGTAATATGTAAATAGTACTAATTCTAATCATGTTTGTTTCCAGACGGGTCGGCGAGCGGCGAAGGCGAGGGCAGCGGGGACGAGCGTGCGTCACCGGGTGCGCTGGCGCTGCCGATGCCGCGCGCGCCGCACGCCGTGTCCGCCGCCTCCGCTGCCACCGCCGCAGTGCTGGTGAGTCTTTTGTCTGGTGGCCGGCCTGCAGGTCGAGCAATACCTACTTAGCTTCACGCTACATCCAACACATGGCAGGGTAGGCAGAGGGAACTTGAGAACCCAATGTTAAGACACTCCGTTTCCCACTTTCCGCCGAATTTGATGCATTGCGTGTTGAGTGGTGAAACTCAACGGCGCGTTTTGCCTTGTACCAGACCAAAGAAATGAAAACATTAAATATTTAAATTGAAAATATTAAATATTAAATTACTACGAGTGGGGATCGAACCCACAACCTATCGGTTACAGTCACATTTCGAACCCACCCTAGGAAATTAAATATTTGATATTTTCATTTCTTCACTCTTGTTACAAGGCAATGCAGTGCGGCGTTGAGCTCCGCCACTCAACACGCAATGCCTTAAATTCAGCGGAAGGTGGGAAACGGAGCGGTGTGTCTTAACACTTGGTTCTCAAGTCCGCTCTGCCTCCCCGTAAATTATGATTTTATTATTATAAATATGAAATTCTATATAAGTGGTTTTTTATAGCTTATGTTTTGTTGAGGTTTATGTAAAATTATTTTAATGCTATTTTTGACTATAGTATAAAAAAGTTAAGGCGGGCGAAGCCGCGTTTCGGCCGCTAGTAGGTATAACTATATGTCTAAATCACGATAGTATATTCATGTCATATAAGAAAAATAAATTATCGGCCACTGAAGTTAAACATTATAAAATTTAAAAATAAACTTTTTTTGTTCTGTTCCAGAGCGCGGCGGGCGCAGGAAATGCTTTGGCCCAATTGCAGCACTTGCTGCTAACGCAACACGGCGCGCATTCACTTCTACTGCACACTCAAGTTAGTAACTCAAGCGCTCACGTTTTGCTTGATACTTATAACTTATTATGTGGATATATTAGTTTTTGTTGTAATCTTAGGAGTGCCTTTAATCGTAACTCGTTTATACTTGCAGGTGCAACAAGCGGTAGCGCAGGCGGCGGCGCAACAGTTACAACAGCTACAAGCGCGAGCTAACGCCAGTCAGCCCACGGCCGGTATGTATTTTTTTGCCTTATATTGTGTATTAGAACAAAGTTATTTGAGCTTCTTAATTTAATCTATAAAATATTTCTTCTTTTTTACAATACTTTCTTTTTACTATGGAAACTATGATCCACAAAACCGTTTGATCAACTTATCAGATCATTAAAAGCATTATTTGTAGAATATCATAATGTACTGTATCTTGTAACAGATAGCGGTATCAAACAATATGAACTTTTTAATAGAATTATTTGTCATAATAAATTGCTATGATAACATTTCCAGAGGCGCGGTCACCGTCGCCGCGCGGCTCTCCGCCAGGCGCAGCCGCCTTCCTGACGCCGCACACACCAGGGCCGGGCCGCGCGCGCTCCCCGCACGCGCACCACCACGCGCTGCACGCGCACACGCACTCGCACGCGCACGCGCAAGCGCAGGCCGGACACTCGCCACTGCACGCGCACGCGCATAAGCCGCGCGCCCTCGACCCCGCCGACGACACTGCAGATCTAGAAGAACTCGAACATTTCGCTAAAACTTTCAAGCAACGCAGAATTAAATTAGGTAAAAACTCTAGAATTTATTTTTATATAATATTAAAATATTAGCTGGCAAAGCGGCACAGCATTTGACTGTAGGCAGTGCGATTCTGGGTGTTTTTTCCAACTTATTGCCTCGCTTTGGTGAATGGTAAGCCAATAAGCAACATTTTAATAACTTGGCGGAATACAGGAAATTGATAGAAAACCAACAAGAGAAGTGCCTTAATACTAGATTTCCTCTCCCAATTGTGCTATACGCAGTATGCAGCTTTAAACAAAAGTATATATATACAACTAACATTTTTGTTTTTTTAGGTTTTACACAAGGCGATGTCGGGCTGGCAATGGGCAAGTTATACGGGAACGATTTCTCACAGACCACAATATCCCGATTTGAGGCATTGAATCTCAGCTTCAAAAATATGTGCAAGTTGAAGCCACTGCTTCAAAAGTGGCTGGAGGACGCGGACTCGTCCATGAGCGGCAGCGGCGGCGGCGCGGCGCTGGGCGCGGGGCTCGCGGAGGCGGTCGGCCGCCGCCGCAAGAAGCGCACCTCCATCGAGTCCGGCGTCCGCGTCGCGCTCGAGAAGGCCTTCCTCCACAACCCCAAGCCCACCAGCGAGGAGATCGCGGCGCTCGCCGACTCCCTGTGCATGGAGAAAGAAGTCGTACGTGTTTGGTTTTGCAATCGAAGACAGAAGGTAATTACATTTTGCTTTATATTCTCAAGTGTTCTACAGTATAACATATTCTTATGTTTTTTTTATTGTTTGATTCAGGAGAAGCGCATCAATCCGCCGGCGGGCGAGGTGGGCGGCGCGTCGTCCCCGGGCGGCGGCGGCCCGCTGCTGCCGCTGCCGCACCCGCTGGCGCACGCCCTGCCGGCGCACGCGCAGCTGCACGCGCACGCGCACGCGCACTCGCACGGGCACGCGCACGCGCACGCGCACGCCGCGCTGCAGGCGGCCGCGCTGCAGCCGCTGGCGCTGCTGGCGCGCGCGCCGCGCGACTGACCGACACATATCCTGTAAATACGTGGCCCTGTACAGACTTTGAGTGTACATAAATAAACGTAGTCCAAGTTGTTGCGCGCGGACACGCGGCCCTGGGCCTGCACGCTGGCGGACTCGATTCTACGATTTCACAACTCAGATGCATTACATAAAATCAGTGATCAATATTTTTAAATATATTTGTCCTTTATTTTTAAAATGACGGTAATTTTTCAATATAAGTATATAGCGTACATCTACAGGCAGGTATTTGTAATGTGTACATCAGTGTGTGTGTCCTGCAACCGGCTCCGTCAGCGTCCGCCCGCCGCCCACGCGGGCGGCCGCGGCGCGCGCAACTCGAGTAGACTTAAGTCGTAGGATAGTGCGGGCGCGCCCGCTTTAGTATGTAAGTTTATATAATAATGTGAATTTTATTTATGTAAGGCGTTCCCCGCCGTGTACAGAACTCATATCACTTAGCGCATAACGCGTATGTAAGGTGGATGTGTAGAAAACTATCTATATGTTACAATAAAACATGATAGATGATAACGACTTTTATTTTGTTTCCTTTCATGTGCTACCGGTACAAAGTCTTGCCTACAATTAACTCAAATTAAATATTTTGCGCTTACTAATTGACTCTAGTCAAAATCGATTAATATGATTATAAAAAAATATTTCTTATTAAATAAGCCACTAATGTATATTAAAGGGGATAATGTTAATAAACGGGAAATTTTATTTTGATAATTAAAATTTGATAAGTGACTATGCTAACTCTAGCCGTGACGTGGGGATGAAGCGAAACTGTGTGACTAAACGCAACGATCGAAAAACTTTCAGTATTCCAATCAATTTAAAATTCAAAATACTATTTCAAATAATTTGCAAGCCTTTGCTAATGTTGCCTTTTAACTAAAATCGATAAAACAACATAACAATAAATAATTTTATTAGCTTCACGCTGTATCCCAGACATTTGTGGATTTGCTTGGGTTTGCTGTTGGAACCTGATTACTAGATTCTCTAGTGCTAAGACACTCCGTTTCTCACACACTTCGTTATACAGACGAAATCTATAAAAAATACACAATTAAAAAGTTAAAATAACAATATTAAATTAAAATTAAATGAACAAGAAGAAAAATAAAAAAATCATGAATAATTGGACAAGTGTAAGTAATATCTAACGCACATACACAATATAACACTAATGTAACCTTGTAATATGTTCTCTTACAAAAAAATAATTAACGCATCTTCAGTAGTTTTAACTTTTAAAATATTAATTTAAAAATTAGTTATCTGTAAAAAGTGATTACAGACAATAATTTTAGGTGATAACGTCAAAAGAAAACATTAGAGAAAAATTGTATACTTTTATTAATTTAATTGAATTGTGATCACTGAATTCTTAGGCCTGACGCAGCGGCACAAGCGTGTGACTGTAACCGACAGGTTGAGGGTTCGATCCCCGGTCGAGAAAATGAAATATTTAATATTTTCAATTTAAATATTTAATGTTTTCATTTCTTCGCTCTGGTACAAGGCAAAACGCGGCGTTGAGTTCCGCCACTCAATATGAAATCTCTCAAATTCGGCGAAAAGTGGGGAACGGAGTGTCTTAACACTAGGTTCCCAAGTTCCTTCTGCCTATCCTGCCATGTCCGGGATACGTAGCGGAGCTGAGAAGATTACCTATCACTGAATTATTGTTACTTTGTGTCATATAAAAAATATAAAAAAAATAGGTAAAAATATTTTTTTTTCTATAAATTATAATTTCTTGCACTCGTTATAAGGTATATTTTTTATTTAAATTGCATTCTATTATTAAGGAACATTCTTGAGCCGACACAATTTGTCTGTGAAAATGATTGTAGAATCCTTTTTAATAAATAAACAAATCAACTGCTTTTTTACAATTTAAAAAACCATAACAACTGGAAATTGGAATTGGCCAATTACTTGTACAGTGCCATCTGTCAATGTATGAAGGAAATAAAAAACAACTTTCAACGTACCTTCAAACGCCATCTTTATTAAGACACAAATATATTTATTGTTGTTAGTTGTACATTAACAAGAATACAAGAACATACTCTAATATTCCGTTAGAGGCCTGTCATGGCGCAGTGACATAAAAACCAGTGTAAGTTTGACAGCTTGTGGGTTCGATCCCCATTAGGGGATGAAAATAAACAATTTATTATTTTCATTGCTTTGCTCCGGTAACAAACCAAGCCGCTGCGTTGAGTTCCGCCACTCAACATACAATGCCGGAAATTCTGCGTAAAGTGAGAGACGGAAGCGAATGGAATATCTTAACTTTAGGTTCCCAAGTTCACCCTGCCTGTTTTACCATGTAAGGGATGCAGCTTTAAGCTGAAACTAATAAATAAAGTATATATTTTTTACTTCTTAAATCGTAGAGTGTTCAGGGGTAAGTTGTTAAAGTAATCTACAATACAGTATAGTTTAAAGCTGATACAATATTGTAAAAAAAATATTCATATCTAAAAACAACATACTATATGTATGTCCTTTAATCTCCCACTATCGTGTCAGTAGGGTATATGCATAAACTTTAAATTTATCTCAAATATTTTTTTTTTATCTTTAATTTTTTTATTATTTAAGGTCATAAAATAATATTTCGATATTAAAAATAACCAAGGCCAATTGGCCAACATTGGTCAAACCGAACGTGACGGCACGTCGATGCGTATACTGTACCAGTAGCGTTTGCAAATAATACTATGTTGCCGTTTTTTTTTACAGATAATCTTTTCTTAAATAAAAATAGAAATCTATAATAAATCTAGAGAGAAGACTAAAAGTATTTTTTTTTTTTTTTCAAAATAATATTGAATAACAGAACAAAATTAAATGCGTTTATAATGATATGCTATGTGGTAAGGAATTTCCGATTTCAAGTTACATTTGAGATGCAATTCTACAAAACCATATTGTTACATGATATATTTAGGCTTACATAATACAGATTTTTTAAAGAATTCCCTTAACAGTTTATATCTATCTGTAGCTATTATTTTAGTCTAGTTAATTCTGTCAAACATGATAAGATCTCACTCTCACCCAGCCCAGACCAAACCATTGAATATTTTAATTTAAATAATATTTAATATTTCATTTCCTCTAGTGGGGATCGAACCGACAACCTGTCGTTTACAGTCACACGTTTGTGCCGCTGCGCCACGCCAGACGACGTTTCGGTGGGACTACGGATGGTGGCAGCAGTGGCGTTTTTTTGTCCCCCATTTTTTAGTATGAAGTCGACACTCTTCTTCCCGTAGTGTAAATGTGCTCTATGGTCTTAACACCATGTTTCCAAGTTTCCTCTGCCTACCTGATACAGTGTGAAGCTGAGTGACTGAGTCATATATTATTTGACTCAGTCACCAATACTTAAATAGCGCGAATAAGTGCACAGTCAAACAAATAAATAGACCGAAAGATAAAAAAAAATAAAAAGTGCATTTTTATATTAATATTTTTCTCAAATATCTTCCAAGTACAGACCAACGATCAATTACAAAATGTATTATATGTAAAAGATATAAAATTATACAACATCTTATTTTGTATAATTTTATATTTATACCTACATGTTAAAAAGAAGATTCAGTTAAAATATAGCCATCAACTACATCAAAATAATGAGTTTATATAAACTATAAACATAAAGGATTAATAATACAAATATTTTTCAACAGTTTCAAAATAGAAAAAATATTTATTTCACGAAACAACAATTGGTAGTTAAATTTGACAAATCAGTTGTACAATGCCATCTGTAGAAAAACGCAGAAACTTGTATTCGACTCAAGGTATTTTACAACGCCATCTGTAGTAAGTAAGATACAAATTAACATATTTTTGTTTGTTTGCATATGCTTTAAAGTATATGTATATCGCAATTATTCCAGGGATAATATTTTAATTAATTATTAAACTGATTTGGTAATTTCTATCCCTAACTACTAAATGTTGGAGTCCTCTACCGAAATATTTGAGTAGATACTCGTATATTTAATGTGCTTCATTTACTGTAGATGGCGATTAAAGCTATTTTAAAAGTTATTTTCAAGTTCTTCAGTACATTGACAGATGGCACTGTACAAGTAACTTCCCAAATTTACCTACTGTATCATGATCCTGTTATGATTAATGTGATTGTTTTGTCTTCCTTGATACGACACGACTCGTTGATTTGGCAGGCGTTTGATTGTTTTAAGTTTTTCTTTAAAAAAAAGTTAAGTACTATTAATAAAAAATATCTATGATTTATATAGTTGAAAGCCTAATTGATTTAAGCGCCAGTTTTGCGGTATTAAGTTGATCGAAATCAACTTCGATTTTCATTTCAACCACGAAATGAAATCAAAAAAATATGTCAGTCGTTAAGAACTTAGATAATTTCATTAAGTAAAAATATTTTTCATTTATGCTGTCCCTGCCTTACCTCTTCTTAATGTAAATCGCCACCTTTTCAGTTAACTGTTATGGTTCATAATGGCATATTATTATTTATTCATATAGACTAAAAGCAAAAGCAATTTGAATCGTCGAATAAGCACATAATAAAAGCTTCCACTGAATTAATTTTGATTTTGTAAAAAATGGTGCTATTAAATGAATTCTTTACAAGAAATTTTAACAGTGGAAGTGGTCTTGGATGAGTCCGGACGAAGATGAGACGAATTAATGGTTCTCTGTGATCAGTAAAATTAAAATACGATCTTTCGTATGACGCACACTGAATAAAGATGCATTAATATGTTTGAAAAAAACCAAATCCCTGAGAGCCTTCAATTTGAACTTAAAACCGCTTGGAAGCCCTTGAGAACATCTTTGATGTGGCCCAGCTAAATATCAATGTGGTAAGTAAATACCATGGACAGTATTTTACAGTAAGGTTAGTATATAAAATGCACTGCACTGAGAAAGGAAACTATCCGATGACGACGCAAGCAGTCTAGGAACGGAGACCGAGATGAGACTACAGGACCGAAGACGCTAGTTGTTATAGGCGACCTAATAGGCAGAACGAGGCTAAAAACTGATTACATTAGCATTATTACGCTGAAATCCTGAGATAGACAGTTTCTGTGGACAATTTTGCTCTGTGCAGACACTAGTTAGATTCCTAAAACCCGAAACTGTACCAAAAATGTACCGGACGTTTATGAGATTACTATGGTTTTATGAGATTACTATGATTTTTAATCAACTGAAAACAACATGTTGCGGGTAATGATGGAATCAAACCATAACATTTGAGAGCAGGCGGCACACGATATATACCATAGAATACATCCATAAGTTGCAGCAAATAATACAGAAGTCAGAGGAGTATAATTTGTATCTTGGCATGGTGAGTGCGGGCTATAAGATAGCTATCATTTGCCCAAGGTGCCAAGTACGCAACAGGTATGTTGCAGTGTGCGATCATATTACATAACCAAAATATTAAACCTGTTTAACTGCAACTAGGGGTAAGACAGGAAGATGTTATTTCTACGAAACTAAACTGGACTGCGAAAAAAACGATATAAATACCTTACAGGTACTCGCCATTGGTCTTGATATGTTTGTTTCATCGACTCGCTGAGGAGGGGGAGACCTCGGTCGACCTTCGAAAACACAGTATCTACAATAGTGGAGGGTCCTTTATAGGGCTACGTAAAAAGCATGAGGACCCCCCGGAGGGCATGTATGAAGATATTGATGACAGTGGATGAGACGGAATAGGGTATGTCAATACCGTAGAGTTTCGTGCTCCGTTCTCTCTGCCTACCCCGCTAGAGATATAGCGTGAAGCGTTTATCATCTTCTGGCTATGATAATAAATATAATATATTGTTAAAAATATGTTCCTTAAAACTACAGTGTATCTCACTAAGATCTTTATTAGATGTGTGATCTTTAATAATGTTTTTATCATATTATTTTTCCAAATCGACAGAAAATGCAATAACTATTTAAATCCAGCTAAATACTCTTATTTAGCTCTGAATGGATGGGTCTCTACCCATCCATCCAGCTACCAACATGTGAGCGTACTCCCTGGTCTGAGTAAAGTTTTCGAGTAAATTATCTAAAAGCGACTGTGATCTCCATCGAGTCACTTGCTCAAAGATTGTCAGTTTGTAAACCCTCCTCCTCCACCTCAAACTCACTTGCTCAAAGATTGTCAGTTTGTAAACCCTCCACTTCTGTAAATCCACCTTGATGTTTGTATTGAATTCTTGATATTGAAAAAGCCTTTGACACTGTCGGGGGTGAGGGATTGCTACATAGACTCATACCAGCCAAATACCGATACTTAGGAAATATGTTAAGAATTGTAACCCCCTATAATAATATCCTTTCCGTACGGATTGAAGATAAAAAGTTTGTGCTACTTTATATTGAATCTAATAAATACAATCATCATAATATAGATTCATTAGTAGGCAGTGCAGTTTTTGTACGCGTGTCCTACTAAATAAAAATATGTACAATGCCATCTGTCTATGAACTCCAAGAACCTGTAAATTACGATATATTTTAAAGTGCCATCTATTATGAATAAGTTACAAAAACCTACAGAATTACTTGTGTACATACGAGTATATCGGTATTGTCGCAGCTGGTTCGTGACTCTACTCATTAACTAGTGCGTAAACTCTGTATGTGCCTACATACACTCGAAGGAATTAATTATAAAATATTATAAAAATATAATAATTATAATATTTTTATAATATTATATAATTAATTGTATAATGTTATAATCTTTTTATGTAAAGCAATTTATCATTCAAATCGTTATTTTTTCAATTATAATTATGAAAAAAGTGACAGTTATTCTCGCAAGGATTTCCAATATTTTATAAAAATGTTCTAAGGTTTAAAAGCAATGTTCAGCATTTACTGTAGTAGTATGTTTACTGTGTGATTTATTTTAAGTAATTAAAATACTATTTTGCCGACGTTATAAATTGTTTGAGACCTAAAGGGACATCAGTGTTCCTGTGTTCTTTAAAGGTTTATTTATTTATTTTTTTATTTTTTTTTATGGAAAAGACGGCAAACGAGCGTACGGGTCACCTGGTGGTAAGTGATCACCGTCGCCCACGGCCCCGAGGAGCTACAGGACCGTTGCCGTCCTTTAAATTGGAAGAGCACCGGGGCCCGGCATTACCTAATGCGAAACGCAGTGAACAAAGCCACTACTTAACGCCGGTCTTAAATGCCGGGGGTGGTAATAATCCGGTCGAGTCTGCCCATGCGTGTTGCCATTACTGGCAACGTGACTTTACCACACGCACTTAAGTCGCCTCTTACGACACCATCAGTACCAGGGTGATCCTATTCTAAGCCGGAATCACACGGCTAGATTTTACATATTATATAGCAAATAGTTGCTATTAATAGTTGCATATCTATAGAGCTTTGATTGATTTTATTGTTTTTTCTCAGTTTCATATATTATTTGATGCAGATTATGGTAAAAGGTATGAGATAAAAACGAAATTGATTTTATACTTACAACAGAAAAGCATATATTCTGTGACGTCGACGTAGTAAACAAATTAAATTTTAATACGGACCATAGAATGATAAGAGGAGTAATACAACACGCTACCAATAAATCACGAAAGCATATCGTATCTTTAACCAAGAATGCCATGACCTCACCTATTCCACAAAAAGTCCTAAACGATTTGAAGAACTCGTTAGACGCAATAGATAAGCAAAAAAACACTGCAAGAAAAATATGACCTTATAGAGAAAGAAATGAAAACTATAAATAAACTGAGTACAAATAAGGATAAGAAAAATAAATTAGGGGAAGAAGCACTAAAGCTAATGGAAGAACGGAACATAATGCTAAAGAATCGAAAAGATAACTACCGTAATATATCAAACATTAGCAAGAAAATCCAAACATCAATAAGAAAACACAAGAAAACAGAAAGACTTAATGTTTTGAAAAAACAAAAAGAGAAAACAGGAGGAATTAGGAAAGGTCTAAAACAGCTAAGAGAATACACGCAATGGATTCCTAACATGAAAACTAATAAAGGGAAAAGTGAAAAATTAACGACAAAAAGATTATCAATAGCCAAAGTAGCAACAGAATTTTACAAAAGACTATACACACAGGATGATGAACCAACAGGAATAGAGGAAGAGATAAGCACGGACGAAGAAGAAATACCTTGCATATTAGAGACAGAAACCATGAGAGCTATAAGTACCCAAAAAAGCGATAAGGCACCTGGGGAAGACAAAATCTCGAATAATGTACTCAAAGAATCTTTAATCGTAATATCTAAACACCTGACGCAATTATTCAATGAAATATTGGACACCGAGCAAATACCAAAGCAATGGACCAAGTCCACTATTGTACTGTTACATAAAAAAGGAGACAAAACCGAAATCAATAACTATAGACCTATAAGCTTAATGTCAAACTTATACAAGGTATTCTCAAAAGTAATACTTGGCCGAATTACGAAACAGCTGGAAGAAAACCAAAAAAAAGAACAAGCAGGATTTCGCGCTGATTTTTCCACCGTAGATCATATTCATGTTGTCAAACAAATTATCGAAAAAATGAATGAGTACGGACAACAATATTACTTGGCATTCGTTGACTACAATAAGGCTTTTGATACCCTGAGTCATAAGTACATTTGGAAAACACTAGAAAATCAAGGAGTACAACTAAAATACATAAAAATTATGAAAGAAATCTACAAAAACTCCACAGCTACAGTCCAACTTGAACAACAAGGAGAAGAATTTGGTATTCAGCGAGGCGTTAGGCAAGGCGATCCACTTTCCCCAAAACTCTTCATAGCAGTATTAGAAAATATATTCAGGAATATAAACTGGGAAAGTTTTGGAGTACATATAAATGGAGTAAATCTAAGCCATCTCAGATTCGCCGACGACATCGTCTTATTCGCTAAAAAACCAGATATACTACAAACCATGTTACAACAACTAGATCAAGAAAGTAGGAAAGCTGGACTCTCTATGAACCCAGCGAAGACCAAAGTTATGACGAATGCAATAAGGGAAATCATAGAAATAAGACAAGAAGTTATAGAATACGTAGACGAATACACATATTTGGGACAGATAATATCAATTAAAGACCAGTACTCTAAAGAAATCGAGAGAAGAATAAGTAATGCTTGGAAACGGTACTGGTCACTAAAAGAGATATTCAAAAACGAATCAATGCCGATACCAGTCAAAACAAAACTGTACAACACATGTATTTTGCCGTGTCTCACGTATGGATGTCAAACTTGGCCTGCTACAAACAAAAACAACAACAAACTTGAAGTCTGCCAACGCAGCATGGAACGAAGCATGTTAAATATAAGTCTACATGATAGATGGAATACTTCAAAAATAAGGAAAATAACGAAAGTGACTGACGTAGTACAAAAGATAAGAAAACTGAAATGGAACTGGATCGGACACATAATGAGAACGATTAAAGGGAAATGGACAAAAGATGTGATAGAATGGTACCCTAGAAATGGGAAAAGACAAAAAGGACGTCAAATAAGAAGATGGGAGGATGATTTACCAAAAGGATGGAGACGAATAGCCCGAGATAGAGAGAAGTGGAAGACAATAGGGGAGGCCTATGTCAAGGGACAACCTGACATACAAACTGGCTGCTGAGGAAATGTATATATATGTATGTATGTGTATGTATGTGTATGTGTGTGTATGTGTGTATATGCATATGTGTATGTATGTTTACCTACATAATATATTAATTTAGATTTAAGTAATACTGTAACATGGTCAGCGAATAAAGGCTTATATTATTATATTATTATTATTATGGTAAAAGGTCAAAAACTCCACATCAAATGTGGAATTCTTTAACTCTTATAAGATAAAATCGACCTGTTTAATACTTAAATATCAGGAGCAAAAGGGCCGATATTACTTTAACTTATGTAAAAGTTGAAGAATTTTAAGAGTAAAATAATACTTTAATGTTATATCTCGAAAGCCTCTTTATTGCACCAATGTTGACTGTATTGACCAAGCGGAATACAAAAAAAAAATCCGGCCTTTTATGTCAGTAATTCGTATGTATACTATTTTCACGAAGCTTAATATATGTACTGGAAAATAAACTTTTGACAAGCTTACAATTCAGATAAGCCGTAGATTGAAGTTTGATCAACGGCCATCAGGAACGCTGCTACTTCAAACACAAGTCCAGTAATGGAACAATCTAAGCAACAAAAATAGCCAATCTTGTAAAAATATCTTGGATCTTTTCATCGTGGATCTCATCCAGAAGTAAACCGTACAAACAACCACTTGTCTTCTATGTAAAGTTCATAATTATATGGTAGGTACATAAATAAAAGTAATTGTTACAATTTATAGCATAATTAGCAACGTGTAAATATCTGTTCAAGTGTACTATTGCATTAAAGAGCAATTAATAATATAATTCGAATTAATTTAAATTATATATATATATATATATATATATATATATATATATATATATATATATATATATATATATATATATATATATATATATATATATATATATATATATATATATATATATATATATATATATATACATATATATATATATATATATATATATATATATATATATATATATATATATATATATATATATATATATATATATATATATATATATATATATATATATATATATTTATTTAAATTATATATAAATAATAAAAATTTTTAATAAAGGCGATTGAACACCAATAAATATTTAATAAATGTAAATAGAGGAAAGTGCTTAAATTTGCCATATACGACCACAGGGACATCCATGTCCTAAAAAAAATCACTTATTTTAATTAATTAGTTTTAGTAGTTTCAAAAATATGATTTTATCTGGAACCTTAGATACAGCTAAAACGAGTGCAAGACCTTATATGTTCTTATGATTCTGAAAGAGTCAAGTGTTAAATAAAATAAATAGACTATAAATAATCATCCTCGCCAGGACAATAGATATAACCCTGCAATAAACTACGAATATTAAAATACAGAAACATCTAATTAGACTAGAGGAGAAGATTGAAAAATTTTCAACCACCTCATACCCACTCTTGAATTTTCAAACTCTTCACAACAGACAAGGTACAGTCAAAGGCAAGAATCATTAAAAAATAATTCTAAGAAATTTCATGTTACGGATCTCAGTCAGTCAGTCAGTCAGTGAGTTTCCAAATATGTATAATACTAAATATACATACATCATTAATCCGGTTACTGACTTTAATTTAAATTATTTTATATTAATTTCAGCTTA
The DNA here is from genome assembly GCA_019049475.1 of Eueides isabella. NCBI lineage: Eukaryota > Metazoa > Arthropoda > Insecta > Lepidoptera > Nymphalidae > Eueides > Eueides isabella. Next base: position 1,328,338 of record CM032386.1, read on the forward strand.
ATATCGTGGTGTTGTGACAGATTGCCTTCACAAAAAGACAGACGGGCAGCAAAGTCATCCTATAAAGGTTTTGTTTTTTTCTTTTGAGAAACCGAAACCTAAATATAACTATTTGACAGATATATTAGGCGAATTTGATTGGAGTTTTTTACTTTTGTCATTTTTGGTCTGTTTTCTTTCGAATGTGAGACATATGCAATATTTTTAAAATCCAAGTTCAGGGTGATCATAACTCGTCTACAGCACATTATCAAGTAACTTGTACAGTAAGATGCACTCTGTTGCTGGACCGTGAAGACGGCGCGGCGGCGACCTGTGCCATTGAACTACTGTACTACTCGTATAAGTACACTGCAATACACTCACTGCGCACGCGCAACCAAATAGTAAAGATGAATTAATTTTGAATTATTCTTGCTTATTATACCTATTGTATAAAGATTTTTGTTATTTATTTTACATTTACTTTTTATAACTCTTTAATTTTGTTTCTAACTATCAAATGTCACGTTCGTATTTTTAATTATTGTAAATAATTTTATAATATAATTTTAGTTTACTTAAAAACGTTTATTTGTTGTACAAACAAACCGCTTTGTACTACAATATGCGCATAAGCAGTGTCATATAATTGCCCCAGTTCCAAGCGGGTCATCAACACTCGTCCGCCAATTCATTTTGCATCCGATGCTGACGCGGCGCGGTGTACGGTGTGCTGTGGATAAGCGCGGCCGCGTGATATCACACGCGTTATCAGTGCGCGATTAGATACCGCCCGCGCCGGCCGACACCTCGACATGAGGAGCAAGGACCGCCTCGAGGAGCTCCGGCAAGTGAGTACATACTACATACGAGTACACCTGTGAACCCGTGAAACATATCCTTGCTTCTATTACAATAAATAATATGCTCAATAAACATTTTAAATAACATCAACATGTTAGAAAAAATCTATTATAGTAAATCATTAGGAAAATTAAAGTTTATAATATATGTATGTAGCTACAGTATACTTAGTAAATAAGATTATGTGAAATAAACAAACAGTTTTAAATTTAGTTATATGTAACTATTTAATAGTACCAGTAATTGTTGAGGCCTGTCCAGGCGCAGGGACGTGACAGGTTGTGGGTTCGATGCCCACTCGAGGAAATGAACTATTAATTATTTACGCCATTCGAAACCTAGAGAGTATTGCCTCGAATTCAGCTGCAAGTGGGGAACCAAATGTCTTAACACTAGGTTCCCAAGTTCCCTCTCCCTACCCTGCCATTTCCGGAATACGGAGTGAAGCTGAGTGAATATATGTTATTATGTGGGTTAGTTAATTAATGTACTTTCATATGTAAACAGCTCAATGATAGGCGACGGTCGGTTTGATACAACACTCATATGCACCGCTGCAAGGTGACGGGGTCATCTAACTAAACGTTGATGCACATTAATATTTGTGTATGCGAAATTGTTAATACTAGCATTCTTAATAAGAAGCCCGTATATAATTATCATAGATATTTCATAAAATATATTTTTATTTATACGTTCTTTGTAAAAATATTGTGTTATTATTTAATTATGTAGATTATTGTAGATTACCAAATAGACAATTATGTCGATTACTGCTAACAACTTTTTTTTCCAATTATTACGTACTGGCCTGTGGTGGCGCTGGACGTGACGATGATGGGACAGGTTGTGGGTTCGATCTGCACTTGAGGAAATTTAATAATCAATATTTTCTTTTCTTATACCAAATACTAAAAATAATATGTATTTTTAAAAGATAATACAATATAATGTGTTTGTAGTAAATAAAAATACATATAGAAAACTATTGAAATAATTTACAATATTTACTCGATGTCACGACAATAATTCATACCTTTTTACATCGTACATATAAGGGGAGGTAAAGGGAACCTACTGTTAAGACATTCCGTTAGTCATTAAAAACCTCGTTTCTTAATTGATGAATTACGTATTCAGTAGCTGAACGCGCTTTACATTATTTCCATAGTAAGGAAAAGAAAATATTAAACAATATATTTTCCTCATAGGAATCGAACACACAATCGTCACGTATACAGTCACTACCTCTCCACTGCGTAACGAGGGTGTCAAACTTCTTTTATATTTCATTTCTTTTACCAAGATACTGCTTAAGTTTTTGAAGCCATTTTTATGGACCTCAAGCGAAAAGGATACGTTATAGATGCGGTGTAAATATTAATCTATGTATGTATTACATAAAAGTTTTTGTAAAGCGCAATTTTTAACATACATACATTAGTATATATATTTTTTCACTTTATAAGTTTACATATAAGCAAGTTATTTTTTATAAACAAGTGCCATTTTGCTATTAACAAGTGTTACTGTGCTAAATTTTATTTAGAATTCATTCAAGACCGTGTTATTTTTTTTAAATCTTATTTCTTACTAACATATCCTTTTGGTGTTTCCAGTTGGCGAGCAGCGCGGGCGTCTATACGGCCGGGGATACCGCGGTGCAGGTGACCCCCGACGCGCCCCCGGACCGCGCCGACATCGATGATCTCTTCAAAGAGGTCGCTTGCTATTGTTCTACGTACATATTACACAAGCATGGCGCAAACACACCGTCACTAGCATTCAATTATGAACATTTTAAGGCTTTTTATGACAATATTATGTTTAATTTCCTTAAAATATCATCAAATTTTTTTTTATTACAACCTTTTCATTAACTCACGCTAATCCTGCAACCTGTGGAGCAGGAAAGGTAAAGTGAACCTGGGAACCTAGTTTTTAAACACTGCGTTCCCATAAAGACACTTATGTTCTCCATTTCCCGCCGAATTGATATATTGTACATTGAGTGTCCGTCACTCAAATCGCTTTACCACAGAACCAGAGAAAATAGAATGATTTTTTTTTATAGCTTCACGCTGTATCCCGCACTAGGCAGGGTAGGCAGAAGGAACTCGGTAACCTAGTGTAAAGACACTCCGTTCCACTTCCGTTCCCCACTTTCCGCCGAATTTGAGGCATTGCATGTTGAGTGGCGGAATTCAACGCCGCACTTTGCCTTATTACCAGAGCGAAGAAATGAAACATTAAATATTTAAATTGAAAATATTAAATATTTCATTTCCTCGACTGGGGATCGAACCCAAAAGTAGTCGCCCTTACAGTCGAACACTTGTGCCCCTGTGCCACGACTGGCCTCTATAATACGACAACAATATATTCTATAAAATTTACCGTCTCATTTATAATGTAAATAAACATTAAAAGCAAAAAAAAATGTGTACTTTGATCGAAGTATAACTACGTAATCACCTTAACAATTGATGCAATAGCAATGAATTATTAAATTAAAATGTCCGCGTGGCATATGTCACAACTATGCGCTGTGTACAACGAGCTAGGCAGAGTATTGACAGTGGCCGTCGTTAGTTGTGCTCATTAAGGTAATTAATAAAATTGTTTACGCAAAACATTTGGAGCTCACAAATACATTTAACTTTTATAACCTACATACATCTCTCTCTTCATCATATCAAATGTACTATGATCTAACAGTGGTTTCTTATGTTTTATTTCCCGCACTGTCGTGACATACGTTTTTACCATTACCAGCTTCACGCTGTATCACGCACGAGGCAGGGTAGGCAGAGGGAACCCGGGAACCTAGTGTTAAGACACTCCGTTCCACTTCCGTTCCCCACTTTCCGCCGAATTTGAGGCATTGCGTGTTGAGTGGCATGACATACGCATTATTCTAATAATATATAATAATATGTATTATATAGTAAATCTTGTTGTATAACAAGGTTTACTAAATAATACGTATTTCGATGTAAATATACAAGTTTGCTCAATCAGTTGTGAGTCTATTGAGCGTATATCGTGTTTAACGTCGTAAAGTCAGTCCTTGCTCGCATCATGTTGACATTCAGTTTCATTAATCCTGAGTGACATCATATGTGCGCTCAGTCCATGAGTCAAGAATGTAATATCATATAAGATACCAGAATTATTTAAACGACTAACCTACCTATATTAAACACACGCTATACAAAACCAACTATACAGGTTGAAATAAATAAAAAGATGTCAATTTTATTCTTGTTCTTGGAATGTTCTTGAAAGATGGAAAAAAGTATCATGATTTTATTCGCTAACGTACTGTGCGTCTCTTTTTTCGTGTTTTTTTACAGCTTCATGCTGTATCCGGTACATATCAGCGTAAACAGACGGACTTTGGGAACCTTGTGACCAAATTTCCGTTCCCGTTAAGACACTTCCGTTTTTATTTTCCATTGTATTAGTAATTTTTAGGTTTAGTGGTGGAACTCAACACCTCGCTCTGTCTTCCATTACCACAGTGAAAAAATTAAAATATTAATTTGCTCGACTGGGGATCGAACCCACAAACTTTCCCGTTTACATTCGCACGCTTATGCCACTGTGCCATAGGCCTATACTATTACATTCATATGTACTTAAATATAATAACTATACCAGCTATACCACGCTTTACGCTGCATCAGATTCAATTCACACACCAAATTAAGGATATATACGATGGCTAAACGTTTCCGTTTCTCAAGTAGGTCATTGAGGACAATAGTTTACACAATGTACCACTTGGTATGAGCTGATTTATATGTTCTATAAAAAAAGTAGAGTAATAATTTATTGAATATACTGTATTTTTATTTTTTAAAATCACACTTCCTTCCGCACTACCCTGGTTGGCAGAGAACTCCCAGTGTTAAGATACTCCATTTCCTTCCTACATACATGTGTACTGCACCTAATAAAAAACGATTTATGACGGCTCCATCGTAATAAGCTGTATTCTGTTATTCAAATAGCTCTAACTTTACAATTCCAGGTGGAACAAATCCGTGGCTGGATCCACGATGTGAATGGCAACACGAAGCTCATCCGCCGCCTTCACTCCGACCCCACCTACCACGCCAACAAACGTAATATATTTATATTCTGTTAATCAAAAATTAAATTCTAAATGTTCTTTATTAGGCCATAACAATTAGTTATCAATCGTCAAATTACATAGAAATGTCTGTAGGAATCCGTCCTACAGGAAGCTACCACCAGCCCGGAAGGCGGATCAGCCGAGAAGAGCCAGCAGGAAACTATACAATTTATATTTTTAAAAAAATTAAAACAATAATGTGTAGTTTTCAGGCCAGTTATGGAGCAAATACGACATATTGTTCCATTCCCAAAATAATAAAATAAAAAATTTTTAATTAAAATTATCCTTGCTTAACTATTTCTCGTTGCCGAAAGAAAGCACGGCGTTGAGTTTCGCCACTCAATATGCAGTGGTTCGAGAATTCGGCAGGAAATGGGGAGGCAGTGTCTTAGTAGGAACGAGTATCATTCTAGGTTCCTTGCCAATTATGAAATTAGGAAACCATTATTGCTTTAAATAACAAAATTGTAATTTATAGTTTAAAAAAGAGTTTTCATGAATTTAGATTGCTGTGAATCTGAAAATGGAAATGTTTACGTATGCTGGCAGAGCCAAAGGAATTATATGAAAGAAATAAGGAGAGAGGCGTGTGGTAAAGGCTTTAACAAAAAACGCGAGGAATAGTGGGATGATGAAGTTAAAGATGCTGTAAAAAGAAAGGATCTAAGGAGAATCTATTTTCTTTTGCAAAAATATCAATCAAAAGTACCTACTGATAAATATAAAGTGTGAAATTTCAGAGAAAAAAAGATATAAAAGGCTAACGACAACTTTTGGGAAAGCTCAAAGTGTTTCTGGCAAGAAGTGAGTGATTTCCAAAGTCGCTCGCTAACCCGTAGAATGAAAGGGGTGTTTTCGAAAAATTATGATCTTTTATCAGAACGACCACAGGTTTTGCAGTAATAAGTGCAATTTTACAAGAAGATGTATTGACTTGATGACATCTCTACCTCAAGTAACAGTGAAACGCTGAATCTTGATGTCGTCGATAGCAAAATTAGTATAAAGGGAGGTGAAATCTGAAAAATGGTAAGGCAGCGGGAGCAGATAGAGTTTCTGCCGAGATCATCAATTCTGGTTATTGTGCAATTGAATGAGGTGCGGCAATCGTGCCTCAGTTTGTCTGTAATGATTCACAGATAAACTGAGCTATCAGATATATAGGGCTATCAGTTTGATTAGCTAGGTTAGTCAAATGTATGCTAAAATATTAGCGAGAAGAATGCAAAATATAGAAATGAAAACATTAAATACTTTTATTGAAAATATTTAATATCCTCAAGTGGGGATCGAACCCACAACCTATCGGTTACAGTCATACACTTGTGCCGCTGCGCCACGACAGGCCTCGCTGAGCTTTGCGGTCGAGATTATACCAACGAAATTTATACCAACGAATATATGATCACACACAAATGCAAAGCTTAGCATAATTTTCTTAAAATAACATATACTATAAATTTATATCTATGGATTATTTTACGTTTCAGAGTTACAGGATCAGCTGGATTCAGTGGTCACGCAGTCTAACGCCGTTGGTCTGAAGATTTGCGGAGCTCTACGCCAGCTAGAGGCGCGGGCGCGGGCGTCGGCCGGCGTTGGCGTAGGGGGGCGCATTGCACGCCTTCAGTACGCGGCCGCGCGATGCCTATACGCCGACGCCTTGGATGAACACCAGAGAGCCTTGCAGCTGCTGCGGGACTACCAACTGAGATTACTTCAGGACCAGGTCAAACTCAGTATGTATAGAACATCGCATATCTAATATGTTATATTTAGATTATTCAGTAGGGAAGTGGCTAGTTTTACGTGATATAATTGTAGGTCGGTATCACAAAAAATATTTAAATCCAGAATTTCTAAAACACTTAAAACACAGTGCTTTGTGTGATTTGGAAATATCAGCGTAGTGTCACATGGCATTAAATTTTATCTCTGCGTCACTTCTAATGTACTTGTAATCACAACAAAACGCAAACCAAACCAGTAGACAATAGATAAGTTACATAATTCATCATTTTTGAAAATTATGATGGTTAGCTCAGAGTCCACTGTCGTCATTATCATAATATGGACTACATATTTTATTTAATACTCTAACAGTCGAGATGTTGCAAGTGTCGTTTTAGATTTTTTTAATTAGTCTCCATTTTTCGTTGCAGAAAAATTTCACCACGCTATTTCTATTAGATATACGTTTATGTAATTATTTAAAGAAAACCTATATTATAAACATATTGTTCAAATAGCAATAAAATAGAAGATAATTAATTATTAATTATTGCGGCGTTGAGTTCCACCACACAACACGCACTGCCTCAAATTCGGCAGAAAGTGGGCAACAGAAGTGGAATGGAGTGTCACACTAAGTTCCCAAGTTCCCTCTGCCTACCCTGCCATGTGCAGGATACAGCGTGACGCTGAAAAGAAAAAAATAATAAATTATACAAAATAAAGTATTCGTTTATATATAGTAAAGCGACATATTTAATAAAATTATAACAGAATTAATTATTTTTATTACATGATATGACTTGATCGTCGATATTTCTACTTCCAATATCACGAAATTAATTAGTAAAATGTTAGAGATTTAAATGTGCTGGTGAATATTCGTACTATATTATTCCATTTTTTTATTATGATGTTTAATCTCTGTCGGTGGCAAGCGATTAATCGCTGAACTTAAAGTTAATCGCTTAACTTAAAGTTAGTAATTTAGGTTGTAAACCTAAGCATAATCATGTATAAGAAAACTTGTAACTAGTAGTGAGACAACAGACCTCACAAAATGTTTTAAATTGGACGCACTACCTTTAATTAGTTTAGTCGACAGTTTTCTATAAATAATTCATTTAACCAACAAAACCAAAAAAATATTTCCAACATATAAATTGACGGACCTGGTCCATTTGCAACATCTTTTGTAAGTGATTCAAAGTATTTTTTTTAAAGTCTCTTCCTTTGTAATCGTGCACAGATTTTATGCTATAAAGTAATGAAATCCACTTCAAATTTTTGAAGATAGAGACGAATATTCTGTAAATTCTATAACTCCCACAGTCTAAATGACTTTTCTTTTAACGACCTTGCAGTATCTTTACTATTCCCTGAAGATAAAACGATGCGTTTTGCGAACTCAACAAAACATAATTAATAAAACAAAAAGCTTAACCTGGGCCTGAAAAAACTTAACCGAGGCCTGTCGTGACGCAGCGGCACAAGCGTGTAACTGTAACCGACAGGTTCTGGGTTCGATCCCCTCGACTCGAAGAAATGAAACATTTAATATTTCCAATTTAAATATTTAATATTTCATTTCTTCGCTCTGGTACAAGGCAAAACGCGGTGTTGAGTTAAGCCACTCAACACGCATGCCTCAAAATCGGCGGAAAGTGGTGAATGGAAGTGGAACGGAGTGTCTTAACACTAGGTTCCCGGGTTCCCTCTGCCTACTCTGCCTCGTGCGGGATACAACGTGAAGCTGAGAGGAGAAGAGAATAAAACTTAACTTAAATAACTTTTCCATAAGATTTATGATTTTTGAGTTAATCACATATTTATTTAACCAACGATGTATTATTATTAAATAAATTCAAAACTCAATGTTAAAAATAAAACAAATCACTTTGCTATGAAAACATTTTAAAATTGAGGTAACGGCAAAAAGTGAATGACCGGCAGTTACCTACTTATCTTACATTAGCGGAGTGCAAATGAACGTTAAATTAACTCTCGAAGTGCTAAAATATTGTACATCGAACTTGCCGAGTGAAGTGTGACGTCCGACGTCAAACGCCTCATAGCCGCTACCTATATATTTTTTTAGATCCCTTTTCCCGTATGTAATAGATGGACGGAACCAAAAAAATTGAGTGATATAGCGGGTAGAATAACGGAGCTCACCGCTATCTCAGTTTCACGCTGTATCCCGTACATGTCAGGGAACTCGGGAACCTATGGCTAAGACTAATTTTCACTGAATTTGAAGCATTGCGTATTGAGTGGCAGAATTCAACGCCACGCTTTGGCAACCAGAGCGAAGAAATTAATATATTAAATATTTCATTTTGTAAGGCGGGGATCGAACACACAACTTTTTAACCGTATTTATAGTCGAACAATTGTGCACCTTCAGGCGCTTCTTTTTGTTACCAGAAAATATTATATAGTATTATATAATCTATTCCCTGGAGTGGTATTTTAACATATAACTGTCGTGTTTTGAGCAGCCTTCATAATAATGGGGTATTTGTTTCAGCGAATCTCACGATATCGGATGAGGAGTGTGAGCGCCTGTTAGAGTCTAACAACATATGCCTGTTCGTGGATAACGTAAGTGAGCCTGGAGACCTACATATGTATATAACATGTATCTTGTCTATTTTATTTTTTGCCGTTAAATTGTTTGTTTACCGCGTCATGTTTAAAAAAGGATAATGTTTAATGTTCAGATTTCAAATATTAAATATTACGAAATAATGACGAATAAAGCAGCTGCAGACTTAATAGTGCTTGATCGTACATTTTGTTGTGCATCAGTTGCGCGCGGAGACGGCGGAGGCGCGGCTGGCGCTGCGCGAGGCGGAGTGCCGGCGCGAGGAGCTGGCGCGCGTGGAGGCGTCGCTGCAGGCCGTCAGTGAACTGTTCCAGCAGCTCGCGCATCTCGTCGCCGCGCAGGTAAACGTTGTACTTACTTTTATAACTAAGCATTCTATAGGGCTATAGTATTCTGACGTTTATAGTGGCACAGCGGCACAAGCGTGTTACCGTTAAAAACAGGTTATGGGTTCGATGCCCACTCGAGGAAATAAAATATTTCATGTTTTAAATTTAAATATTTTTATTCTCATTTCTTCACTTTGGTAACAAAGCGAAGCGTGTCGTACAGTTCTGTCACTCTCACTTTCCGTCGACATCTGAGGGCATCGCGTGTTAGGTGGCGCAACTCAGCGCCGCGGTTTGACTCAGTTTTAGACAGAAGAAATTAAAATGGTGAATATTTCATTTTCTCAAGTAGGATGCAAACCCATAGTTTGTCACGTTTTCAGTCACACTGAAAACTTTTCGTGAGACTGAAATCCCTACGTGTCTTAATACTGGGTTCCTAAATTTCCCCTACCCTATGCAAGAATATGAATTCATATTTTGTTCCAAATTTCAGCTTCACGCTGTATCCCGCACTAGGCAGGGTAGGCAGAGGGAACGGAAGTGAAACCTAGTGTTATGACACTCCGTTCCACTTCCGTTCCCCACTTTCCGCCGAATTTGAGGCATTGCGTGTTGAGTGGCGGAACTCAACGCCGCGCTTTGCCTTATTACCAGAGCGAAGAAATGAAACTATTAAATATTTAGATTGAAAATATTAAATATTTCATTTCCTCGACTGGAGATCGAACCCAGAACCTGTCGGTTACAGTCACACTCTTGTGCCGCTGCGCCACGAAAGGCCTCAAATTCCAAATTTAAAGTATTTTTATATCAAATTAATAAAATTGTGTGATAGTTTTTTTGTGTTTTCTGTAAAGAAAATCTTCTATTATCTTAACGCTTCTATTACTGGCGTCTTTGCTTTATAATATAAAAACTCGTGTAGGTACAATGTTTAATATAATATAATATAATATATCGAATTTCTGAATTAATAAACTCTGTAAATATTTTGACAGCAAGAACAAATAGATAGTGTGGAATACTACGCGTTGCAAGCGACCGAGCACGTCGAGAGCGGAGGCCAAGAGCTTCTCAAGGGCACCGTCAGTCGAAGAAAAGCGAAAAAGGTTATAGTTTAATTTGAAAATATGGTTATGTCTTACTACGTGTTAGTGAGATTTAGAAACCATGGTATTAGACCGGGTTCGAAAGATAATACTAAGATTTATGTATAGCAATTTCTAATCGCGGGTACGGCTGGTTACATCCAAATTTGTATCAGGGTAGAAATTTGGACTAGCTCGAAAAAAGAGCTTTTTACATTTTTAAAAGTCTACCTATTATACCATACTATACCCTTAAAAGCCCGTAAAATTAGTCTTTTCTACATAAAGATCTGTTTAACAATTACAAGAAATATTACAGCATCAGATTTGTGTATAATAATTTTAATTACAGAAAAAGCTGGGTGTGATCATTTGCTTGACTTCTGGAATCATCATAGTGCTACTGGTGCTTATTGCCACGTGACATGTATCCTGACCTAGTGCGAATGAATGTGGAGACTATATGAATGTGTAATATCTACATAAATACTTAATTTATTGTAAAACCTAGTCATAATAATAAATTATTTTATTATACGTACATATTTTTGAGTTCATTCATTCATTAATTTCTTCAATTATGACGTTTCGAAAGTGCCAGTTGAACACAGTTCACATCGCCAATGGCACGTTGCATGGAAGACTCACGAGAGGAATTGATCAGTACAAAAGAGATATGTTTCAAAGTTATTAATTACTTTGTAAATTGAATAGCTCACTCAATTGCTTTTTGACAGTTCTAGGCAATCTTTGGAAAAAAGTAATATATTTATAAAAATAAAATACAGACTTGGTTCATACAAGGATATTAACAACGAGATGTTAACAACATAAATAATTAGACACATATGACTTCCATACATAATATCCGTCGCTCCAAACCACGCTAGACCAACAAGGACCTAAATGACCGGACAAGGGCTTTAGGAACTTCCGGTCCCCGCGGCTCCCTTAATCAAACAAACGGACCTGTGGGTCTGACCCCCAGGTCCGCTAGCTACAACCGGACTGGCCTCGGGTATCTGAACAGCCAGTGTCCGTGTTGCTCAGATATTTGAACAGCCAGGGCCCGTGTTGTACAAAATAAAGTTCTCTTCTGCCTTATTGTCATCCGGATCCGCATCCTTTAGAACACAGATACCGAATGATAGCCGATCTTAGGCATATTTGTTTATTAGTTAGTGACTTTAAGACATAACGATTACAGACTAGTACTTTAATAATTAGAAAAAGACTACTTCATCTAATTTTGTATGATTTTTCTTTTCGTTCTCAATAAGAATGAATTTACCAACCGAAAACCTGTTTATGTTAGTTAGCCTTTGTTTTATCGAAACGTTCTTTATCAGACCGCGCGTCTGATAAAGAACGTTTCGATAAAACAAAGGCTAACTAACATGAACAGGTTTATTTCATGCCTAATCTCATCAAGACAAACCGGTTCATCATCGTAATTAGCTACTTAATGCAGATAATTTAATGTAGAGCTCGCTTTTGTTATTCTATTGACAGTACAGTTAAGTGTGAGTTATACATCCTCTAATAAATCTTGCTACGATTTATCAAATTCAAATTCAAATATTGTTATTCAAAATAAGAAGTTACAAGCTTTGTTTTTTGAACGTCTAACGATTTACCGCCGGTTCACTAAAGCTACTGCTTCAGACCTAAGAAGAGCCGGCGAAAGAAATTCAGCGAGACATGTTTTTTTAACTAAAGCTTTACATTATATTGTTATCTTTATCAGTTTTAACTGCTGTTAACATTGAAGGTCAATGTTCGCAAATTATCCTTTCAATTTGTCCATTCGCACGAAAAGTGCCTGTGGCGATAGGATGAAAATCGATGTTCTTATCTTCTTATCTTTCCTTAAAATATTTACTGGCGAAACAACGGCCTTGGTCTGCGATGATACGTACAGGTACTCTAAAAAGAACCGCACTGTCTTTTACTGCCTTAATACTATTTTTGCTGTCAATGTTTTTAGTATGATATAACAATACTTACATGGTAAATGCGTCGACCAACACAAGACGTATTCCCTTTCATTGCTTTTTCCACTCAACTTACCGGTAACATCAAATGTGAACAATATGCCAAGGGATATTTTTGGTTTAGGCTCAACTTGTATGCCTCAGCAACATCCTCTTTCTCTCATTGATACATCGTTCATTTAAACTAAAAAGTACCTTTTTTATTTGGGAGTCTCAATGCTGCACTGCGAGAAGCCAGCTGTCCAAAAGCTCACCACCACCAGGTCCACCATCTATGTACTTTGGGTATACACCCAGAGTACACAGATGGTAGACCTGGTGTAAAAAATAGTAAAAAATAAGATCGAGCATATGCTCGATCTTATTTTTTACGAGTTGCAATCCGTTGTGACAAGGAACTTTCATCCATGCAAATACTGTCTAAAATATCTTACCGCATTAACTACAGTAAGGGTCTCCAACTCGAAGTGGAATCGAGACTCGGCCAAAGTCGTATGTTTACTAAAGTAGACAACTAGACATAACTTGCCATCAACCAATTGTAACAACATTGCACAGTAGCTACCAGTGCCCGCGTCTGTATGTATGTAGTTCTACCGGATCCTGCGTGATAATTTGAAGAAGTGGTTCTACGCTTGTTGGGTTTAATGTCACCTGCTTCAACTTCAAATCCTAAAAGCAACACGATTATTGAGAAAGAAACATTTATTTTTAAATTTAGGTAGAAACCTGAAGTAGTGATGACCTAGAGAGCTTCTTGGAATCGCTTCAGTACTTTTTCAATGTTCTTTCCGATACTAGTAAAATATCATCGACATATACAATTACGTATCTGTGAGCAAGGTCACCTAATGCATTCACAATAGCTCGCTGTATGATACTCATACCTTCAGTAGTTATAAACGCTATATGCTCTACGGAGTCTGGATGTACTGAAATCAAATGAAACCCACTAGTACAGTCTAATTTCTTAAAGTAATTAGCGCCTTGAAATTCGATTAAATCGTTTTAAACGGTCCTGAGGGATACTCCACCGCACACAGCTCGACTCAACGCTCCAACACCTGTGCTGCCGCCCGTAGTACAGCGACTGGCGGCGTCTTGTTGTACTAATTGTTCTCCCTAGCGAGTATGTGATCTGTATGATAAACCCTATCATATAGGTAAAAAAAAAGTGCTCAAGTGTTTTCATAGAGAGCGCTAGGAGGATTATAATAAAGTATGGAGGAAATAAAAAATATGTTATTAAACATGCAGCAAGATATGAAACAACAAAAACAAGATATGCTTGAGATGAAAGAAGATATTAAATTTACAATAACTAACAGCCTCAATGAGAAGTTTAATAACTTGGAACAAAAAAACGAGCTTTTGGAGAAAAAAAAGAAGAACAAACAAACAAAACTAATTACATTGAAAGACAGTTAAGGCGTAAAAATTTAATCTTGTTTGGCGTTGAAGAAAACGAAAAATCATACGATGAACTCGAAAAAATAATTGCAAACCTAATAAATAAATGCATAAAAGTTACATGCGACATTAACAACATTGAAGCGGTTAGAAGATTGGGGAAAAAAAGTGATAAAATTAGACCAATAGTAATAACATTCAACACTTTGGGCTTCAAATTGAAAGTTCAAAAAAATAAACACTACTTACAGAATACATCATATTACCTAAAAGAATACTATCCAATCGATGTTTTAAATAAGCGTAAAGCAACAAGCCCGATTGCAAATAGAAAAAGATGCAGGTAATACCGCTTTTATAAAATATGACAAAATTATTATTGTAAACAACAAAAAACCTCCGCATAAACAGTCGAGCAAAAGGAACCTATCGGAATCCCCGGAAACACAACAACCTGGCAGCCAAAATTTTCAACAGAGTAGTAAACAACCACCTAAGAAAAACAAAGGGGACATGAAGAATTATATAATACAAAAGCCAAAATTAACCCTTGCTCAGACAGAAACCACTCGACGACAATCGAACACACTAAAAAATAGCACAGCATAGCAATCATACATATCAGACCCTGGGCCGGTATGGCCCGGTATGACCCGGTATGGCCGGTCACCGCGGGAGAGTACGACCAGAACCCCCCAGGAACAATTATCGAAATAAAAAATACCTTCTATATTTGTACCTTTAACGCAAGATCATTATCTTCTGATCAAAAATATATTGAACTTAAAGCAGCTCTAAAAGATATCAACCATGACATAATAGGCTTGTGCGAAGTCCGCCGCCTAGGAGAAAAGATAATAAAAGACAATGAATACATCTTCTATTATATAGGTCAAACAAAAGGACTGTACGGAGTTGGTTTCCTAGTAGGGAAAAAACACAAATTTTTTTTACCGGAATATCTGAAAGAGTATGCATACTGGAAATCAAGATAGAAAACCTATGTTTTGCAATAATTCAAGCGTATGAGCCCACTGAAAACTCCTCACAAGAAGATATAGATAGTTTTTACGAGGACTTAACGAAAGCTCACGATTCTACATCTACAGAATATATATTCTCTATAGGTGATTTTAATGCTCAAATTGGAATTCCGGAGAAACACGAAAGTCCCACTACAGGCGAGTTTGGCTATAGCACCAGAAGTGCTCGCGGTACGAGAGTACTTCAATATGCACTAGAACACAACCTTAAAATCATATATACAATGTTCAAATTAAAACAAAAAAACCACTGGACATGGACCTCTCCGGACAAAAACACACGAAACGAAATTGATTATATTATGACCACCAAGAGTCACATGATCTCTAATTATGAAGTACTAACATCATTCTCGTTTGGATCAGATTACAGACTTTTAATAGCAACTATACACTTAAAGACAACAAAGAAATGTAGACGTCATTTTTCCAATACACCTAAAAAGCTGAAAACTCTAGTGGAACAAGAAATGTACCTTACAAACCTTCACAACTTGATACCAGATCTTATAAAAAATCAAAACCACTACCAGGCGGACGAATACTACCAACTAATCATTCACTGTATCAAGGCAAGTCTAAAAAACAGTAGCGCTACACAAAAGAATAAAATCTTATCGGAGAAAGCCTTAGAACTCATTAAAGAAAAGAGTAAATTACAAAATAAACATAAATTGAGCAAAACCGATAAAGAAAGGCTGAAAACTTTATACAAACTTGCTAATAAAGAAATAAAAAGATGCTACGATAGGTACAGAAAAAAAAATATAAAAAGACATCTAGACAACTCTAGGTCTGCCAAAAAAGCCTACAAAGAGTTAAATCAAACCAATACGTGGGTTCTTTTTCTCAAATCAGGCAATAACATATACAAATTTCGCACTGAAATTATAAATGCTGCCACTAACTTCTACGCTAATCTTTACAGCCAACTAGACACACTAAACTAAAATAAAACTCAATACAGTTGTGCAGACATCTCACCAACACACCAGTTTACAGAAAAAGAAATCTTGACACAAGTAATAAGACTTAAACCAGAAAAAAGCCCAGGTCCGGACGGAATCACTAACGAATGTATCAAAGTTGCAAAGACTCTTCTATTGACACCTGTCACTATACTATGGAACAAAATACTCGAGGAAGAAACCGTGCCGCACCAATGGATTGAATCTGGTGGTGACCCAGCTGACATAGGTAATTACCGTCCTATAAGTATAATGTCCTGTTTTTATAAATTATTTGCCTCCTGTCTACTTAGAAGGATAGCCCCCGTCATAGATGCACAACAACCGATTGATCAAGCTGGTTTCAGAAGCGGTTTCTGCACCATGGACCATATCCTGGTCTACTACCAGGTGATACAGAAGTATCTATAGTTTAATAAACCTTTGTACTTAGCATTCATAGACTACCAAAAGCTTTCGATTCAATTTCACACGAAAGTATCTGGGAATCGCTAGAAACATTAAACATTAAAGAAAAATATATCAATATTCTAAAATATATTTACAATAATAGCACAAGCAGAGTCAAGCTCGATAGAGTAGGTGAAACAATTAAGATAAAGAGAGGAGTTCGTCAAGGAGATCCAATTTCACCAAAACTGTTCATAGCTGTCTTACAACAGCAAATGAGTAAACTGCAATGGTCTAACAAAGGTATTAACATCAATGGGAACTACTTAAGTCATCTCAGATTTGCCGATGACATAATTTTGTTTTCGGAAAACCCTCACCAATTAAATAACACGGTAAACGAATTAAACCAGGCTTGCATAAGAACTGGATTAGAAATGAACTTAGAAAAACCAAAAATTATATCTAACCGCAGTGCAACGCCCATCTTAATAAATAACACACCTCTCGAGTTCGTAGAAAAATATATATACCTAGCAAACAAATCTCTTTTAGTAAGGAAAGAAACATTCAAGAAGTCAATCGAAGAGTGTCCATTACCTGGAACAAGTTCTGGAGTCATAAGGAAATACTTAAATCGCAACTCCCGCTGTCGACCAAGAAAATAATCATGAACACAGTATTACTACCGTGCCTCACCTATGGGTGCCAAACTTAGACCTTCGATTTCAAAACTAGGTATAAAATTCAGACTACTTAACGAAGAATGGAAAGAAGCTGTCTAGGCATAAAGTTAAAGGATAAGGTAAAGAACGTTGACATTAGAAAGAAAACAAAAGTATGTGATGCCTTAACCTTCTCAATGAACGCTAAATGGAAGTGGGCGGGTCACTTAGCCCGATATCAAGATAGTAGATGGACCTTAAGGTCAGTGAAGTGGTCAGGACCAGGAGGCACCAGACCAAGAGGCCGACCAAGGGCCAGATGGGCAGATAAAATTATAGCGAGCGCAGGCGGAAATTGGCTGGAGAAAGCAAAGGACAGAGAAACATGGCGTTCCTTAAATAAATTACTAGAAAAGCAAAAATGAATTTAAAATTAAAGGCATGAACTTACATTACAGTCGATAAATTAATTAGAACATATACTAAACAGAAAATGTCTAATAATAGGTAAATTAATTTAATAGGTAATTTAATATATTTCACTGTTATATGTATGGAATGAAATAAAGCTTATTTTATTATATTATATTATTAAAGGGTAAAACAAAGAGAAGCATCGGTGTTAGGGTGAAGGAACACAACTCCGATGTCAAAAATGGGCATGTATCGAAGTCAGCTGTGTGTGAGCATAAATCTAACAAATTCAACCATTATATCAGATATGATAACCCCACAAACTCGCTAGGGAAAATAGATATATCCCTAGTATGATCCGCGAGGCTATTGAATTACAAACACATCCTAGTTTCAATAGAGAAGATGGTTGGAAACTGTCTACCACCTGGGACCCTCTCTTAAAAAACTTAAAGTCTCAAGTTCACCACACTAAAGGACCAGATACAGTCAGCTCATTCTGCAAGAATCCAGGGCAGTACGCGAGGCAATTATGGAATCGTTGGCGGTAGTTTGATATAATATTTATATCAACTGACAGACAAATGCCACCTCAATCTACCCGTGACCACGGGCTACTGTAAAGTGTTCGAAACGTCAAGTTTCCAAAAACATGTTTAACAAACAATATACGCGATTATTCCGGTTAAAAGTGTTTCATTTAAAACTATATACATTTTGTTACTTTACTATTTGGTATCGTAAAATATAATGTCCCTAAATATTTATACAAGCTGTACTGGTCAAATGAATTTAGTACTTACGAGACAAGGATTTCTAAACACTTGTTACTTATACCAGTCCATCATTTAGCTGGTTTCCGAGGAAGCTACAAATATGCTGCAAATATGCTGCGTCTAAATGCTTAAATGATCTCCCTCCACCAAAAATTTAAAAAGAACCTCTTACAAATGCAAGAACAAGTGTAGCTTTGTAAAAATGGGCATATACAAAATTTCAATATATGTATTAACTATCTTCGTTATTAAATTTCCCAAATATGGACGCTATTCTCATATAGAATATTATATTATACTTGTACCATTTTTATTTGATGTTTAACTTATATGTATATTATGTGTATATATTTATTGCCGTGTGATTCTGGCTTAGAATAGGATCACCCTGGTACTGATGGTGTCGTAAGAGGCGACTAAAGTACGTGTGGGAGAGTCACGTTGTCAAAGGCAAAACACATGGGCAGACTCGACCGGTTTATTACCACCCCCGGCATTTAAAACTGGCTTTAAGTAGTGGCTTTAGCCACTGCGTTTTGTATTGGGTAATGCCGGGCCCCGGCGCCCATCTACCTTAAAGGCCGGCAACGCTCCTGTAGCTCTTCTGGAGTTACACAGGGCCTTGGGGCCTTGTTTGCCGTGTCTTCTCCATAAAAAAAATCTGAATATAATCTTTATTTAATTCAAGAAACTATTGTTTCGTTAATAAGTAATGGTTTCGTCAAAAAGCCTATTTATAGCAAAATATTGTTGAGTACTGAGTAGAGGACTATTTAAATCTCCACAGTATTATTTCTTGTCCAATTAAAGAAGTTAAATACGTTGTTTAGGCCAAACGCCTGATTTAAGGGCAACAATTAAATCATATATGTGCAAAGAAGTGATATAAATTACTGTCTGAATATACTAAAAACTAGTGTACCAATTTTGATGAAACTTAGACTTTAAATTGAAAATAAAATACTTCGTTTCAATCAAAAAGGATCTTCTTAACTTTTTGGCTTAATGCAATGACCATCCATTATGATAAAAGAATTGAATACTTACAGTGTTATCATATGGATTAAGATTATAACAGTTATAATATATAAATATTGATAATTCTGTTGTTCAATGCCATGTGCCACGACGCCCCAATTTATATGGCCAGTATTGTATAATACTTATATTGTACCATATCTACGGCAGTATTTCCAGGATGAAAGGACATGGGTACCTTCTAAAACACTTCTATTTCCACCTTAAATACATGCAACGCATCTGTACCTCCTCTGGTGTTACACGGATCCGGGAGCGACGGTGATCATCTTTAGCCTTACCTTTCCATACATAAAAAAATAAAATTTGTAGCTTAATTAGATTAGTGTAGATTAACACTTTAAAAGAAGTAAAAATAGTTCTAAAGTTAATTTAAAGTTATTAGCAAAAACCCGACTAGTTATTAAGAAAAAAAAAAACCAACTCATTTGTTCATTCACACAGTTCAATGAAATTAACAGTTTTTTTTTATTTTCCCTTGTAATATCAAAACAGCAAATAACGAGAATGGTTGTTAAAACAACTTTTAATTTTGTCGTATGTCGATAAAATATACCAACTGTTACTTAAAATGAATAATCATGCACCGACACCACAGTGTGGTGTCGGTGCATAAGAAATTATTTAGTTTAAAATATAAATATATACTCTATATATATTTGAGGCCTGTCGTGGCGCAGCGGGATAAGCGTGTGACTGTAACTGACAGGTTCTGGGTTTGTTCCCCAGTCGACGAAATGAAATATTTAATACTTTCAATTTAAATATTTAATGTTTCATCTCTTTGCTCTGGTAATAAGGTGAAGCGCGGCGTTGAGTTCCGCCACGCAATGCCTCAAATTCGGCGGAAAGTGGGAAACGGAAGTGGAACTGAGTGTCTTAACACTAGACCCGGGTTCCCTCTGCTTACCCTGCCTCCAGCGAGAAGCTAAAAAAAAGTACTCTATATAGGACCGATTAGAACGGGCTTCGGCACACATCACATTTTGCCATAAATTCTCTAAATACCGCATTAAAATCCGTCTCGTTTATTGTTTGGTTTAGAAGGAGTTCAGTTTGAGTTTCATAGACAAGCGGGCTGCTGGCCATGTAAATATTTTTTCACTTTCCCCGGTCGTGCCTGTCACATTTACGAGTAATATTCTATTTCATATTCTGAAAGAAAGAAGAAAAAGCAAATATATTTTTAAACTTTTATATTGTATTTTTTTATTGCTATTAAGGTATACTCGTATATATTTTAAATTCCTGCAGTGAACCCTTAAATTTAATACCCAAATTGTAGTATATAAAGAAAAAAATAATTTTGAAGTATGTCGTCATACAGCAGCTATATTTAATACTAACGAACGCGGTTTTCGCAGTTTGATTTACCCTATTTTTATTTATATGTTATAGGTATATATGTCCTCAAGCTAGATATATAATATTTTTGAAATATTATCTATAGTTAATAGTTATTATAATAAAACTTTTTTTTTAAAATGTTTTTTTTTTAATTTTCAAAAATGCTATTAGATAGCTCATTAAGTCGAGTACATATTTAATTAGTTAGTTTATTCGATTGTAAATTTTTAAAACATAGTTTTTGCGTTTGTAATAATAAATACGCTATAGTTAGTTAAAACTTCAATGTTCTACATGTTATTAAATCGGAAACATCAAAAATTTTTACCTGCCCACTTGACGTGGAATGCCCCATAAGTTAAGCGGCAGATCGTGTGTAAATCGCGCCCCGACATTGTGGCTCTCTCCGTCGAACGTACTATTGAATTGTCCTGCATGGAGTTTCAACAGTATGTTATAGTATGCGTGTACCGACCGCCATTAAGTAATTATGAATTATTTGAGGGCAAAATGGAGGATGTATTAAGAAAAAATTGTAAATTATGTAAAGATAAAATCGTCATACTCGTGGGAACAGTATGGAAATTGAAAAACAACAAAGAAAAAATGACGATATTGGAGGAGTTTTTGAATTCGCTTCGGATTCGGGAGGGATAAGACGTAGCGTAAGGCGAAAACGCAAGCCTGTCAAAGGTGGAGACAACTCCGGTTCGGAAACTGAGGCAGTTCGTGGTTCCAAATGCCACACAGCGAGGAGAGGTAGGCCTCCGAAAACCTGCCTTGGCTCTGGTGTGGCTCCAACTCGCAGAGAACAGAGGCAGAGGGAAAAGGACTTCGAAAGAAGCTTGTCGGATTGGGTATCACAAAATGATAGGTCTGCTCAGACGACAGACGTGGAATGCGTCCTGATAGAAGATAGGAGGGATACTTCTCAGTGTTCAGCCGAGGAGCTACGCACGTATGCCGGACAACGGGCAGCCTCAATACTAGAGGTAGCAACGAAATCCAGCAACCTTAAGGGCACCTATGTGCGGAAACTGAAGGAAGCTGCTGCAGCCCTGACTGACATTGTGGAATCTCTCGCTACACGATCTGAAAGTGAAGAAATTCGCTGTACAAGAGAAGAGAACCGACGGCTCACCAAAGAGGTTGAGAAACTGCGGACAGAACTGCAGTCTTATAACAAAGACGTGCAAGATCTTAGAGTGGCGCTAGCAACCAATAAAAAAGCGCCCCAGAAGGACCCAGCATCAACTTCTAGCATTGATGAAGAAATACTAGAGGGAATAAAGCGCTCTATAATATGCTCAGTGGGGACTATGATAGAGGCCCGTTTTGCCGGAATCGAAGAGCGTCTCTTGCCAGCTAAGAATATGCGTCCTCCATTAGCGGCAGATTCAAGGAGGATCTCACGTGCACATGTACCAACTATAGTGGCACCTCCGACAACATCTGAATGTAGAAGAGACTAGGCCTGAAACTAGACGCAAACTAAAGCGCAATAAGACTACAGCTGAAGTGCAGCAACCTGAAGTGAGAGAAAACGCGCCATTGTCCAATTCACTCACAGAACCCATAGCTTTGGAGGCCAGCGCTACTGAAAACAGAGAAAAGGAAAGTGGTTCTTGGGTCAAAGTCGTAAAGAAAAAAGGAAAAAATAAATCCCACATTTCAACGACGAAAACGACAGCGCCAGCTGTTCATTTGTCTAGGCCTAAAGTAGCGAAACCACCCCGCACGAAAGCTGTTATAATAACATTAACGGCGGAGGCCTTAGTAAAAGGAGTATCTTATGCCCAAGCTTTGGAGCGAGCGCAGCAGAGCATTAATTTAACGCAGTTAGGAATAACCGAAGATCTAACGGTGCGCCAGGCGGTCTCGGGCGCTCGAATACTGGAGCTCAGAGCAGGCGGACACACCTCAGAGCAGGCGGATACCCTTGCGGAGCAGTTGCAATTGGTGCTAGAAGGGGTGGCTATAGTCAACAGACCCCGTAAAAATGCCACCTTGAAATTACTGGGATAAGTCATCCATGACTCAGTCACGAAAGAAAAGGTGGCTAGTGCCGTCGCAACCGCTAGTGGTTGCAACACTGATGTGGTTGCAGTGTCTGAGCTTCGTCTTGGCCCTAGAGGCATGATGACAGCCGTGGTGCGGTGTCCATGCGAAGTGGCGACGACCATTGCGGATAAAGGACGAGTACTGGTGGGCTGGACCTCTGCCAAGGTCCATGTTCTAGAGGAGCGTCCTTTACGTTGTTATAGATGTCTGGCTCTTGGCCATGCCAGGCCACAATGTCCTTCAGAAATTGTCAGAGAACATCTGTGTTTCCGCTGCGGTAATGAAGGACATAAGTCTTATACGTGTCGTGCCCAGCCCCGCTGTATGGTATGCACCGACGCTAAGAGACCATCCGGACATTTTATGGGCGGCGTAGAGTGTCGTCCTCCACCTGTCAAGGGATCAGAGGCTCTTGGGATTAGAGCCTCCTCTAGAGTCGACGACTGTCAGGGCGTAGAAGAAAATGCCATGTCACCATAATGGACAGAATACTAGCACGTTTTCTTCAGGCTAACATTAACCACTTCGCTAGAGCGCAGGACTTACTATTGCAACACATGGTGGAGTGGTGTATCGACATTGGCGTTGTTTGTGAGCCGTATTTAGTCCCCCATAGTCCTCGTTGGGTGGCTGATTTGGACGGCACTGTAGCTATTACTTCCGGCACCGGCACCAGTATTTCCCTCTCAACTTTAGAAAGAGGTTCGGGATATGTAGTGGCGGAGTTGGGGAGATTACGTTGTAGTCGGTGTATACTTTTCACCTAACCGTAGCCTGGCAGAGTTTGAAATTTTTCTCGACTCTATCAGAGACGCTGTCGATCGACAGTTGCCGAGAAAAATCATGGTTCTTGGTGATTTCAATGCAAAATCCCGTGCGTGGGGGAACCCCACATCAAACCCAAAGGAAAAAGCTGTACAGGTGTGGGCTCTGCTCTCTGGATTGTTCCTTCTTAACGTGGGTACTGAATTTACTTGTGTGCGGCATAACGGAGGGTCTGTGGTGGATCTCTCCTTTGCCTCTCCATCAGTCGTACGTCATGTCACCAATTGGAGAGTAGAGAAAGAAGCGGAGACTTTGTCGGACCACCAGTATATTAGATTTGAAGTTCTCAATCAGTTAGCACCGGTAGTCTCCCACAGGAACTCATCTCGAAAGTTTCCCAGATGGGCCCTCAGCCGATATAACGCAGAGCTTGCTAAAGAGGCCGCTATTGTGGCAAAATGGAACTCCCATGATAGTAGCATGAGCTCCAGCTTCAACGTTGAAGTTCTGGCAGACCAGTTGCGAAATGCAATGACGGGGATTTGCGATGCTGCAATGCCGAGAGCACGGCGGTCGTCAGCCCGTCGACAAATGTACTGGTGGAACTCCGATATAGCCGCCCTTCGGGCGCCCTGCATTCGGGCCCGACGAGCGTACACAAGGTGTAGGAGAAGGAACGATCCTGACCCAACAATTGAGAGTCAGCTGCAGGGCATATATAAGGAAAGAAAGAAGGCTCTGCAGCACGCTATTAGCTTGGCAAAACATGAGTCTTATCAAGAGCTAGTAGCGGGACTTAACAAGTTCCCATGGAGACGCCCCTACCTTGCTGCAAGGAAAAAACTCCGGACACATAGCGCTCCTTTAACGGAAACGCTATCACCGGATTTTCTCCTACACATTTTGGGGGTCCTGTTTCCGGAATCGCCTAGGCACATCCCCCCTAGAATGACCGCTTCTTCAGTTCATGAGGAGGTTTCAGTGGTTCCCCTCATATCCGAGGGAGAGATGGAAATGGCGCTCAGGAGACTAAGAGCCAAGAAAACAGCCCCGGGACCAGATGGTATTCCAGGAAGAGCTTTAAGCATCGCCCTGGAATACCTAGGCGACCAACTACGGAAGCTATTAGACCAGTGTCTGTTAACAGGAAAGTTTCCGAAGTTGTGGAAAGAAGGGCGATTATGCCTGTTGCGTAAGGAGGGTCGTCCTCCGGACTCCCCTTCTGCATATAGGCCAATTGTGCTTCTGAATGAGATGGGTAAGCTTTTACAGAAGATCATTGCTTCCCGTCTTATTCAGCACCTAGACGAGGTAGGTCCGGGTCTTTCAGAGGCCCAGTTTGGGTTTAGGGCCGGTCGGTCAACTATTGATGCTCTGAATGCCTTGAAGGCTCTGTCGTTGGCTGCGACGGCAGATAGACATGTTCTTCTCGCCGTCTCTTTGGACGTCGTCAACGCTTTTAACAGTCTGCCGTTTGAGACACTAAGCGAAGCACTCCGGTACCATAGCGTGCCTCCTTATCTCCGGCGACTTTTAAATGACTACCTCCAAGACAGAGTAGTCGTATGGACTGAGGGAAATGGCCAGATTGGTCGACGAAGTGTCGGTTGCGGGGTTCCACAGGGGTCAGTTTTAGGCCCAATATTGTGGAACCTCGATTATGATTGGCTCCTGCGTGGTCCTCTTCCGCCTGGGATGAGTGTTATCTGTTATGCTGATGACACTCTAGTCACAGCCAGGGGGCCTTCCTATCAAGAGGCGGCATGCTTGGCTGGAACTGGTACCCACCTGGTCGTTGATCGCATAAAGGCGTTGGGTCTGAGGGTGTCTATGTCCAAGACCAAAGCCCTCCTATTTCATGGCTCGCGTAGAGGTTTACCCCGTTGGCCTATTCTACGCATCCAGGGACAGGAGGTGGAGGTACAGACTCAGATGAAATATCTGGGTCTAACCCTGGATGGCCGTTGGTCATTCGTTCCACACTTCGTTCAGCTTACGCCGAAGTTAGTGAATGCCGCCGGGACCCTTGGCAGGCTTCTGCCGAATATCAGAGGACCAGATACTCCATGTCGACAACTTTACGTCGGCGTGTTGAGGTCTATGGCTCTGTATGGTGCCCCTGTGTGGGCGGATTCTCTTACCGCTCGCAATAAGATTCAATTGCGAAAGGCTCAGCGAATCATAGCGATAAGAGTGATTCGGGGTTATCGTACGGTGTCCTGGACGGCGGCAACGCTCTTGGCAAGCGATCCGCCTTGGGAGCTACAGGCGGAAGTGCTCGCCAGAGTACATGCGTTTCGCGTAAGCGAGCGGTCCCGAGGCGTGCATTCAACGCCGGAGGATATTGCTAGGATCAGTAGGAGAGCGGATGAAGCCCTGGTCCAGCGATGGAGGGAGGACCTGAGGAGTCCGGTGGCAGGTCTGGTGACGGTGGAAGCGATTCACCCTCACCTAGAGCGCTGGATCAAAAGAGGTTTCGGTGTCCTGACGTTCAGACTGGTGCAGGTGCTGACAGGGCACGGTTGTTTCGGCAAATATCTGCATCAAATTGCACGTCGAGAGAGGTCGCCGGTTTGCCACGAGTGTGATGCCTCCGTAGACTCGGCGCTGCACACTCTGGCCGAATGCCCCGCTTGGGCCCCACAACGCCATGCCTTGATGGCTGTAGTGGGTAGCGACATCTCACTTTCTAGTGTGGGGGGGCCATGCTAGACTGTGAGATGAACTGGTCTGCTATGGTCTCCTTCTGCGAATCAATCATTGCGTTGAAGGAGACCGCGGAGCGGATACGTGAGTCTAGCTCTAATGTAGACCCGCTCCGCCGCCGTAGGACAGGAGGCAGAAGGAGACGCTATGCGCATCTCCAACTCCCTCTAGTCTAGAGGAGCTACTGCAGGAGGTTTCTCTGTCCTAAAAGTGGGGCACCCTGAAGGCGACGGTGGCCCGTAAAGGGGCCTTTCACCGAGACACCGCAGTAGTATGCGCGAGCGATCCTGCAGTGTCTCTTATAGGTGAAGTGGGTCCGCTGGGTTTTAGTGGGTAAGATCAAATCTCTGATGAGACCCACAGTAACGCTTGTCCGTAAGGTACGTACTTGCGCTCTGCCTAAATGCATTTCCCAGAGAAAAAAAAAAAAAAAAAAAAAAAAAAAAAAAGAATTAATGCGTGTACCGACCGCCATTAAGTAATTATGAATTAATTATGTAAAGATAAAATCGTTTGCGGTGATTTTAATATCGATATTTTACATAACACAACACAAAGTATCCGTTTTCTAAATTTATATAAATCATTTAATTTAACTAATATGTTTCGCGAACCTACTCGTATTACAACAAATTCAGAAACCTGTATAGATAACGTGTTCTGTCACTGTAACTTCTAGGATAAGCTGGTTATAAATAATATAAGCTCCGACCATTGTGGATTAAAGTTTTCAACCAGGGTGGTTGGCAACCAGGTAAATGGTACATGGAAAATTACATGGAGGTCAAACACTGATTACAGACAAAATTTGGTTCAAGAGAACATTAAAAAGAAAAAAATAGACACTTCTCAAGAAAATCCGAAGAAGTCTTATAATAATATGTTTAATTTAATGTTAAATGAGTTTAATTCAATATTTACAACTAAAACTGTTTCTAAAAATTTAAAAATAAAATTTAGTGACTGGGCAACCGTGGGTATATGGCTCCAATAAAAGAAGTAAAAATAAGCTGATCACTCCTAGTTTTCGTCTTCAAAAAGTTAGTAAATCTTTTATGGGACATGGTACACGTATGTATAATAAAATTCCACAAGTAATTTTAAATTTGCCACTTCAAATATTTAAAGTGAATGTTAAAAATATATTGTTAGGCTAAGCATATTATACAATTCAAGAACACTACAACGATAAGAGTGCGTGGGTTAAAATGCTGTTGGTACTCACTCAGGAAGCTATGTTATATATTTACTTTAATTGATATTTTGAAAAGAGCAACTGTTGAATTTCTTGCCGGCTCTTCTCAGCAGACCCGCCTTCCGAGTCGGTGGTAGCTTCCTGTAAGGACTGACACTACAGACACTTATATGTAACTTGACGATTCAAAAGTGCTTAAATGGTCTAATTGAATAAAGAATATTTTCATTTTGATTTTGATTTTGATCTTAATGCCACTTTGAGTTGTTTCGAGACTGAAGAATTGAAAATTTTACTTATTCAAGTTGGAAATATCAAATATTTTATTTTCTCGAGTGAAGATCAAACTGTCGCATTCACAGTCACACACTTATGCCTCTACGCCACAATAGGTCTCGGTTACTCAATTTTATTTACTAATTTCAACTGCTCTTTTGTTTTAATTACATTATTAGTTATCAAACAATATCTATACGTTAATAAATAAAATTTAAGTAAAATTAATATTTATGATTAACATAATTGAGGTATCGTTAGATTTTTGTAGCATTTCAAGTAGTTTTGGATACATAGAATATAGAAGATTACGATATTAATGAGTTTCTCGGATGTCCCGAAAAATTTTAATATTATCCATGTAGAATAGATAAAATACTCTAAGCTTATAGCTCAGAGCATTCTAGCACATTATCCTCATTTACGGTCACCTTTTGATAGGAAAGCTATACATGCCATCTTAATAACTGAATAGTGGATAGTCTTGCTTACAGTAGTAGAAGTAGAGGTACTAGTCGACTTCCTACTCACTGCTGGGATTTCATTTGATTTAATGAAGAAATTATCATATTGGACTGATGAAGGGCAGTTTGCACTTGTCAGATAGAGGTGTTGAACTGCCGAGCCATTATAATTCTTTGTGATTAAAATATCAAGGAAAGCCAAATAATTGTAATCCTATAATTCTACAGTTAATTGAATTTTATATTTTATATAATTGAGGAAGTTTAAAAAGATACATATATTTTTAGAATTTTATTTTATTTAACGTCGTGCAATGTCGTTTACGTCAGTTGAATACATACTATGGCCTCTTGTTGCCTTTTTTTGGATAAGTAACTAATTGCATAAAATCAAACTTTTGGTAGAACATGGCCACCATTATCATTGGTAATGGGTTTTAAATTTGACTTTGAAACTTTACCGGATTAACAACGTTTTAATGTTGGACAAAACCACGTTGAAAGTTTTCGTTTAATACATAAATACCAACTTGATAAAACTATGTCAAAATGAGCACTTGTAATAATAAAATAATTTGTTTATCTTTTAAATATGCGTACATTGACCAAAAAATACTGTCTTATCTTTCGTTAATCGTTTAATTTTTAATCCCTTGCATTTATTTTGTTGTTCATATTTTTAAGTGTAAAATTGATCATTGTTTTATCTATTTTTAATATAATATTAATTATTGGTTCTGTATTTTTTTGTATTTAATACATATAGATATAAGCTTAGGATGAAGAGGGAAAAAGCTCACCTCTCCTTTAGTAAGCGAGTTGACCGTTTGCTTCAATCTGCCGCATGTTGCACTAAATGATGAAGGAGCACGCTCTAATTAGAAGATTATATGATGAAACCTTTTCATTTTCCTTCATACACGTTAATTATAAAAGTTTGACCGTTGATTATTGATTCTACTAATTGCTACCAAAGCGAAGAAAGGATTATGTAAATTCTTCCACAAATATGTGTACATTTATTTTTATAAGTCGACTAGTAACTACTACGTAATTATGTAATAAAATCTGAGAAATTGATATGAAAAACGAATAACTTGGCAGTTATACGTAGGAATGCATATAGGGATGTTACGAGTTATCCTATTGTTTTTCGTTTTAAATATCTCACAGTAAAATAATCTGAATTTAATATTTTTTATAATTTATCAGTAAAATAATCTGAATAAACTGAATTTGGCTGCTGGGCCAAATAGACGGCTGATCGGCCAAACTTATGGCCGGCACTTTTCTAATAACAATATCATATACTGTCAAAAGGTTAGTTAAACAGTATGAAGCAATTACGCACATATTGGTTTTTGAAGTATTAAATTCTTCATTAACATTGAGAAAATTAAACCCACAACTGCAGCGCTTGCAAGCGCTCGTACTCGTATGTACCCCTGCGCTATAATGGAAATAATTATGTTATGAATGACATATTGATTGGTTTTTCTTATGCTACAGCAGTACCCAAAAATATCTAAAAAATTCGGCTATAAATAATGATACACAAATTGTTGCCATCATTCCTCATCATGAAATTGGTGGCTATTCTCTCCGCTCTCTGCGTGGTCAACGCTCGTTATGTCTACGAGCCTATAGAGTTGGACTACCACAACAAGGTGGGCATCCCCTTGGCCAGTCGTTTGAAGGCGGCAGAGGCAGCCACTGATTTCGATGGAAGCAGGATTGTTGGAGGAAGCATATCAGCGTTGGGATCTCATCCATATTTGGTAAACAAGTCCAATACTTTTAAAAAAATAAATTTATTCATAATATAATTTAGTATTTCTAAAATCGATGATTTTTGAGCTTCATGAGAAGTTATATCGTAAGTCAGAAATATTTGTAATTACCTGAAAATTGATCTACATGCAGGTATAAAATTGTGTAATAAACTCAGGTATGTCGTAAAGTCTACTGATAATTATAAAATAAATTAAGTTTGACTCATTTGCTTCAATTATCTTTTTAAAAAGAACTTCTGTGCGCTTACTTGATACGTCTACTTTTTCTTCTTCTGAATGTGATTAAAAAAAATTTATCAGGTTCCTTCCATAATATGAAAAAGTAAATAGAATAAGAAATAGAATATAGTTATATTACGCAAATTAAAAATGAATGATTGCCGTTTGCCTCATTGTGTTGATAGATTTTATATATATAAAAAAAAGATTAATTAACTCATGTACTATTTAATATATGGGCATAATAGATAAGTAAAATATTTTCAAGGGTGGCCTCGTCATCATCCTCAACACCGGACAAACATCAACTTGTGGCTCATCTCTTCTCACCAACACCCGACTTGTGACTGCCGCTCACTGCTGGTTAACCAGAAATGTTCAGGGCAGGTCCATGACCGTTGTCCTCGGCTCATTGAATATCTTTTCCGGTGGTCGACGGGTAAGCGCAACTGGCATTCAAATCCACGGAAGCTATAATATGGCAAACTTAAACAATGACGTCGGTATAATTACTATACCTTGGGTCGGTTATACCAGTGAGTTATATTTTTTTTATTATTTTTTGTTAATCGATAAAACAATAAGTATAAATTCTCCACCAAAATAATTAGGCTTCCTTGCTTAACAGAACGAAGCCAATTAAACCAAAAAACCTTTTGTTGTGATTGAGTCAATGTGAGACGAAAAAGAAAGTCCACCATCTAGATTTATCCCTAAATCGCTCACCTCAATCGTTATGTTAGATTCTTATTTTTTAATCTATAAAAATTTAAATTTTATTTTATTGATATTAAGAGAAAATGTAGTAGAAAAATATTTCTCAATATTACATTTTAAACCATTATTTGGTTGAAATTATAGTTGAGACCTAAATTTAATGCACGTAAAGACCGAAACCTACTGTGCCACTGGAACAAGATTCAAAGTGAACTACACTAAGATGTGTTATAATTTCAAATCAAGTACAAATTTATTCACCGCCATTTTATTGTAATTGTGAGTATGACGGTGAAATATAAGTTAGATTCCACCGTCATACTCACAATATGATAAACATCAAAGATGACATATGAAGATACAAAACGATACTCAGAGCAAATTTTGAAGGTTTTTTTTTGGTAAATTAGGAATGAACCCTAGTAGCCAGAGCAAACGGTTCATATTCACTGCGTCTATCTGTTCATATACCAAGGGGAATATATAAAGAGATTAATGTCCATAAATCGTCATGCTTTTAACGTGACTTGCTAGCAAAACTAACTACGTATATACTCTCTCCTTTTTTATTTCGTCTTCTTTTCTATATTATGTGTTCCATATATATTAGATATTTCTTTTTTGTAGTATCGAATTCAGCAGTGTACGGTTTGCTATTTATTTTGTATGGCCAAACGTGTAGATATGCTGACGATGGTATGAAAATGCAAGTAAGGTATCGTCTATTCTCTTGTCGGCTATAAAATGTAAATCTATATCCATTTTTTTCCATTTATTTCTTGCTTAATCATTATATTTATGCGGATCTTTTGTTTCTCTTTATTGAGTTTTCTACATGTAAATGCATAGAAATTTCATTTTATTTCAAAATTTTAATTTTGTTGTCCTATAGGATATATATAGAAGATTTGATCTTTGATGTGTACTCACATCAAAAATCAAGTCTTCTATATATATCCTTCTGTCCCTAAGGTAACATTGCCCCAAGGATATGCAGTAATTACAATAATTCATTTCAGACGCTATCGGCAGAGTATTGCTGCCTTCCGGCAGTCTATTGAACAACAACTTCGCAGGATGGAATGCATACGCCGCA
The DNA here is from genome assembly GCA_019049475.1 of Eueides isabella. NCBI lineage: Eukaryota > Metazoa > Arthropoda > Insecta > Lepidoptera > Nymphalidae > Eueides > Eueides isabella. The sequence goes on from CM032386.1 coordinate 1,360,424, forward strand.
GGGTATGGCAGAATATCCGACAGTAAGTGAATAAATATTTATTATTGTGTCTGCATGTTATAATAATCTATAAATTTTATTTTACAGACATGCGTATTAGTCCACATACGCAACTTTAATGTCTTGTTATACTTGTTTTGTTTGGCTGGCGCAGGTTAATACGTAAAATCTAAAGAATAGAAATCTCATCGTAATAATAGAAAAAATGTAACAAATAAATACATTTCGGAGAGTGTGTCTTGGATTTACTCAACTTATTTTTGTTTATTTTTAGGAAAACTTACAGCTTACAATATTTCAGTTCATACAGCCTAAAATTTTTCACTAGTAATTAGAAGCAAAGCGTGTGTGCCTTAATAATATTTATATAAAGCTTAAATAGAATGATAAAATAAAAAAAAATACGTTAATATTATCAAAGCTAAATTTAACATAATTTTTCTTAAGGAAGAACTTAATTATGAACTACGTTTTTATATATGTATTTAAAAAAAATATATCTATATTATAATATTCGTTGTGTGCATTACAAGCTCTTGTAACGGAAGAATCATGGGCGTATTCGGTTCTTCAAACTGGAATACGAAGTACGAATTGAGTGCGAGCACTCAATCTCGGACGATTAATATAAATACGTGTAACGACATAAGGAGAATCTATAATGTTGTTAATAAAATTATATAGAAATATTTGATCTTTATGTTCACGACGCAGATCTAACGACATAGGACGTGATACAATCTTACAGCCAAAAATATAGTTTATCCTCCATTATATAAGACGAAATATGTTTTTACATTCTTATGTATCATCTATATATATACACTATCGAAAAACAAACTCCAACATTATGAACGCTTTTGCTGTGATTGTGTTAAAGTGAGACGACAAATAAAGTCCATCGATAAGATCTAGATTAACCCCTAAATCTCTCACCTCGTCGTTATTTTAAGATTCTTATTGTTTAATTTATATTTAAATTTTATTTTATTGATTTTACGAGAAATATGGTAGAAAAATATTTGTCAATATTTCATTTTAAACTATTATTCAAAAAATAACAATTTAAATCGTTTTGATGATTGATTAATTTGCAATTTTCGAAAAATTTTATTGAAGAATTTTTTTTGTCTAAAAATTCACATAAGTTCGACTATGTGGAACGGCCGCTTACAAAACCATGCTGATTGCCAGTGATACGTGGTCTGATTGCCGGGAATAATGAATAATAAACGATTTTATCAAAAAGTTTGGGCATGACTGAAACTATTGTAAACACGATAATTGGCTGTTTTGTGTTTATCCCCCCTTTTAAAAATAGGGACAACAATAGATTTCTTCCGAATAATGGTACTGTGCCAGTTTTAAGAGAAAGATTAAATACAGAAAGTGGTTTAGCCATTGTCTTGCTACATTGCTTGCTACATTTATTGAAACTTTATTTCAAATATCGAAAAAAATAAAGAATTAAAAAGGTCTGCAATATTATGACCGTGCGTAGCATGAGAGTTATTTAAGTAGAGTTCATCTGGTATTTCGTTTAGGTTTAATATATATCCAAAAATGCTTATTTTTCTTACTTCGATCAGTACAAGATTTATAGCATGCTCTTTCCAGTTCTTTTGCTTGACTTCGTAAAACCGAAAACGCAAAATAATTATAAATTCTACCATATGTTTTCTATTTCTTATGCTTTTCACTTTAAATTTTTGAAGTGGACAATTTAAAATTACTTGTGAAACTAGATACAGATCTATAATTGCTACGATCACTGTTTTCTCCGTTCTTAAACAATGGTACTACTTTACTGTTTTTCATGAGATCGGGAAAAAATCCTTAGTCAACACATTTATTAAATATGAATGATAAGTAAAGTGCAATGAGTGATGTAACAGAGCTTAGTAACTTAACAGATATACCCAATAGATCACCAGTTACATTAAGATTTAAAAGATTCAATAATTTCCTCTGGCGTTATATGTACAAACGTAAAATTAGTGGTATATTTATCAGTGTTAATTTGCAATAATTTAACAGCATATGATGGAGATGACTTTAAGGAAGAAGTTACTTTAGTCGGTATTTATGCAAAATAATTTCCAAAAATATTTGCAACTTCAAGACCTGTATTAATTAATTAATTATCTACTTTTAATTCTACCGACTTATTATAAGTTTGGGATCTACCAGTTGTTCTAGATGTTATATCCCAGGTAGTACCTATTTTATTACCAGAGTTTATTATTTTATTTTTTATATACAAAGATTTAGCTTGAATGCAGACCTTTTTAAATGCCTTAGAGAAAACACTGATCCGCTTTAGTAAGCTTGGGTCGCGATTCCACTGGTTTCTTCCAGACATCTGTGGAACGGCCTACCCGCGACAGTATTTCCAGGACGATACGACATGGGTACCTTCAAAAAGCGCACCTTAAAGGCCGGGAACGCACCTGTAGCTCCCCTGGTCTTACACGGGGCCGTGGGCGACAGTGATCACTCACAATCAGGTGAGTGATCACTGTCGCCCACACTCTTTTGCCTTGTCTCTTCCATAAATAATATAAAAATAAATCTTATCCATTCCTTGTCGCCTCCCAAAACGACCCCATTCCGTTTCGATTTTACTACACTTATTAAAAGTAAAATAAATATTTTAGCGATAAAATCGGACGCTGTTGCTAACGATGGCATCAATCGTAAATTGTTAATTGTACCATTGAAAGTGACAGCGCCGCTAATCTGACATATTTTTAACTTTCTCTTTTAACTAACTTCTTTCATAGTGCGTGGTGAATAGTTCGCACTATTCCTGTACCGAAACCTAGAAATCCAAAATTATTTTCTCAATATCGTCCTATCTCAATTTTTTCCCTTTTGTCAAAGGTTTTGCACGTATTGTCTCTCAACAATTGAATCAATACCTTTTAGGAAAATTTATTTTGTCTGAATTCCAATCTGGATTTAGAAAAGGACATAGCACCGTCACTTCCTTATAATTAAAATGTGTGAAGATATACGCTAAATGTCTCCTCTGAAGCTACTGTAACTAAACTAAATAAGTGAATTAGAAACTATCAATCTAACCAGCGATAATATGTACGCACGTACGTAATAAATATTCTTCCTTTTGCTCCCTAACTGCAGGCATTCCCGATTAAGGCGGTGTCCTTTGTCCACTTTTGTTCTCTGTTTTTATGAACTCTAATTCCCAATACTTCTCCTTATCCTTCCATTTGTAAGCTGATGGTTTACAGATTTACCTAGCTACATCACCAAGTGAAGTGAGAGAAGCCGTACGAAAATTTAACGAGAATTTAATAAATATGTTTAGGTGGAGTAAGTCTCATGGCCCCACCATTAATCCTGGCAAGTCTCAATCATGTATTATAGGCAGTAAGACTAAGTAGCTAAAAAAAAAAAAGAATTGGATATCCTTCCTTCTATACAGCTTGATGGCCTTTAGATAACTCATTACCTTGGTCAGTCGATGGTTATTTGCTAGTGTTGGATCCCTTAAACGATATAAACACTTTCTACCTGTTAAAACCAAAACTACTCTAGCTCACTCACTACTGCTACCGATTTTAGATTATGCTAACGCATGTTACTCAGATTTATCTGGGTAACAATTAACAAGATCTGTTACAAAATATCTGCATTCAATTTATCAATGGACTTTGTGAATTAGACCATGTTTCTGACTGTAGACATCAATTTGGATGGCTTCGCCGTCGCCGTAATTCCTATATGCTCAGTTACCTCTATCCAATCCTTTATAATCTTCTCGGTCCTTCATATTTAAAAAATCGTTTTTCTTTCCTTGGTTCGGATTCACTCCTTCGCTTAGGTCTCGAAGCGATAATCTTCTTAAATTACGCTGCACAGCTCTATTCCAACTCCTTTAATGTGAAATCAGCGATTCTTTTGAATGAGCTTCCAACTGACATTCGTCATTCGGAATCTCTTAACATTAAAAACCGTCTCAAAGAATACTTTTTGAAATTAGATCAATAATTATTTTTTATGTATATATTAGTACATATATGTATATTGTGTATGTATATTGTGTTTGTATTTTGTGTAAATATACTGTATATATGCATATATTTATATTGTACATAATTATATAACTTATTTTATGTAGTATATGACATTTTATTTGTAGTTTAGTGCAGTCATTATTATTATATCATATTTTTAACTGCACTGTTACAACGTTATTCCCACTATTTTGTTAAAATTAATCCTTCATTTAGCAAAGGTTGTCTGTAAAAGATTGTTTGAAGCAATAAATCTGCCTTTGCATACTTCTTGTGAGCATATATTTGTGAATAAGTGTTTGATTATTGTGTCTGTAATAAAGTGTCAAAAAATAATTAAATTAATTAATATATCGATATTTTGTACGCCGCGCAATATTAAATTAAAATATTTATTTTCAGATCTTTCAGTAAGTAACAGTGTGAAACGTGAAGTGACTCTCAATGTGCTTGCTAACAACAACTGCGCAAGTATCTACGGCTCAAGCGTAGTTACTGCGTCCAACATTTGCACCAGCGGGGCAGAGGGTCGGGCTATCTGCGACGGAGACTCCGGAGGACCCCTCGTCGTTGTCAGCGGTGGTAACAGAGTCTTGGTAAGACAATTAGATTTTAATAGATTTTTAACCAACGGTTTGTGATTGTTGATAAGTAATTATGAGCAGAAATAATTAACTAATTAACTTAATGTAATTTCCAGATCGGAATAGTGTCATTCCGCCCCGGCGCCGGCTGCCAATCTGGTTTACCTTCTGGATACGCGCGGGCTACCTCTTTCACCAGCTGGATTAATGCTCGTATTTAAATAAAATATTACCATTACGCATATAATGATGGGTTTTTAATTTATATACCTGTTATTTACCTGCTTAAAATTAACCTATTGTAGTGTATCTCTAATGTATTTAGTAGTTTTCACAAGTATGTGTTTATTAGACTTTATAGTAGTCCGAGTAGGTATATTTAGCCGATGTTTTAATTATCATTTGTCATTTGAAATTTAAAAAGCTTAGCAAACTTCTAAAACAAAATAAATATCTGTTCGTGCTTTAAATTAACTTTCTATCGTCTTTCCCTATGAGAATAAACATTTTTATATTAAATACTTATATAATAATATAAAATATACTTTAGAAAGTGATTGAAATGAAATTTGCATAATTATAGTGCTTTGTTGTCATTTGTAATAACTATTAACAAGAAATTCAAATTCAAATTCAAAATATTCTTTATTCAAATAGGCTTTAGCAAGCACTTTTGAATCGTCACAACATAAAATTACCACCGGCTCGGAATGCAGTTCTGCTGAGAAGAGCCGGCAAGAAACTCAACAGTTGCTCTTTTCAATATCGAATAAAGTGACAATTTCATTGTTTAATACAATAGTGATTATCCTGCATGAAATTCAAATGACCTTAATTAAATACATTTTTATCATTCAAATATTCTTCGACAGTGTAGTACGCTTTCTTAATTAACATTACTTTAACATTTACTTTAAACTTCTCTAGTGGCAAATCAAAATACACTGCGGAATACTATTGTAGATACGTATACTCAGACTCATAAATGACTTATTTACTTTTTGGAGGCGATAACTAGGCGTCACAAGTTTGTCCTTGTTTCTCGTCCCAATCGTGTGTCTGTCACTGTGTTTGCTATAGCACTGAATATGTTGCCGGACAAACAAAATATTGTAAAAAATATATTGAGAAGCAACCGTAAGAATACCTGTATCCTTAAAAACATCTCGCAGAGAATCTCGAGCTTTAAGATTATAAATAGATCTATCACGGCTCTTTTTTGAAGTGTAAATATTGAATTTATATCGGCCGCGCTGCCCCATAGTAGCATCCCATAAGAAAGAATCCTATGAAAATAACTAAAATAAACTAGCCGGGCAGTATTAATGTCCGTAATTTGCCTTACTTTTTTAACTGCGAACGCGGCTTTGCTGAGTTTATTTGCGAGTGTTGCAAGATGGGAATTCCACTGAAGCTTGGAATCTATAGTTATACCTAAAAATACCGTTGATTCCGTCACCTCGACAGGTTCACCTTTAATAGTAAGATAAAAATTTTGTTTTCTAACGTTAGGTAACGAAAATTGTATACATTTAGTTTTTTTTTGCATTTAACATAAGGTTATTTACGTCAAACCAATGAATAATATGCGACAAAGCAATATTCACTTCGTCAAAGTTAACTTTACTTCTGTCAATCTTAAATATTAGAGAAGTATCATCAGCGAATAGTACAATGTCGCATAAATTCTTTGCTTAAAATGGTAAATCGTTTATATATAACAAAAATAAAAGGGGACCGAGAATAGAACCTTGTGGAACGCCCTTTCTTAGAGGAGATCCAGACGATTTTACATTATTTATATTAACCTTCTGGATTCTTTGAGTTAAATACGAGGCAACAAGATCAAGAGCTGCGTCCTGTATGCCGTAGTGAGAAAGTTTTAATAGCAAAGTTTCATGGTCTACACAATCAAAGGCTTTGGATAGATCACAAAACTCTCCAACTACATTTTGCGATCTCTCCCATGCGTCATAGATGTGCTTAAGAAGTGCAGCACCCGCATCTGTCGTTGACTTGCCTTTGGTGAAATCATATTGCTCACTATGTATAGAATTGTTTCTATGTATGAATAGTGAAATCTGGTCAAAAAATATTTTTTCAAATATTTTGCTTAATGATGGTAAAATATGATTGATTCTCGGTATTAGGCGATTTGGCTGCCACACGAGATTACCAGAATAATTTTATTTTCATTTTAACCAGTTTCTGTTTTCATGTTGCATAAAAAATATAGTATTTGTATAGTAAATGTAGTGTATATATTTCTATATGCACTACAATAATACAATCATAATATAATAATAAATTCAACTCATTGTATGGGTCCGTTCTGGCGCAGTGGCACTAACGTGTGACTGTAAACGACAGGTTGTGGGTTCCATCCCCACTCGAGGAAATGAAAAATTTTATATATTCAAATTAAATATTTAATATTTCCATTTCTTCGCTTTTGTAACAAGGCAAAGCGCGACTTTGAGTTCCGCTACTCAACACGCAATGCCTCAACTTCGGCGAAAAGTCGGGAACGAAACTGAAACGGAGTATCTTAACACTAAGTTCCCAAGTTTCCTCTTCCTACCCTGCCGTATGCAGGATACAGTGTGAAGCTGAGTAGAGTAGAGTAACTTATAATGTAGGACTTTTTACGCGTTAATAAAAATGAATTACTTACTTCGCATTACACTATATCCCTAGCGGGGTAGGCAGAGAAAACCGAGCGCCAAACGCTACGATCTCGGCATACCACTTTCGCCTAGTCTACTGTCATCGTCCTCTTAATCCATATCCTCCGGGGGTCCTCATACTTCTTACTTGACCTTCATCCAGTATCGTAGATACTGTTTTTTCGAAGGTTAACCGAGCACCTCCCCCTCCCTTTCTTACCACTCACTTTTCCTACATAACTGAATCTTTTTTACCATACTTTCTTTATTTATTCGCTTCCAAACTACCTAAGCACGTTCTTCTTTATACTCACTGTGACATCCATGCTAGTTTTTACCATTTTGTCTATCTCTTTATTGGATATGCAATCAGCTAAACTGAATTCGCATATCCTACGACGAGATCGCTTCTCTAAAGTATAAATTTAAGACAGAGATATTTAAGACAGTAGTAATTTAAGAAACATGCTTAAATTTTTCTTTTAAAATACCCACGTTTCGCTGCCGTATAACCGCTGCGTCGGTAACAACACTGCATTGTGTACGACCAAACGCGCTGACATTTCGCCGTCTCAACAATGCAGCTAAGGCACCGTTAACTCTGTTACCTACAGTAATACACCGGCCTTTCCACATCCATTTCGTATCTTCCGCCTCTGCTAAACATACTTCCCAGATATACTACCTCATTCACTTTTTTAATATCTTGTCATTTACACTGATCTTGTATTTTGTTCTTTCTTCATATCTTTTAAATATCAGAACTTTCATCTTATTCGCATTCAGGCTTAGACCATTATTCGCACACCCTTCGTTCAGAGCGGTAACCAACGCCTGTAACTCGCTTTCTGATTCTGTAATAAGCACTGCATCATGTGCGTAAAGTAGGCAATTTATATTCAAGGTACCTACTTTCAGTCCCATGTCACTTTGTCTCACTTCTTGAAGACAGCTGTCCAAATATAAACTGAACAACCAAGCAGACATGGCGCAACCTTGTTCAACATCCGATTGGATGTCAAACAAAGGCGACATGCCAGACATGCTACTTGCGCACACTCGGAGTGACCTCTGTGAAGAGATTTTACAGTCTGCGTCAGGGGTCCGCTCACATTATACCGGGACAGTATCTCCAATAATCTCCAATAAATACAACCTCTTATAGCTCCCTGGTCCTTCCACGACACCCTTTTGGATCTAACTTGCATTCTTCTTGCTAATATTTAAGCATAAACTTTAGTACCTAAGCTAATGAAACTGATAGCATTATAACTTGCGCAATCTAACTGTGAACCTTTGCCTTTATAAAAAGGCATGATGACCGCACCTCGCCAATCGTCTGGGACCTCGTCCGATTTCCAGCATAAATTGCACAAAAACTTGAACAGGTCCAAGACGTGTGGCCCACCATATTTGATTAACTCGGCAGTAACTCCATCTGCTCCCGCTGCCTTACCACACTTCAAAGTTAGTATTGCTCTCTCTCAATTTCTTTTATAGTGACTTTGCCAAAAGCTACATCAAGAATTAGCGGTTCGCTGTTACTTGAGGTAGAGGGGTCATCACATTCCTTGTAAAATACATCTTCTTGTAAAATTCCGCCCATCGCTACAAAATCTGTGGTTGTTCTATAAAAAGATCACCGTCTTTCGAAAGCACCCATTGCTTCTCGATAACCAATTACTTCTCGAAAGAAAAGCTATAAGTCTCCTCCAAAAGATGGTCGTTAACCTTTCATTTCTTTCTTTCTCAGAATGTTCAAACTTCATCTTTTTAGTACTTTCGTTTGCTGGTTTTGCAGCTCATACTATCTTTTTATTCTCTCTTCTACTTTTCTTTTCCGTTTTGCCAGCAGACTTCAATATTTCCATTTCTAGATTCACAGCTGTCTTGGAAACTCTTTCTTGATATCTCTGATGAGTGAATCTTGAAGCTTCCAGCTTCTTATATGATAATTCGGTGCCAAACTTGGACAACTAGTGTGGATGCAGTAAACTTGCGAACAGATCCCCTTATTACGAGCTACGACTAAATATTGGTCTGTTCCCAATTAAGAACATCTAAACACTCGCGTGTTCATAAGTTAGCTCCAAATACGCTGATCCACTAGGAATAGATCAATCATACTTTTCTCTTCCGTTCGCTCCAATGTGTATATGTGAATTTGTTTGTGGTCAAACATCGTGTTTGCCACAAACAAATTTCCAATATAAGGTTTCCAGTCTCACTCGTTTCCTTGTCATCACTCCTTCGTAACCGCTATATGCAGTTCCGACCCATCCGGTCAAATCACCACATATACCTACTAAATAAAGGGTTTTTCAATTGGCTCATTAAATGCCGTAATGTAAATGCATCCTCACGATTATGTAATATTATTATGCTACTTCAATATGTCCAGTATATATTGGGATTCACAAGGTGTTCCAAGATGTGAATGGCAGGCACCATTGATAGTTTTATTTATTCTGTTACTTTTGTAAATGCACTGCAGTTTCATGGGCTTCTCCAATTTAATAAATATTGTAATAATAGTCTAAATATATTAGATTTACTTTTTTTCTTTCCTAGCTTCACGCTGTATCCCTACCCTACGAGGCAGGGTAGTCAGAGGGAACCCGGGAACCTAGTGTTAAGACACTCCGGTCCACTTCCGTTCCCCACCTATTAGATTTACTCATAGCCAATACTAATCTAAATACATCACTTTAACCCAATCCTTTATTATGTGAAAATAAATATCACCCGGCTTTAGAAATTGACAGTTGTGAGACATTCAGAACTGAGATTTATCCTAGAAAATTTATAAAACATATGATTTAAAAAGGAGACTATGAACGTAAAAAGAGAGAATTTTCCTAAATTGATTGGAAAATACTTTTCAAGATACATCGATTGATGAATCTTTAAATTGTTTTAAAGAAATTATATATAAATTAATTGACACGAACATGCCTAAATATGTGGGGGTAGACATAATTATTCTATCTGGCACTGTTGGGTTTTAATTAATATTACTAAGGAAAAAGATAATGTTTCACAAATGGTAATATGGTAATTTATTAGACTAAAATGAATTTAAACTTTTAAGAGATACTCGTAGGTAAAAACAGATACAAAAAACTTTTATATCTACATACTTTACATGCAAGGCGATATACTGAAATTTCCAGAGGTCTTGCACTCGTACGTTAGATTAAAACAAAAAAAAAACATCAAATTATTCTAGTATCATGTATATCGAGAACGAAAGTATACGACGACGAATTAAAAATTAGTCAGTTTCAAAAAATATTTTAAAAATCTTTTGTTACCCCTACGCAAATTTGTATAGATCAGAATTATAATGGTTGTTCCTTTTCAGATGATACTTTACATTTGATTAGGTTTACAGAGGTAGAAAATTTGATGCCATTTAGATCACTTAATGTAAGAAAAAGTTCTGGTAGTGATAACATACTGCCCGTATTTTTGAAAAATTGTGCTAAAGAGGTTGGTTTTCCTCTAGTGATTTTAAACAACAAGTCGTTAAGTGAAGTACTATAATACACATACATACTCGTACATACATACTCCACTAGTGTACATACATACTTACATACATACCTAAATATATACATGTATACATACATACATACACATGCACACAAACACACATACACACATATACCCTTATATACGTACATACGTCCATGCGTTCATACGTACATACGTATATACGTGCATATATATACATGTATACATACACACATACGTACATACATACATGATTTGAAATTAAATAACTAATAATTTGCATTTCTTCACTCTAGTCACATTGGAAACCACGACGTTAATAACCGCCCGTCAATACCTAAATAAATTAATTTTAGCAGAAAGTGGGGAGTGTCTTAAAATTAGGTGCCCAAGTTCCCTCTGTTTAACCTGCCATGTGCGGGATACAGCATGAAGCTGAAGTTTAGCTACGGTTACTAGAAGAACATAAATAATCAAATTTCTACGTCAACGTAATCAAAAGATTCAAAACAAAATCGATGCTTATTAGTAAGTAATATTGTCACGAAAAAAAAGTTTATCTTTTAAAAACGAGTGTATCTATTGAATACAGTATTAAAATTGTATAAAAACCTTACTGTCTTATCTATTGTTAACGGTTTAACTTTTAATCCCTTACATTTATATTTCATAGTCTGAAAAATAATATTGATATATTTTTTTTATCTATTTTGAACACAATATTGATCACTGGTTCTGTATTTTTTTATGGAGAAGAAAGTCACTGGTCACGTGATGATAAGTGATCCGCCTACTGCGCCTACGCATTGCCGGCGTTTTAGATGGAGATAGACATAGTTTTTAAAGATACTCTTGTCTTGCATATCGAGAAACACTACTGCAGGTAGGCCAAGCTACAGATGTGTGGCTATGAAACCGCACAGTAACCGAGTTCCACATATCTAGTTGATGAGGATGATATCTGAGCATGTGACCTACTGTACGGTTAGAAAATCCGGCGGCCGGAAATATATCAAAAAATCTCCAGAACACTTCACATGATAAACGAGATAGAGAAAGCACAGAGAGAATACATCTTTACACAGGGACAACCTCCTTACAGATCACTGGTTTAATGGGCACATCGTTCTGTACCAGATACTGGTCTGAAGGCCCCAAAGCGGCATCCACTGCAACCTGGCACTGTTCCGTATACAATGATTTGTGGTAATTGTGGTGTTATACACGTCCAGAAATCAGGTTGGCGACTCCAATTGGGACAATCTATTCACCGTCGATCTAATACCGGCCTACCCATGTGTGCGTAATTCGAGCCAACTCGCGTTATAAGCATTAAAATTTTCATATATCGTCGATAGCTGATTGCAGAAATGGATCGAATCATAGAGTACATGCCTCTATGATTCGATCCATTTCTGCATTACCATTGTACCTCTGTACAGGCATGTGTAGACTCAGACACAAATATCCGTCCACACGTTGGCAAATAGTCAGCAAGTCCCGACTATCAAAGTTGGAAAGATGACGAAAACTTAGGTTCTCCTTTAGAAATCTCTCAACCCTCACATGAGGTATAAAATTGGGTTTGTAAATATATTGTATTTGATAAAAGGATACGATGGAATACGATGCAACACGATGGAAGGCTTACTCGCAGCGACCCCAGCCAGCTCTCTAGAGGGCTGCAATATTTCATCCACCACGATGTGCACCATACGAGTGGGCACTGTTAGAGCGTCCCACCAAGTCACCGCCCACCAGTGCGTCCCTGATGGTGTGATAAGTGGAGACAAAATAAATGCGGCATCGAGAACTCACCCACCATCACCACCTAGCACGTCCGGAACCATGTCTGGAACGGCGGAAAGTGGAGGACGGAGCTACAAATAGCTACGTGGAATGCATGAGGAAGGATGGAAGAAAAGATGAATGAATTATTAGATGTGATGGATGGCAGAGATGGAAGTTATTTGTGTGAATCAGACCAAGCTAAAAGGCGAATGATACGACCGATTCGCCTGGCAACCGGCAAATCGTTTTCGGGGCCGGCGCACCAGAGAGCGAGCGAGGGAGTCGAGGAAGCTTCAAGATCCACCGATCACAGAGGAATATTAAGAAAGAGTTTCCAAGAAAATATTGAAGTATGCTGGCAGAATCTAAGGAATTGTATGATTGAAGTAGCGGCACAGTTATGTCTAAAGGGAAAAGAGGTTTTACCAAAAAGCACGACGACTGATGGGATGATGAATTTGTCCACAGGTATTACGGTGATGGGCGAAATTTTTCAAGGAGAAGTATGAATGTAACCTCTGCCTCAAGTAACAGCGAAACCCTGAGTCTTAATGTAGCTGTCTTGACTTTGTTGGAGGCTAAGGGAGGCTTTAGACCTGGAAGAGGGTGTATGGATCAGATTATTTCCCTCTGCATGTTCACGGAAAATTTTTTGGCAGTAAATCAGTTTCCTGTGTTTTTGTAGACTCGGAAAAGGTGTTTGACACATATTGTAACAAAGAGATTATGGATACTGCCCCAGTACCATGTGAGCGGACCTTTGCTACAGGCTGTAAAGTCTCTTGACAGAGATAACTCAGCCTGCGTGCAAGTAGGAGCCGGCATGTCGCCTTGGTTTGACATCTAATCGGTCATCTTATGTTAAACAAGGTGGCACTATGTCAGCTAAGTTGTTCAGTTTGCATTTACACAGATGTCTTCAAAGAATGAGACAAAGTGGCAGAGGAGTAAATGTAAGTACCTTGAATATAAATTGCCTGCAGTACGCAGATGACACAGTGTTTATTGCATCATCAGAAAGCGAGTTACAGGCATTGGTTACCACTCTGAAAGATAATGGTAATGAAGGCGAAAGTTGTGATATTTGAAATAAACGAAGAAAAGACAGAATTCAAGACTAGTGTAAATTCCATATTAGAGCCAGTATGATAATATATTAGAGCAAGTAAATCGTATATATAGGAAATATGTTTCGTATCTATAGGAAATATGTTTAGCAGAGATAAAAGATACGAAATGGATGTGAAAAGGATGGCAGGATTATATATAGGTTTATGATTTATGAGGGGAAAAAGTTTGGACAAAATCACATATTTAAGTGCTTAAATTTTCCGTTTTTGTAGAGATCTTGCAGCTTTATTAAAAGAAAAAACATGACTTCATAAAGGTTTTTGTAAAATGCCAGTGAAAGCAATGTAATTTTGGTAAAGACCGAAAATACTCAGAGCAACTAAAAGGAGAAAAATGTAATGCAAAGTAATTTATTTTTATACATTCAAATGTAAATTGACTCGAATAAAAATTATAAAACTACTATTTACATAAATAAATATCTAAATAATAGAGATCTGAGGCCTGTCGTGGCGCAGCGGCACAAGCGTGTGACTGTTACCGACAGGTTCTGGGTTCGATCCCCAGTCGATGAAATGAAATATTTAATATTTTCAATTTAAATATTTAATGTTTCATTTCTTCGCTCTGGTAATAAGAAAAAGCGCGGCGTTGAGTTCCGCCAATAACACACAATGCTTCAAATTTGGCGGAAAGTGGGGAACGGAAGTGGAACGGAGTGTCGTGACACTAGGATCCCGGGTTCTCTCTGCCTACCCTAAGCCTCGTGCGGGATACAGCGTAAAGCTAAAAAAAAACTAAATATCTAAATATGTTAAAACATAAATTATGACACTAATTACATATAAATTATGTAATTATTTACCACAAATAAGGTAAACCAAATTGCCACTGTTAGTCAAGTTTTTAAATAGTCAATATATAGTTTATCATGAATCAACTATAAGAGTACCTGCATCTTAAAAAACTATAAAACAAATCTTTCTGGCCTTTTTGAAGAATGAATCTATACATTTAATAAATCTGTAGAAAAGTATTTTTTGTACATTGAAGAAATTGAAAAAAAAAAATTAGCCAGCGTGTGAAAAGATAAGCAACAGAACCCATTTCCATCATTTTTGAATTTTTTGTCTGTTTGTCTGTTTGTATGTTTGTTTGTGCGCACATCACGTAAAATCTACGAATTCAATGCAGACAATGTTTATATACAAAAAATAAACGCAACTTGAGGTATAACTTAGTTTTTGTTTCATCAAAATCGGTTCACTCTATCAAAAGATATGATTAATTTAGTGAGTTCAAGAAGTAAAATATTACGTTACGCAATTCAGTATAGTACTTGCAACGACATCTATACTAATATTATAAAGCTGATGAGTTGTTTGTTCGCTTGAACGCGCTAATCTCAGAAACTACTGGTCCGATTTGAAAAAATCTTTCAGTATTAGATAGCTCATTTATCGAGGAAGGCTATAGGCTATATATCATCACGATAAGACCAATAGGACCGGAGCACCAATTAGGAATGTTTCTAAATCGGGGGATTTTTTCCTAATTGAGAGTTTCCACTGCGTGCGTTGCGCTTTTTATGCTAACCAATTTGTTCTAAAATAATGCATTATTTGCGAAGGTGTTTTTATAAATAATTCTTAACTTTCTCAAACCCCTAAGTCAAACCCCTAAGTCAAACCCCTAAGTGAAATAAGGGTTGAACAAACTTAACATGTTTCCCTTTTTGTGGCAAAACAACGTTTGCCGGGACAGCTAGTATTTAATAAATATCATCTATTGCATTCACACCTAAATACATTTATAATTTACTAGCTGGTGCCCGCGAACTTCGTCTCGCCAAGAGATGTTTATGCGCCAACAGAAGATAAAAACTATCTATATATATAAGATGAAAACTATAGTGTCATTTCAGTATGTTTTTAAAAGTGAAGCTGTCCTCTTGGTGTTGCATGCCAGTTAGGTAGGCAGACGGACTTCAGAGCTTAAAAATAATCACTTCTTATAGATGTTGATCAATACACCTTTACTTCCAATATACTAAACGTCAAAATACATGGCATATTGACGGAGTTTCATAGAAACTTACTCCCCTTTTTCACCCCTGTTAAGGCAGAATTTCCAATAATCCTAATTGCGTTATTCTTAATTTCTAACCAAATATTAATTTTAATCGAATTAACTTCAAAACTTACGAAGTTTCATCCAAACTTACCCCCACCCCTTTTATCCTCTTAAAGAGCGAATTTCCAAAAAAAGAGCGAGGACTAATACCTGTATAACAAAATAAGTTACATCAAAATCCGTCGAGTAGTTTTTGCGTGAAAAGCGGACACCAAACAGACAGACAAACAAAACATTTTTAAATCATATTTTAGGCTTCTATTGGTTGTATTAAGATCTTCCCCCATCTTAGTTTTTCTTTGATATCTGTAATGTACAGACATGAGGTTGTTACAATTTTATTATATGTAGAGATAAATAATCCCACAGTAATTATCTTTGTGTACCTCCTCCGATACAAAAAGATTATTTTTTTTTTAAATAGGTTTTCCTATCTTCGAGTAATCTGAGGAACATACGTATTAAGAACCTTCTCCTTTTTTGCAGTCGGTTAATAAAATGAGATGATAGATCCCTCGATTTCCCCAGGATTCCATCATCAGATCCTGGTCTTTTTACCATGGGACCAATTGTGAAATATACCCTCTCGAACAAAAAAAGAATTTTGAAAACCGGTCCACCAATCTTCGAGTAATAACACAAATACATAAAAGAATCTCCTCTTTTATGTCGGTTAAAATCCTTATAAATTTTAACTTATTATGTTATTCTTAAAGTTTCATGAAAATCCGTTCAGTAGTTTTTGCGTGAAAGAGTAACAAACATACACACGTCCGTACAAACTTTCACATTTATAATATTAGTAAGATTGGTACATATCAGATGAATAAACGCCGAGTAAGAAATCTTTCAGTTTCACGCTGTTTAAAAAACATAGGTGAATAAGAAGAGTGAAACTGGTAATATAGCTCGAGATTTTTTCAGTTGCACGATTATATGTAATATTTTTTTTTCTTGTTCGCAAAAATATACACTATTATGTAAATAACAGTGACATACATACAAGAATTTAAACACTAAACTAAAAAAAAACTGACCACTCCCAGTTTTCGTCTTCAAAAAGTAAATCTTTTGACATATCGTATACATTTGCTTATTAAAAGCTTTAACACTCAATCCAAGACTGAACCATACGTGAATGCGTCGGATTGAATTCTCTTGTTTTCACGCATGCATCAGCAGATCTGCCTTACGAGTCGGTAGTAGTTTTCTAGAGGGCTACTACACTACAGACATTTCTATGTAATTTTACGATTTAAACGTGCTTGTAATGGCTTTATTAAATAAATAATATTTTGATTTGGATTTTTGATTTGGATTTTCATTCGTTTTGTAAAAACCAAACCCACAATTGTAGCGCCATAACGGCTATAATAATAGAGATGTAAATAACAACGAATGGTTTTTACTATACTACAGCGGTACCCGAAAAAATGTAACAAAAACGGCTATAAATAGTGATATACAAATTGTTGCCATCATTCTTCATTATGAAATTGGTGGCTTTTCTCTCCGCTCTCTGCGTGGTCAACGCTCGTTATGTCTACGAGCCTATTGAGTTGGACTACCACAACAAAGTGGGCATCCCCTTGGCCAGCCGTTTGAAAGCGGCAGAGGCAGCGACTGATTTCGATGGAAGCAGAATTATTGGAGGAAGCATATCAGCGTTGGGATCTCATCCTTATTTGGTAAAAATGT
Organism: Eueides isabella; assembly: GCA_019049475.1. Classification (NCBI taxonomy): domain Eukaryota; kingdom Metazoa; phylum Arthropoda; class Insecta; order Lepidoptera; family Nymphalidae; genus Eueides; species Eueides isabella. The sequence continues at coordinate 1,377,923 of CM032386.1, forward strand.
CTAATACTTTAAAAAAAATAAGTTTATTCATAATTTTTAGTAATATACTCAGATATATCGTATAGATAAGATTATTGTCAATGAAACTTGGATTTTTAACTGCTTACTGATAATTACAAAACAATTATAGTATGATTCATTTGCTTTAATTTACTTTTTATTAATATTTTTTGTGCTTTTCCTTAATACATCTATTTTTTCTTCCGTAGAAAGAAACCTGATTAATAGTTATTTATTAGGTTCTTTCCAAGAGAAGCAAAAATAAAATATAGTTATATTAAGTTAATTAAAAATAAAATGTTGCCATTTGCTTGATTGTGTACTACAATACCACCGAAATAGATATTTATAAAAATAGAGATCATTCAGAACATGTAATATTTATTATATGGGCAATTTAGGTAAGAAAAAATAATTGGCATAGGCATGGGCATGATACATAACAAAAAAAATATTTTTTAAGGGTGGTCTCGTCATCTTCCTCAACACCGGACAAACATCAACTTGTGGCTCATCTCTTCTCACCAATACCAAACTTGTGACCGCCGCGCACTGCCTGTTATCTAGAAATGTTCAGGCGAGGTCCTTGATTGTTGTCCTCGGCTCATTGAATATCTTTTCCGGTGGTCTACGAGTACGGGCAACTGGCATTCAAATCCACGCAAGTTACAATATGTCAAACTTAAACAATGACGTTTCTATCATCACTGTGCCATGGGTCAGTTATACCAGTGAGTTATGTTAGATTTTTTATTTTTGTTAGTATAATAATAATATAGTTAAATAAAAATATAATAATTTTATTAGTTAAATAATAATATAGTTAAATAAAAATATAATAATAAGTACCTGTACCTGTACCTGTCGTGGCGCAGCGGCACAAGCGTGTGACTGTAAACGACAGATTAGGGGTTGGATCCCCACTCGAGGAAATAAAATATTTAATAATTTCAATTTAATTATTAAATGTTTTGATTTCTTCGCTCTGGTTCCAGGCAAAACGCGGCGTTGAGTTCCACCACTCAACACTCAATGCCTCAAATCACGTGGGGAACGGATGTGGATCGGAGTGTCTTAACACTAGCTTCCCAAGTTCCCTCTGCCTACCATGTGCGGGATGCAGCGTGAAGCTGAGTAATTATTACTATAATATGAATTCCTCACCAAAACAAGTAGATTTGCTTTGAGAGAGCGATATAACTAATTTTCTAATGTCCGGATCGGCGGGAAGTGGAGGACGGAGCTACAAATAGCTACGTGGAATGTAAGAGGAGGGATGGAAGAAAAGATGAATGAATTATTAGATGTGATGGATGACAGAGATCTGGATGTTATTTGTGTGACTGAGACCAAGCAAAAAGGCAGTGACACGGCCTATTTGCCCGGCAACCGGATCGCTCTCTGGGCCGGCGTACCAGAGAGCGAGCGAGGGAGTCGAGGTGTAGGCGTGTTATTGTCTTCTCGGTTGGTTAGTGCAATGATAGAGTACAAGGCGATCAACTCGAGGCTGCTTTGGGTGCGCTTCAAGCTGGGGATAACAAGAGTTTTCTTGTTAGCGGCGTATGCGCCGGGATCCTAAGCTCCATTATGCGAACTCGAAGAGTTTTGGGAGAGTGTGAGGGACGTTCTAGGCAGTGTTAGAGAGAATGAAAAACTAATAATATGTGGTGATACTAAACTTAAATTTAAAAAGCGTATAAAAATTTCGAACGAAGCAGGATTTGAACCCGCGCCTCTGGAATACCGTTCCAGCGCTCTGACCACTAAGCCATTCGTTCTCACCGAGCCCCGTCAAAATTCTTATACGCTTGTTACAACTTATTTATGTTGTTAGTATCTCTGTAGGGAGATTTTTACAAATTTCCGCTACCCAAAGACAACTCGTAAGAATTATCGTTTGGCAAGAGAGAATACTATTTACTTTAATATTTTACTATGTTTTAAAGTGTTATTCCACACTTAGGACAGAAAATACTAAACTTAAATTTAAAAAGCGTATAAAAATTTCGAACGAAGCAGGATTTGAACCCGCGCCTCTGGAATACCGTTCCAGCGCTCTGACCACTAAGCCATTCGTTCTCACCGAGCTCCGTCGAAATTCTTATATGCTTGTTACAACTTATTTTTGTTGTTAGCATCTCTGTAGGGAGATTTTTACAAATTTCCGCTACCCAAAGACAACTCGTAAGAATTATCGTTTGGCAAGAGAGAATACTATTTACTTTAATATTTTACTATGTTTTAAAGTGTTATTCCACACTTAGGACAGAAAATACTAAACTTAAATTTAAAAAGCGTATAAAAATTTCGAACGAAGCAGGATTTGAACCCGCGCCTCTGGAATACCGTTCCAGCGCTCTGACCACTAAGCCATTCGTTCTCACCTAGCTCCGTCGAAATTTTTATACGCTTGTTACAACTTATTTTTGTTGTTTGCATCTCTGTAGGGAGATTTTACAAATTTCCGCTACCCAAAGACAACTCGTAAGAATTATCGTTTGGCAAGAGAGAATACTATTTACTTTAATATTTTTACTATGTTTTAAAGTGTTATTCCACACTTAGGACAGAAAATACTAAACTTAAATTTAAAAAGCGTATAAAACTTTGAACGAAGCAGGATTTGAACCCGCGCCTCTGGAATACCGTTCCAGCGCTCTGACCACTAAGCCATTCGTTCTCACCGAGCTCCGTCGAAATTCTTATACGCTTGTTACAACTTATTTTTGTTGTTAGCATCTCTGTAGGGAGATTTTTACAAATTTCCGCTACCCAAAGACAACTCGTAAGAATTATCGTTTGGCAAGAGAGAATACTATTTACTTTAATATTTTTACTATGTTTTAAAGTGTTATTCCACACTTAGGACAGAAAATACTAAACTTAAATTTAAAAAGCGTATAAAAATTTCGAACGAAGCAGGATTTGAACCCGCGCCTCTGGAATACCGTTCCAGCGCTCTGACCACTAAGCCATTCGTTCTCACCGAGCTCCGTCGAAATTCTTATACGCTTGTTACAACTTATTTTTGTTGTTAGCATCTCTGATTAAGAGTTTTTATCAAGTTTTTTCCAAGAGAAGAAAAAATAGAATATAGTATATAAGTATATTAAAATCAAGCGTTGCCATTTGCTTGATTGTGTACTACAATAGGACCGGAATATTTTTTTATAAAAATAGAGATCATTCACAATATGTAATATTTATTATATGGGCAAATTAGGTAAGAAAAAATAATTAGGATAGGCATGAGCATGATAATAACAAAAACATATTTTAAGGGTGGTCTCGTCATTTTCCTCAACACCGGACAAACATCAACTTGTGGCTCATCTCTTCTCACAAATACCAAACTTGTGACCGCCGCGCACTGCCTGTTATCTAGAAATGTTCAGGCGAGGTCCTTGACTGTTGTCCTCGGCTCGTTAAATATCTTTTCCGGTGGTTACGAGTAAGCGCAACTGGCATTCAAATCCACGCAAGTTACAATATGTCAAACTTGAATAATGACGTTTCTATCATCACTATACCATGGGTCAGTTATACCAGTAAGTTTTGTTACATTTTTTTATTTTTATTAGTTAAATAATAATATAGTTAAATAAAAATATAATAATAAGTACCTGTACCTGTACCTGTCGTGGCGCAGCGGTACAAGCGTGTGTCTGTAACCGACAGGTTGTGGGTTCGATCCTCACTCGAGGAAATCAAATATTTAATAATTTCAATTAATTATTACATGTTTTGATTTCTTCGCTTGGTTCCAGGCAAAACGCGGCGTTAAGTTCCACCACTCAACACACAATGCCTCAAATCACGTGGGGAACGGATGTGGATCGGAGTGTCTTAACACTATCTTCCCAAATTCCCTCTGCCTACCATGTGCGGGATGCAGCGTGAAGCTGAGTAATTATTACTATAATATAAATTCCTCACCAAAACAAGTAGATTTGCCTTGAGAGAGCGATATAATAATTTCTAATGTCGGATCGGCGGGAAGTGGAGGACGGAGCTACAAATAGCTACGTGGAATGTAAGAGGAGGGATGGAAGAAAAGATGAATGAATATTAGATGTGATGGATGACAGAGATCAGGATATTATTTGTGTGATTGAGACCAAGCAAAAAGGCAGTGACACGGCCTATTTGCCCGCCAACCGGATCGCTCTCTGGGCCGGCGTACCAGAGAGCGAGCGAGGGAGTCGAGGTGTAGGCGTGTTATTGTCTTCTCGGTTGGTTAGTGCAATGATAGAGTACAAGGCGATCAACTCGAGGCTGCTTTGGGTGCGCTTCAAGCTGGGGATAACAAGAGTTTTCTTGTTAGCGGCGTATGCGCCGGGATCCTAAGCTCTATTATGCGAACTCGAAGAGTTTTGGGAGAGTGTGAGGGACGTTCTAGGTAGTGTTAGAGAGAATGAAAAATAAAAATATGTGGTGATTTGAACGGATGGGTCGAGAACTGCGCGTAGCGGTTACGAAGGAGTGCTAGGGAAGTACGGTGAATAAGAGAATGACGAGGCTGGGAAAGCTTATATTGGATATTTGCAAGGAAAAGAATTTGTTTGTTGGTTCACATGTAGACGTGGGAGCGAACCGGAAGAGAAAGTATGATTAATCTATTCCTAGTGGATCCAGCGCATTCGTGAGCCAAGTTATGGACACGCGAGTGTTTAGGGGTGCTAAATTGGGACAGAGACCATTATCTGTCGTAGCTAGAATAAAGGAGTCTGTTCGCAGGTAAGCGCAGCCGCACTGGTTGTCCAAACTCAGACACGAGATCACCGAATCACAGCTGCGAATTAGGAAATGAAATATTGAAGTATGCTGGCAGAACCCAAAGAATAGTATAATGGAAGTAGCGGCAGAGGTATGTGGTAAAGAAAAAAGAGGATTTAACAAAAGCGGGACGAATGGTGGGATAATGAAGTGAAAGATGCAGTAGAAAGAAAGAAGAAAGCATGGTAGAACTATAAAGCCTCGAGTAAGGATAAAAGCATGAGAGAGATAAGAAAGAAAGAGTATAAGTTGCAAAAATACCAAACGAAAGTACTGATAAAGATGAAGCGTGAAAACTCTGAGAAAGAAAGAGAAAGAAAGAAAGAGAGATGAAAAGTTAACGAACAACTTCGGGAAAATACGAAGCTTTTCTGGTGAGAAGTGAGTGGTTCCCGGAGTTGCTCGCTCACCTGTAGAATGAAAGGGGTGCTTTCGAAGGACGGTGATCTTTTAACAGAAAAAAACACAGGTTTTGCAGCGATGGGCTGAATTTTACAAGGAGATGTATGAATGTGATGACCCCTTTGCCTCAAGTAACAGGGAAATGCTGAGTCTTGATGTAGCTGATGGCGAAATCAGTATAAAAGAAGTTGAGAGTGCCATACGAAGTTTGAAATGTGGTAAGGCAGCGGGAGCAGATGGAGTTATTGTCGAGATGATCAAATATGGTGGGCCACGCGTCTTGGACCTGTTCTGGTTTTTGTGCAATTTATGCTGGAAATCGGGGGAGGTCCCAGACGATTGGCGAGGTGCAGTCATCGTGCCTTTGTGCCTAAAGGCAAAGGTTCACAAATAGATTGCGCTAGCTATAGGGCTATCAGTTTGATTAGCTTAGGTAGTAAAGTTTATGCCTAAATATTAGCGAGAAGAATGCAAAAAAGATCCGAAAAGCTGTTGTGGGAAGGCTTTAAACCTGGAAGAGGGTGTATGGATCAGATCTTTTCCCTCTGCATGATCACAAAGAATTTTTGGCAGTAAACCAGAAAGTTGTCTGTGCTTTTGTGGACTTGGAAAAGGCGTTTGACAGGGTTGTAAGAAAGAGATTATGGGAGATACTGCCCCGGTACAATGTGAGCGGACCCTTGCTACAGGCTGTAAAGTCTCTTTACAGAGATCACTCAGCCTGTGTGCAAGTAGGAGCTGGCATGTCGCCTTGGTTTGATATCCAATCGGGTGTTAAACAAGGTTGCGCCATGTCAGCTTGGTTGTTCAATTTGTATTTGGACAGCTGTCTTCATGGAGTGAGACAAAGTGAAATGGAATGGAGTGAAAGTAGGTACCTTGAATATAAATTGCCTGCTGTACGCAGATGATGCAGTGCTTATTGCATCATCAGAAAGCGAGTTACAGGCATTGGTTACAACTCTGAAAGGAGGATGTGCGAATAATGGTCTGAGCCTGAATGCGAATAAGACGAAGGTTCTGATATTTGAAAGAAATGAAGAAAGGACAGAATGTAAGATCAGTGTAAATGATACGATATTAGAACAAGTGAATGAGGTAGTATATCTGGGAAGTATGTTTAGCAGAGACGGTAGATACGAAATGGATGTGGAAAGGCGTATTGCTGCCGGTAACAGAGTTAACGGTGCCTTAGCTGCATTGTTGAGACGGCGAAACGTCAGCATAGCTGCGCGTTTGGCCGTACACAATGCAGTGTTGGTATCGACACTGTTATACGGCAGCGAAACGTGGGTATTACAGAAGAAGAATGTAAGAAAGATGATTGCTGTAGAGATGCGATCTCTTCGTCGGATATGCGGAGTCAGTTTATCTGATCGCATATCCAATGAAGAAATACACAGAATGGCAGGTACTAGCGTGGATGTCACAGTGAAAATGAAGAAGAACGTGCTCAGGTGGTTTGGGCACGTCGAGCGATGGGTGAAGAAAGAATTAAGAATTGGTAAGGTAAAACGTCGAGCGAATGAGTGAAGAAAGAATGAAGAAATGGTAAGAAAGATTTATGAAGGAAAAGTGAGTAGTAAGAGAGGGAAGGGGAGACCTCGGTTGAAAACACAGTATCGATGATACTGGAGGAAGGTCACGTAAAAAACATGAGGACCCCCCATCGGGCATGTATGAAGAGGCTGATGACAGTAGACGAGGCGAAAGAGGTATGCCGAGACCGTAGCGTTTGGCGCTCTGTTCTCTCTGTCTACCCCGCTAGGGATATAGCGTGAAGATATGTATGTAAGTCTAATAAAATAATTCAAATATAATATTATTGAAATTATAGTTAGGACCTAAATTCAATGCATATAAAAACGGATATCTATTGTGCTACCGGAACAAGTTAACCATTACTATTATTCAAATATTCAATTTATGCCCTGTGATTCAGGCTTAGAAAAGAATTACCCTGGTACTGACGATGTCGTCAGAGGCGAATAAAGTACGTATGGTAGAGTCACGTTGTCAGCAATGACAACACGCATGGGCAGACTCGACCCGGACCTTTACCACCCCCGGCATTTAAAACCGGCGTTAAGTAGTGGCTTCGGCCACTGCGTTTCGCATTGGATAGTGCCGGGCCCCGGTGCCCATCCACCTTAAAGATGGGTAACGCTCCTGTAGCTCCTCTGGTGCTACACGGGGCCGTGGGTGGCGGTGATCACTTACCATCAGGTGATCCGTACGCTCGTTTGCCGTATCTCGTCCATAAAAAAAATCCAATTGAACGCTAATTAGTATTGTATTTGCATATCAAGTAGAAATTTGCTCACTGCCGTTTTTATCACACTCGCAATATATTAAAGTAGAAAAATAACACTTAGAGCATGTTTTGACGTCGTAAGAATTGCAGTGGTCGCCACCGTTCACTGTTTTCATATTTATAGTATTTATCCACATGTCTACATTTACAAATGTGTTTTAGTTTCATATAAGTGTGATTTATATATGTATGTGGTGATAAATTATTTCAGTAGTGATTTACAATTAATATTTTGGTTAATATATTTACTATTCGTAAATATTAGTGAATAAATTGTTTTTATATACTTTTTCAAGTGCTCCAATATAATTAAAGTTCTATCCGAATGTAATATTTATTGATACAAATTAAAATATTATTATTTAACATAATTAATACTAAATATGATTAATTATTAATGTTAAATGTTAATAATGGTTATTCAATATTTTTAAAGGAAATAAATAAATAAATCAAATTAAATTTATTAAGTTTAAGTTTATTTTAATTTATTATTTGCATACAATTAAAAACTGGTTTTCAATGAAGCCAAAGAAAATGCCAAAAATGTATAACATCTTACGGGCGTACAGTAGTTCATGGGTTTTTTTTTTTCATTGCGTTGGTTTATCAATCTCTTCTTATATGCCAGGCGATGTGAGAAGAGTTTCATGTCCATAAATCCTTTTAACGTGACATTTTTTCAGCATCTTTGAAACTATTTTTTAGAAAGTTAACGGAGGCCTCCCACTGTCCCTTTCACTTTTCATTCTTGCTTCATAACTCATTTTGGGCTAGCAATATTTACTATGCATTTACTATAAAACAAATTGCATTTGTATATTTTATCTATCTATCTTATTTGTATCATATATAGAAGATATTTTTTTTACTATAGCGTCGGTTTCAGTGCTGTACGTTTTGCTGTTTATTTATGACGGCCAAAAGTGTCAATATGCTGATGGTATCAAAAAATGTAGAGTATCGTTAATAATTAATACTTTTGCCGGCTATAATATGCAATTCTACATACATTTTATTTCTACTTATTATTTGTTTAAAGATATTTTTATTTATGCGCACCTTCTGGTTCGATGTTTATTGATTTCTGTAAATATTAAAATTTTGTCGTTCATATTCAGGCATAGATCATATTTTACATTTCTAGCTCAATAGTCTTATTCCCCCACATCCCGAATCTGCTACTCCTAGTCGCACACAGTCTGAATGATTTTTCTACAATGACTTTACAATCTCCAAAAGTTTGCTCTCATTGTACTTCAAACTTGATCATCTCGGTAGAAATGATCATCATCTGCTTCTATATCTATGTCTTACTATATTTCGAAAATAAAATTCTACAGTGCCCATCAAACAGATCAAGTCATCATTTGTACCAAAAATTGTTCATGCTGTTTTGCTTATCAATATTTTAATATAGTATTCTATTATTTTCACAAATAAAATCAGAATATTTAAAATTGTATATTTCTACGTAAGCATTGGTGCGTTTCACATTTTTGTTTAATAATGAAACACGCCACTTTGAACGACGCCTTCGAAGGCGACGTACGACCGTATCAAAGATCAAGCCTTCTATAATGACCTCCTAATTTTCCCGGAAGGTAAAATTTAACCCCAAGCACATGCAGTAATTACAAAATTTCGTTCCAGATAATATCAACAGAATTGTGTTGCCTTCCGGCAGTCAATTGAACAATAACTACGAGAGATGGAATGCTCTCGCTGCAGGATATGGCAGAATATCCGACAGTAAGTGATTTTAAAATATTTATTATAGTGTCCCATGTTTCAATAGTTTATAAATTTAATTTATTTTTACAGACCTAATTATTAGTCTACTTACTCAAGTATTTAATTTAATATACGTCTGCCTTGAGTAGGTAAATATGTACGTACAAATTTAAAATTTATCATGTATGTTCACATATTCTTTGGAATTCAGTAGATTTAGGAAATGTGATTGTTTGAAAAAAATGTTCATAATTAAAACTAAAAAAAGCCTAACTATTAAGGTATGCGTTAAAGCGTTTCATTTTCATAAATATAGCTCACAGCTAAGCTTCTGGTTCTTCAGGTATATCTAATTTTTAATAGAAAGAAACGTTGAAAAGATATGGACCACATGTCTGTACACCTGGCTCGCATCTTTGAAATGTTTCTAAATTCATCACCTTTAATTATATTTTATTTCTATCTTTTACTTATAATGTCTCGTAATTTAGTTTAGTGGATTGCCTTTTCTGCATATTTCATTTAATATTTACTAACTTAGTAATACTTATTCTTATAAAATAAAAATTATAATAAATAAATATAATATTACAAAATCATAAATATAATTTTTTATGTTAAAATTCACCATATGATATCATTTATGTTAGTATTCATCATATGTTACATATATTGTAAGAAGTCATTACATATCAGAGAGTGTGCCTTTAAATTATAAATATATGTCGATATTTTTTCCGCCGCGCAATAAAACTAAAAATATTTCTCTTCAGGTCTTTCAGTAAGCAATAGTGTGAAACGTGAAGTGACTCTAAATGTGCTTCCTAACAACAACTGCGCAAGTATCTATGGCTCAAGTGTAGTACTTGCGTCCAACATTTGCACCAGCGGGGCGGAGGGTCGTGCCATCTGCGACGGAGACTCCGGAGGACCCCTCGTCGTAGACAGCGGCGGAAACAGAATCTTGGTAAGACTATTAGATTTTAATCGTTAATAATGTTTTGTGTTTGTAAATAAGAAATTGTGAGCAGACTAACCAACTAGCCTAATGTAATTTCCAGATCGGCATAGTGTCATTCCGCCCTGCCGCTGGCTGCCAGTCTGGATTACCCTCTGGATATGCGCGAGTAACCTCATTTGCCAGCTGGATTAATGCACTCATTTAAATAAAATATTAGCATTACGCATATATTGATGGCTTTTTATTCACCTATATATTTAATCTATACCGATAAAAAATCTAATTAGTACTGGTAAAGATGAGATAAGCACCAATACAAAAAAAGGAATAAAAAATAACGCTGTTAAATACTTGATTTTAGTAATAGCAAAATACTAAAGTCAATGATATGATAAATAGATGGTAGCTTTCCCGACATCTTAAAAGTTGCTAAAATATGTCCTACCTACAAATCCGGTAAGAAAATGAAAGTAACTATCGGTCAATATCTGTTCTACCAGTAATGTCACTAATTGTGAAAATTTTATACAGTAGATTGCTTTTTGTTGTCAGTTGATGTTTTTTTTTATTTTTTTTAGCTTCACGTATCCCTAGTAATAAGGCAAAGTGTCACGTATCCCTATTAATAAGGCAAAGTGCGGCGTTGAGTTCCGCCACTCAACACGCAATGCCTCAAATTTGGCGGAAAGTGGGAAACGGAAGTGGAACGGAGTGTCTTAAGACTAGGTTCCCTCTGCCTACCCTGCCTCAAAAATAATAACTATATTTCTTTATGCCTAAAAAATAATAAACTATATTTCTTTATATTTTACATATATAAGATCATTCAATAAATATACGGACACTGTAGGAAGATATGGCATAATAGTATATAGGCGAGTATACTTGATCAATAATCAGATTAACGTTCAATTTTACAATGAAAGTTGTATGTCATCTTAGAAAAAAAGAATTTTACTACAAAAATTTCGATAATTGCATATAATATACCAATAATGTATAACATACCAATAATATATAATAAACTTACTCTTAAATTTAACATTAAATATTTAAATTGAAAATATTAAATATTTCATTTCCTCGACTGGGGATCAAACCCAGAATCAGTAGGTTACAGTCACACGCTTGTGCCGCTGCGCCACGACAGGCCTCATTAAATAGATACAATGAGCGATTATTATTTTTGTTTAACTCAAACAAAAGGCATAACAACCAAGTCTAAACACACTATTCAGTATCCAAACTTATCGTCAGCTATCAGACCTGTCCCACACAGTACTAAACTACCTGTTCCAAAGAGAGAGAGAGATTTTATAAGTCATTGCTCTTTTGCTCCGACTGCAACTACGTTACACAAAATTTTGCTGTTTTTTTTGCGAATGGGACAGTAGAGAGAGACAGAGTCACTACAGCAAGAAAGTGGGGCCCACGTACTCCAGGCCATAAAAATGTTCCTTTAGTGAACCCTAGTGACATATTTTTACCACCGTTGTATATAAAAATCGGTTTAATGAAAAATTTTGTAAAAACTAAGCCTAAAGATGGCAGTGGCTTTTTATATCTAAAACAAATATTCCCCAAACTCAGTGAAGCAAAAATTAAGATGGTATATTTGTAAGTCCACAAATAAGTAAAGTAATAAAAGATAAAGATTTTGAGGAGAAATTGAATGATTTTAAAAAAGTGACCTGGAAATGTTTTGTGCATGTTGTTCAAATTTTTTTAGAAATCTATAGAGCGCAAAAATACAAAGATTTCATAAATTAACTTCTAATGTCATATAAAGCTTTGAGATGTAACATGTCCTTAAAAATACACATGATGCACTCTCCTTTGGATTTCTTTCCTGCAAACTTGGGAGCCGTGTGTGATGAACAAGGCGAGAAGTTTCATCAGGATATTTCCTCAATGGAGAAGCGTTACCAAGGGAAATGGATTCACGAATGCTAGCAGACTATTGTTGGAATCTATAGAGAGACCTACCAGAAACTAAATATTCCCGAAAATAAAATTTATCGGTTGTACATTCAACAATAACTTTTTTAAGTGTTGAGTTTTTCCTATTTATACAAAAATAATAAATACATGTTTCTATATTTCAAGGACGTGTCATTATTTTTTTCTTGATATATTATTGATTTAAGGCCCTTTTTTTTTTTTACGCTGGGAAATGCATTTACGCAGACCACTCGTTACGAGTGATACTATGGGACTCACCGGTGAATCCGATCCTACCCACTAAAACCCAGCGGAAACCGTCTCCACCTATATGAGACGCCGCAGGATCGCTCTCACATACTACTGCGACGACACAGTGGATAGCGCGTTCATTACGGGCCACCGTCGCCTTCAGGAAATCCCCGAGTCTCACCTAGGTTATCTGCAGCCACGATGGCTGGCAGAAGAATCACAAATGTAATCCTCCCGCAGTAGTTGATCTTGGGTAGGGGAGGTTGCCGACGAGCATAGCGCTGTCTTCTACCCCCTGGCCTACGTCGTCGGAGAGGGTCTCCGTTCGCGCCTGACTCGCGCGCTCGCTCCGCGGTCTCCTTCAGTCTGATAACAGATTCACAGAAGGAGACCATTGCAGTCCAATTCCTCTCACTGACTAACATAGACCCCACTACGCTAGCAACATTTCCCGACGTGCAATCTGGTACAAGTATTTGCCAAAGCAACCATGCCCCGTCAGCACCTGTACCAGTCTGAACGTCAGGAAACCAAAACCCCTTGTAACCCAGCGGTCTAAGTGGGGGAGCACTGCCTCCACTGTCACTAAGCCTGCGGCCGGAGACTTTAGGTCCTCCTTCCATCGCCAAATCAGGGCTTCATCTGCCCTCCTTCTGACACGCGTGATTTCCTCCCGCGATGGTTGCACGCCTCGCGACCGCTCACTCGTGCTGAATGCATATACTCTGGCAAGCACTTCTGCCTGGAGCTCCCAAGGCGGATCACTTGCCAAGAGAGTTGCCGCCGTCCATGATACTGTACGGTAACCCCGAATTGCTCTCACTGCTATGACCCGCTGCGCTTTTCGCAATTGGGTCCTATTGCGAACAGTGAGAGAATCCGCCCATACAGAGCCATGGATTTCAACACGCCGACATAAAGCTGCCGACATGAAGAATCCGGCCCTCCGATATTTGGCAGTAGCCTGCCAAGAGCCCCGGCAGCGTTTACAAGCTTCGGCGCAAGCTGAGCGAAGTGTGATGCAAACGACCATCGTCCATCCAGAGTTAGACCCAGATATTTAATCTGAGTCCGTACCTCCACCTCTTGTCCCTGTATGCGTAGAGTAGCCCTACGAGGGGGACCATTGCGCGGGCCATGGAATAGGAGGGCTTCAGTCTTTGGCATTGAGACCCTCAGACCCAGTGCTTCGATGCCGTTTATGACGTACGCGAACGCCGGCTTCAGCTATGCGAGCGGCCTCCTCGTAGTTTGAACCCCGGGCTGTGACAAGAGTGTCATCAGCATAACAAACTATTTTCATACCCAGGGGGAGACGGTAACGTAAGAGCCAATCGTAGCCTATATTCCACAGTAGCGGGCCCAACACCGACCCCTGTGGAACCCCGCAGCTGACTCGTCGCCGACCTATGTGACTGTTTTCTCCGATCCATAAGACAACTCGATTTTGGAGGTAGTCGTCCAATAGCCGCCGGAGATAGAGAGGGATCTTGTGATACCGAAGGCCTCTCTTAACGTCTCAAACGGCAAGCTGTTAAAGGCATTGGCCACGTCTAATGAGATGGCAAGCAGGACATCTCTCTCTGCTATCGCGGCCAGCGACGAAGTCTTTAGGACGTTCAGGGCGTCGATAGTTGACCGACCAGCCCTGAATCCGAACTGAGCTTCCGAAAGACCTGGGCCTACCTCCTCCAGCTGTTTAAAAAGACGGACGGCTATGATCTTCTCTAAGATCTTGCCAGTCTCATTCAATAGCACTATCGGCCTGTATGCTGAAGGAGAGTCCCGAGGACGACCCTCCTTGCGCAACAGACACAATTTGATTGAAGGACCTAGTTTATTTCAAATATGACAATAGTTTTCATGTGACATAAAAAAGTTAAAATTTTGTTGACCAGTGATCATTTAGGTTTGGACTTACTTTAGTAATTATTTTACAATGAGCCACGTACATTTTTTAATGTACTCAATGTTATATATAGTTTAGAAATGTCTTACAAATATTTTTTGTATACTATATGAGCAGTTTTCCTCTCGGGGGTAAATGTTTACAAACCTGAAACAACCAATTGCAAAGCATGTTCTTAGAGGATGATATTAACAGCACCATACCCTGTGAGAACTTGCCACTTTAGAACCATTTATTTACAATGTTTTGACTTTAAGTCGGGTTCCGTTGCATACTTTCGGCGTAGTGAAGTTTGTCATGAGCATTACCGCAACACTAACTTTAACTACCTTATCGAAGGTAGTATATACCACTTCATCTCCAAGAAAATTTGATATATTTTTGTTTCATTTATTGTATCAGCTTGATCATTTTTAGGGACTAAAAAAGTTTAATAACCAAGTTTAATAAACTTTATATAACCAAGTATTTTTCCGAGTTGGTATGTTATAAATATCTTCAAATATTGAATTAATAAGTTCAGTATAACCTGACCACTTTGCCATGTATTTCAGGAATTCCGTTATGACCAATCCCTTCAAGAAGGAAATTATAATATCCTATATGAAACGGGAACCATTGATTGCTCTTTCATCTAATGAACTCATATTACCTTTCGCATTACGCCTAAGCCTAATCAGATGATAAAAATATTTTGTACTTTTCTGATCTGAGATGGCACAATAAACAAAAATAATAACAAATATCTGCCGTAAACTTCGGAGACTGTTGACGAAGGATGCTCTACACCATCAATATTTTTTAAAAAAGAAAAAGATGTTGGTCCTCTAACAACGTGGAACGATAGGATAAAATCTTTTTTTTTTCAGCTTCACGCTGTATCCCACACGAGGCAGAGTAGGCAGAGGGAACTTGGGAACCTAGTGTTAAGACACTCCGTTTCACTTCCGTTCCCCACTTTCCGCTGAAATTGAGGCATGGCGTGTTGAGTGGCGGGACTCAACGCCGCGCTTTTGCCTTATTACCAGAGCGAAGAAATGAAACATTAAATATTTAAATTGAAAATATTAAATATTTCATTTCCTCGACTGGGGATCGAACCCAGAACCTATCGGTTACAGTCACACTCTTGGGCCGCAGAGCCACGACAGGCCATAAAATCTTATAGGGGATTTTTGTTAACACAATATGACCTAAATCTGTATACTAGTAAATTCTTTCTGTTCGTTTGTCTGTGCGTTTATACGCGCTCAGAAACAGCTTATTAAGCAGAACCAATAATCAAATGTATATTCAAAATTGATAAACAAATTATCAATATAATATTTAAAAATGAGAACAATAAAATGCGAAGGATTAAAAGATAAGGCAGTAAATTTGTATACAATTTTATATCTGTATTCAACAGATACGAGTATACTTGTATTTAAAAGAGAAACATTTTTTATATTCAAATATGTACTTCTCTGTTTACTGGGCTTATATTACATTCGTTTGGTTTTATTGAAAACTTCGACGTGATTTTGGTCAACGTTATGACGTTGCTAATTTGACGAAGTTTTAAAGTAAAATTTTAAACTTCACACCGAACGCAAAGCAATAATACCAAAAGTTTTCCCCAATCTGTAACTGATTGCTGTCTGTATGTGAAAGTTATTTTAAAAGAATCTTATAGAGCATTTTTGTTAACACAACACGACCCAAAATAGTATATTTTATAATTTTTGTTCGTTTGTCTGCTTTTCTGTGCGTTTGTACGCACTTACCTCAGAAACAGCTTATTAATTTAAAATGCGGCTTATACTATTATATATCCCCACCGCCGAATTTGAGGCAAGGGGGGAACAGAAGTGGAACGGAGTGTCTTATCACTAGGTTCCCGGGTTCCCTCTGCCTACCCTACCTCGTGCGGGATACAGCGTGAAGCTAACTAACTATTACATATGATCTCACTAATATACAACCACTTAACATTAACCCAACTATGAACAACTACAAGTATCACACTCTCAGTCTTATCTGTAACTATTTTGTAGTAACCAAATATTATTTTTGGCCCATTTTTAAATGAACACATAAGTTCTATAAGTCATTTAAAAAGAATATGAATGATCTAATTTCAATAATAAGTCCAAAAAAATATCGGAATTACCGTAGCAATAGATACAGCACCAACCGCTTTGCGTTTAGTGGACACTACCGAAATTTCATTCGAATGTAATTGTAATAGCTTAATTAAATAAAGAATATTTTTTCATTTGGATTTTTTAAATATTAAATAGTACATTCCCCTTGTGAAAACCAATTGTAACGCTTACAATCGCTCGCATTTACCCCTGCGCCACAAACACTATCTTTAATTATGTTATTAATCACACAATTAATGGTTTTTACTATGCTCCAGCAGTACCCAATAAAAAAAACCAATCGGCTATAAGTAGTGATAAAGAAACTGTTACCATCATTTCTCATTATGAAATTGATGGTCTTTCTCTCCGCTCTATGCGTGGTCAACGCTCGTTATGTCTACGAGCCTATTGAGGTGGACTACCATAACAATGTGGGCATCCCCTTGGCTAGCCGTCTGAAAGCGGCAGAGGCAGCCAGGGACTTCGATGGAGGCAGAATTATTGGAGGAAGCATATCAGCGTTGGGATCTCATCCTTATTTGGTAAACATTTCCATTATTTTTAAAAAAAGACAGTCCACAATATAATAGTGTATACAAATTAGTTGATTTTTAGGCTTCATGAGAAATTATAAGTCGATAGTATTTATACTTATCTCTAAAATAGTTCTATAGATATAAAATTGTGTAATAAATTAAGATATGTCGTTTAGATAAGATTAGTTTTATTTATTTTAGATACTTACGTGTGGGAGAGTCACGTTGTCAGCAATGACAACACGCATGGGCAGACTCGACCGGGTCATTACCACCCCTGGTATTTAAAACCGGCGTTAAGCAGTGGCTTCGGCCACTGCGTTTCGCATTGGGTAATGCCGGGCCCCGGTGCCCATCCATCTTAAATGCCGACAACGTTTTTGTAGCTCCTCTGGAGTTATAGAGCCGTAGACGACTGTGATCGCTTACCATACCATGGTGACCCGTACGCTCGTTTGCCGTGTCTTATCCATAAAAAAAAATGACACTTAGATTTTTAACTTATGAAAATTATGAAATAAATTTAGTACGACTGAATAGCTTCACTTATCTTTTTATTAATATTTTTTGTACGTTTCCTATAGGAAACATTTCTCATCTTTTGGGGACAATCTAATAAATAACAATATCATATAAATTAAAAATCAAATATTACCATTTGCTTGATTTGCTCATTATAACCTTAGGTTTGTATTCAATTAGAACATTATAATTTATTTGAAAAGATTAAAAAGAGATCATTCAATTACGTCCAACTAGCTATATTTATTCTAGAGGCAGAAATTATATGCATAATAGATAAGAAAATATATATTTTTAAGGGTGGTCTCGTCATTATACTCAACACCGGACAATTATCAATTTGTGGCTCATCTCTTCTGACCAATACTCGACTTGTGACCGCCGCTCACTGCTGGTTAACCAGAAATGCTCAGGGCACGTCTATGACGGTTGTGCTCGGCTCATTAAATATATTTTCCGGTGGATTACGAGTAAATGCAACTGGTATTCAACTCCACGCAAACTATAATATATATAACTTGAACAATGACGTTGCTGTTATCATGGTGCCATGGGTCACTTATACCAGTGAGTTTTATTACTTTTTTTTAAATAAAATAAAATTTAATAATTAATATATTTTTTTCACCGAAATTAATAATTTCTTGCCTAACTGTACTACTGTAACAAGTAAGACTTTACTTCTTCTTATTCCTGGCAATAATGCCGGCGTACCGTGCCAGGGTCTACCTTCTTACAGGAGGTCTCACTCGAGGGATAGACAAATGAAGCGTAAAACGTGGATCGACGTCAGATGATATATGTGAGCTGTCACTGTTGGAGCTTATTCGCCTTGTCACGGACTCCAAGACTACCTCGAATGAATGTGTTACATATGCAGTCAGACCGCTTTACGCCGCACATTAGACTTTAATATTATTAATTTAATCAATGTTAATGTAAAGTACACTAAACACTGTTAGGTTTCAAATCAAGTATAAATTTTAATCACCAGCGGTTTTATAAAACTTCTTTTATAAACACTCACAACTCCCAAC
This sequence comes from Eueides isabella, assembly GCA_019049475.1. NCBI lineage: Eukaryota > Metazoa > Arthropoda > Insecta > Lepidoptera > Nymphalidae > Eueides > Eueides isabella. The sequence continues at coordinate 1,396,436 of CM032386.1, forward strand.
TCATGGAAAAAAGATATTTAATACTTTTAATTTAAATATTTTATGTTTTCATTTCTTCGCTCTAGTTAGAAAGCAAAGCGCGGCGTTGAGCGCCACCACTCATCACACAATGCCTCAAATTCGGAAAGTGCGAAACGGAAGTGGAAAAGTGCGAAGTGGAATGAGTGTTTTACACTAGGTTCCCAAGGGCCCTCTGCCTACCCTGTCATGTGCAGTATACAGCGTGAAGCTGAATATACTTACACAACATTATGTGTGTTATGATATTTAAAGGTTAAAGCAAAAATCTGAAAAAATCTGAATGTCAGAAAATATTTTAAGGACACGTGATTTTTTGCAAAATTATAAATACTCTTGTGATTTATTTTTCGGTGTACAAGAAAGAATATTTTACTTACTCCTCCTAAAAGACAAATAATAACAAATAAAATCTGCAAGAGTTTGATCTTATGTTAATCACTTTAAACTTGATCATCTCGGTAGAAAAACCATCTGCTTATATCTTTTCTAAAAAACAATTGAGCTGCCAAGTCACTATAAGTTATTGAAAATAGTTTATATTGTTTTATCAATAAATATTTTTTCATATTTTACTATCGTATTCGATTATTTTTCAAAAAAAATCAGAAACAATTTTCTAGGATATTTATCGTCTCGTTCATCGTTTTTACATTTTACGCCAAGTTGTGCACATATAATTTTTAAAATTCTATATCTAGGGTGGCTTAGAGAGGGCAAAAATCAAGCCCTTAATTAGGTTAACACAGGAGGTTAATTGTTCCGAAAGCATCTACGACCAAGGACATGTAGAAATTACAATATTTCCAGATAATATCAACAGTGTCTTGTTGCCTTCCGGCACTCAATTGAGCAATAACTACGAGGGATGGAGTGCACTTGCCGCAGGTTACGGTCTAATATCCGATAGTAAGTGGCTTAAAATTTATTTGTTATAGTGTCGTACGTTACAATTATTTATAAATAGTATAAATTATTTTAGAATCTCTTCTTAAGAGATCTTTTTTTTAACTTTATTTTTTATAATACGGACTCAGGATCCGTACCTCTAGTTTCAAATCATATATTTTTTCTTTTAGCTTTTCGTTCATTTTTTCTGTTAAAATTTTCTAACCACACAGTTCGTCACAAACTCCGATAATATCCTTATTATCTGGATACGTAGAACCTACTACTGTGCTTTGTACGTTGGTTTCCTACGAACTTCCATTTACGCGATACATATCATATTTGCGCCATAATTTCCGGGTCAATTCGACATGAGTACCGTCAAAAAGCGCGTCTATCTAGGCTGAAGCCTAAAGGCCGACATGTTGTTGCTCTTCTGGTGTTGCACGAAGCACGGTTGTGAAGTGTCTCCATCACGAGTGCGTACGCTCGCTTGTCTTGTCTTTTCCATAAAAGAAAAGAGTGCAGTAAAATGTCTCAGAAATAAGATGATACTCTATGTCAATCTATATGATATAAGAATTTGTAATGACGTCAATGTCCACTTTATTTTTACGGCACGGCAGTAGTACCCGTTTGCGTCTTTTTATTTAGAGGGTGTTTAGAAGGTGGTTCCCCACATTCAAAAGTATTTTTTTCTCTACCCATTTGGTGTTGATGTTAAGGCTAAAGCTTAGTGAGATCCAATAGCAAAAATTATGTTCGAAAAACCTGACCTTTCTTGACAAATGTGCTACACAACACAAAGTATAAAAAAATAGCGTTTAACTAAAAAAATCTCTAAATACTTACAAATTAGTCTAAATATATGTAGATTTTGTATGCCGCACAATATTAAACAAAAATATGTGTCTTCAGATCTTTCAGTTAGCAACAGCGTGAAACGTGAAGTGACTCTAAACGTACTCATTAACATCAACTGTGCAAATATCTACAGTCCAACAACAGTGATTGCTTCCACACTTTGCACTAGCGGGTCGGAGGGTCGGGCCATCTGTGACGGTGACTCCGGAGGTCCCCTCGTCGTAGTAAGCGGTGGGAATAGAATCTTGGTAAGACTATTAAATTTGAATAGCTAATAATGATTTGTGATTGTTGATAATAAATTGTGAGTAGAGATAAACAACCAACTCACTTAATTCAATTTCCAGATCGGCATTGTGTCGTTCCGCCCTGCCCGTGGCTGCCAGTCTGGCTTACCCTCTGGATACGCGCGAGTTACCTCATTTGCCAGCTGGATTAACGCTCGCCTTTAAATAAAATATTATCATTACGCAATATTTTTTTTTTTTCACGCTGTATCCCGCACTAGGCAGGGTAGGCAGAGGGAACGGAAGCGGAACCTAGTGTTATGACACTCCACTCCATTTCCGTTCCCCACTTTCCGCCGAATTTGAGGCATTGCGTGTTGAGTGGCGGAACTCAACGCCGCACTTTGCCATATTACCAGAGCGAAGAAATGAAACATTAAATATTTAAATTGAAAATATGAAATATTTCATTTCCTCGACTGGGGATCGAACCCAGAACCTGTCGGATACAGTCACACTCTTGTGCCGCTGCGCCACGACAGGACTCAACATTTAATTTGAAAATGGATTTTTATTTATATATATATATATATATATATATATATATATATATATATATATATATATATATATATATATATATATATATATATATATCCTATAGATATCTATATATATATATATATATATATATATATATATATATATATATATATATATATATATATATATATATATATATATATATATATATATATATCTATAGAATATAATATATATATATATATATATATATATATATATATCTATAGAATATAATATATATATATATATATATATATATATATATCTATAGAATATAACCAAATTATACAGAAATTTCCAATCTATTCAGTAGTTTACACAAAAACAAATTACCAGAGGCTTGTTTTATAAGCAGCCCGAGTGGTAATTTTTACGATGTATTTTTTCTTACTTGTCATCTGTAAACTTACTATTTAGCAAACTTCTATATCTATTCATTTATTCATCTATACATATTAATTAAATTGAAGTATCTGTCTATCATTTTAAATTAGCCCTTTTTTCTACCGCATATCATTATTTATACAATACTTTTGTCAGGTCTCCGAAACAGCTAAACTGGTTTTATGGAAATTTCAGAGATCGTAAAAACAAATCTACGATCCACATTAAAGCAGTTAAGGAACAACACATAGTCTATTTTTTTTCCAGAATTAAAGCAGAATACAGATGAGCCTGGGACCAAACGTAATAATCTATACATCTATACATCTATAATCGAAGGAAGCGATTTGAACGAAATTTATTCTATTATAGAAGTAGTATTATGTTAATAAGCGTTATTGTATATTTATATATATTTTACCACAGCGAAGAATTGAAACATTAAATATTTAAATTGAAAATATTAAATATTTCATCCACAACTGGGGAACCCAGAACCTGTCGGTTGCGGCGCTTGTGCCGCTGCACCACGACAGGCCTCAATATTTCGAAATTATTTAATGTTTATTCCTCAAAAAAGAATATAACAAAAGTCTAGCAAACTTGCTGCTTCTGGCAAGCGTGAGGCATATCAAATCTGGGCCGAAGCACTTGTCACTAAGGATCCAAAGGTGAAAACCTTAAAAAGAAAGTACAACCGTGCCTCTAGGTACTCTAAGTGGCAAATTGCCAGAGCAAGGTCCGAGCACATTGTTAAAATCGGTGAGAAGCTTGAGAGTTACCCGTTGGGAACTCGCCAGTTTTGGGCGCTCTCAAAGGCTGCTCTTAACAACTTTAGCCAGCCTTCGCTTCCGCCGCTGCGCACGGAAAATGACATCTTGGTCCATACGGTGAAAGAGAAAGCCGATCTCCTGGGCATTCTCTTTGCCTCGAACTCGACTATAGATGACCGAGGAACAACGCCGCGGACCATCCCGCGGTGTCAGAGTTCAATGCCTAACGTTAGAATCAGTCAGAAAGCTGTTAGGCGAGCTCTATCTTCTTTGGACATCCACAAGTCGAGTGGGCCAGGTGGGATTTCTCCTATTATGCTCCTGAGCTGACTCCGGTGATAACGCGTCTATTTCGCCACTCTTACTCAGTCAGCGTAGTCCCAGATTCGTAGAAGAGCACTCTTATCCACCCGATTCCGAAAAAAGGCGATGGTTCTTATCAAACTAACTACAGGCCTATTGCTATCACATCCCTGCTCTCAAAAATTATAGAGAGCATAATCAATAGAAAGCTCTTGGTTTATCTAGAGGATCACCGATTGATTAACGACCGCTAATATGGCTTTCGTCAGGGTCGCTCAACCGGTGATCTTCTGGTTAACCTAACCCACCGCTGGTCTGCGGCTATTGATAGCAAGTGAGAGGGCCTGGCAGTTAGTCTGGATATGGTGAAGGCCCTCGATCGTGTGTAGCATGGGGCTTCCCGAGAATTTATGCAAGTGAATCGCTAGCTTTCTCACTGGTCGCAGCATCAAGGTCGCTGTCGACGGTTTCTGCTCCAAATACATTCCCGTGAACGCTGGCGTCGCTTAAGACTGCGTGCTTGTCCCCTACGCTATTTCTTTTGCATATCAATGATATGTTGGAGGACTCTAACATACAATGTTATGCAGATGATAGCACTGTGGTCGCTGTATATTCCGGCCGTGCAAGTTTTTTCGGGAAAACGTCGACCAGTGCCGAAATCAACTTTTGTCTTACGTTGAGGCATCTCTCAAGAATATCGCTGTATGGGGTGAAAAAAACCTGGTTCAATTCAACTCCCAAAAGATACAAGTTTGCGCATTTACCACTAAGATAACCCCATTTGTCGTATCACCAGTTTTCGAAAACACTCCGCTTAAAACCGCGCCCTGCATCACTATATTGGGCCTCAGTTTTTCGAGCGACTGCCAGTATTGCGATCATCTGGAAAGCAAGGCCAAGTTGGCCTCAAAGAAACTGGTGGTCATCAGCAGAGCGAGACAGTATTTCACACCAAAACACCGTTTGGCCCTGTACAAAGCCCAGGTTCAGCCTCGTATATACATAATACTGTTCTCCCCTCTGGGCTGGTGCACCGCAGTATCAGCTTGAACCAATTGATCGTGTACAACGTAGAGCCGTTCGAATCATTGGGGACCCAACGATCTGTAAGGGGCTTGACACTTTGGCTTTGCGTAGAGACGTTTCTTCGCTGTGCGTTCTCTACCGCATTTATTACGGGGAGTGTTCTGGAGAACTGTTTGACTTGGTACCTGCCGCCGAGTTTTTTAATCGCACAGTACGCCACAAGTTAATGTACTGTGCGGTTTTGTAGGAATTTCCTTCCACTCGCCACACATCTCTGGAACGACCTACCCGCGGCAGTATTTCCAGGTCGATACGACATGGGTACCTTCAAAAAGCGCGTCTACCTCCACGTCAAAGGCCGGCAACGCATCTGTAGCTCCCCTGGTGTTAGAGGGGGCCGTGGGCGACGGTGATCACTTACCATCAGGTCAACCGTACGCTCGTTTGCCTTGTCTTTTCCATAAAAAAATATATATTTTGCCTTTTAATTTTAACTTTAGATAGTAGGATTTTTTTACAACGGTATATAACATGTATATGTGCGATATACAAAATATATAACTATAAATAACAATAAACTATTTTCCAAATTTTCTTGGCTTTACTGTGAAAAATTGTTTTTCAACTTGTGACTCTCTTTACCTATATTTAAGAAGCGATGTAAGTATTTTTCATTATTATTGATATTTGTTTTTTAATGGTAACGGTTTTCTGTTATATAAAAAAAGAAAAGTAATAATTTAAAATTTTACACTAGCTTTTAATTGAACATAAAAATAATAAATTCCGATAGCTAAAGCTCAACATCATTCAAAGTAAAGTACATTTTGAAAAATTGAAACTACAGCAGAGAGTTCAAAATGTATGGAACATTAGACAACACGTGGCTAATACTTAAATTAATAAAACACGTAGAAACAGGTCAAACAAAGCACCTGCTTCAGGTTTTTCCTAATATAGCTCTTTTGAAGATGAACAAAAAGAAAATACACAAACTTGGGTTCAGTGAAATAACAAAACTTTCATTTCATCTTTTATTTTACAAAAGCTAGCTGGTATTTTATTGAAAATCTATAAATTTAAGAAGATTTCATGATTTGGACGAATATTTAATACGAGAAAAAAAAATGTTCTTCTGCTAATAAAACAGATAAAACATGTGATATGAGGAAATAAAAAAATAAAATTGTTCGAATGTTCAAATAACTGACCGTATGCACAAGTAAAAACATTCGTGTAGAAACAGAATTTAACCTCAAAGAACAGCTGTTTCAATTTCCGTTTTCGGTTCAGTCGCCCATGACAGACCAAAATGGAAACGAAGTATCTTTAATTGAATCCTAATTGAATTTCAATAATAAAATATTTTTTTAATAATTTTGTATTTCGTGGACGTATAGAAACTTTTATTATATTGAGCTGAAGCAGTAAACTAGCTGTATATTGTGTAAAATAAAGTAAAAATTTAAAGACAATTTATTTTATTATTTATCAAATAAATAATGTTGAACAGTGAATACTACCACTCTTTATTTCAAAGACAAGACTGACGGTTGAAGCATTCATAAGTGTACTGTAGATGAAAAGCTTTTGTTCGAAACTTTACACAATACTCTATTTGTTTACAACTAGATAGATTTTCGAACAGAAAAGTTCACTGAAGCAGATCAATTTCTAACTTTATATTAAAATTTCAGTTTCTAACAAAGAAAGACTTTAGAGACGTCGAAAACATTTGTTCAAGTATTCTATTATGAAGTTCATTTTAATGGAATATCAAAACAAATTTATTAATACTTCTTACATTAAAATTTATGTTTTCGAATTAAAATAAAAATACTTTTACCTTCACGCTGAATTTTCAACTTGTGAAATTAATGTTCAGACACTCCGTTCTTCACTTTCAACCAAGAAGTTTGCCTCGTTACCAAAGCTAAGAATGGAAGTATTTAATTTCTTTTAGTTAATTGAATTCACTATCTGGCACTTTTACGTTCACCCGCTTACGGTTCTTAGCCTCCTAGCAGCTTGTTGCTAGTGTTGTAGTGGGCATTTGTAATGAATTATCTGTTTTATTAAAATTCTGTATATATATATATATATATATATATATATATATATATATATATATATATATATATATATATATATATATATATATATATACAGAATTTTAATAAAACAGATAATTCATTACAAATGCCCATATATATATATATATATATATATATATATATATATATATATATATATATATATATATATATATATATATATATATATATATATATATATATATATATATATATATATATATATATATATATATATATATATATATATATATATATATATATATTAATTCGTTTAGTAAAATTCTAACTTTGAAGTTTGTTAAAGTTATATATATATATATATATATATATATATATATATATATATATATATATATATATATATATATATATATATATATATATATATATATATATATATATATATATATATATATATATATATATATATATATGTATATATATATATATATATATATATATATATATATATATATATATTAATTCGTTTAGTAAAATTCTAACTTTGAAGTTTGTTAAAGTTATGACCGATAAATATCCCCGAGAACTTAATATAACAACCTGTGATATTAGGAAGTAATGCAATTATAAAATTTAAAACTAATTAGCTGAATTATTTAGGATTATCTAAATTATGTCAAATAATTATATTCGTTCATTATTAAAGGTGTAAGCTGAAAACGTGAAAGGAAGATAAAACTCTCAGTATTTCAGGATTATCTCTGATATTTCAGGATTATCAGGCCGATATCTGTTCGAGAAATGATACATTTTAACGAAGTTATAATAAATAGACAGACTGCTTTCAAAATTCAACAAAGTACAACAAACTATTTCAAAGTCGAGGCTACTGAGCCACGACTTTGAAATACTTTGTTGTGGTTACTGACCATTTTAACTTTGATACTGCTAATATAAGTAATTAATTTTAATTAATTAATTTTAATCATAGTGATTCATTTTAAGATTTTCAAGCGACTGTCAGTATCACGATCATCGGGAAAAGCTCAAGTTGAATTTGAATAAACTGGGGGTCATTAGCAGAGCGAGACAGTACTTCACCCTAAAAAACCTTTAGGCCATATATAGGGGCCAGACTTGGCTGATACACGCCAGTCTCAGCTTGAACCATTTGATTGCATACAACGTTTCTATATAATACAAACATTTCCAAATTTCATTTTTTCTTCAGTTTCACGCACGAGGCAGGGTAGGCAGAGGGAACCCGGCAACCTAGTGTTAATACACTCCGTTCCACTTCCACTCCCCACTTTCCGCCGAATTTGAGGCATTGCGTGTTGATTGGCGGAACTCAAAGCCGCGCTTTGCCTTATTACCAGAGCGAAGAAATACAACATTAAATATTTTAAATTGAAAATATTAAATATATCATTTCCTCGACGGGATCGAACCTAGAACCTTTTGGTTACAGTTACACGCTTGTGCCACTGCGCCACGTCAGGCCTCAAAATTTCCATATAATACAAAAAAATCTATATTTCAACATACCATGAACTATTCAAATTGGTGTGGCTTGATATTTTGGCTTTATGTAGAGAGGTATCGTCGTTGTACATCATCTGCCGCATTACTATTATTTAGAGGAGTTTTCAGGAGTACTATTTGACTTGGTACCTGCCATAGAATTTTCGAACCGCACAGTATGTCATAAGCTGAAGTACTCCTCCTTGGGTTCATGGGAATTTTCTTCCACGCACAACACATTTGTGGAATGACCTACCTATGGCAGTATTTTTAAGTTGATACGACATGGGTACCTTTAAAAAGCGCGTTGTTTTCCACATCGAAAATATTAAATATTTCATTTCGTCGACTGGGGATCGAACCCAGAACCTGTCGGTTACAGTCACACGTTTGTGTCGCTGCGCCACAACAGGCCTCAAATCCAATTATCATACTCTTTTTCCATCACCACATACCTCTATCGTGGCTTTCTTCATATAATTCCTAAGGTTCAGCTGTGGAATTATATGAAGAATGCTAGTATGCTAGCTGAACCTTAGGAATTATATGAAGATTGTTTGCTATGTATATATATAAAGTTTTTATATGTATGTCTGTAAATGTATGTTTGTTTTATTACTTGTGCTTTTGTACGCGCTAATCTCAGGAACAATTAACCAGATTTAAATCCACTTTTCACCATAAAATTTCTTCGATAAGGGAATACAATAGCAATGTTAATTTAAAATATTTAATTATTAATGATTTTTAAGGAAGATTAGAAAATAAAATAGTATAATTCAAGCGGGGTTAAATCCGAGATGAACACGCAGAAATATTATTTATTAAGTCGACCCGTTTACATTGACTTTGTCATGCACGTGATTAATATCCAATGATTTATATCACATTCATGTTTAATGAATGACATGGATCATTGAAAAATGTTCATACATTTTTATAGACTGCGTATATCAAGTTACGTATAGACTGCGTATATCAAGTTACGCCGTGTGATTCCGGCTTAGAATAGGATCACCCTGGTACTGATGGTGTCGTAAGAGGCGACTAAAGTACGTGTGGTAGAGTCACGTTGCCAGTAATGGCAGCACGCATGGGCAGACTCGACCGGATTATTACCACCCCCGGCATTTAAGACCGGCGTTAAGTAGTGGCTTTGGCCACTGCGTTTCGCATTAGGTAATGCCGGGCCCCGGTGCCCTTCCACCTTAAAGGACGGCAACGCTCCTGTAGCTCCTCTGGAGTTACTGGGGGTGGTGGGCGACGGTGATCACTTACCACCAGGTGACCCGTACGCTCGTTTGCCGTCTTTTCTATATATAAAAAAAAAAAAAAAAAAAAAAAAAAAAAAAAAAAAAAAAAAAAAAAAAAAAAAAAAAAAAAAAAAAAAAAAGAAAAAAAAAAAATGACACTCATTGCTGTCAATGTTTGTAATAAATCATGGCAGAGGTGATATTTCAGTTTATTTTTGTGATATATATTTTACACATTAATAAGGTGAAGTATGGAGATGTTTATGTATCTTATAAATTATAACTTTATAACTTATAGGTCAGCGGGAAATTTCATAGTTATAATAAATATACCATAGCAAATTCAAATTCAATTTAAATATTTTAATTCAAAATAAGAAGTTACAAGTTTCGTTTTTGAACGCCAAACAATTTACCACCGGCTCACTAAAGTTACTGCCTCAGACCTGAGAAGAATCGTCGCAAAAAACTCAGCGGGACATATGTATTTTTTTAATAGAGTTTAAATAATAATATTATAAGTGACAATGATACATTTGAAATAGCCTGGAGCGAGCATTTCACTCCCAAGACGTGTTATCACTTATAAAACCGTTTATTTGTCAATCACCTTAAATACATAAATGTCTTTTCACAGCTGAAATATGAAATAAAAAATTCTCGAACGAACTCTCGAAACTCTAATATATCATTCATATTTTTAAGGATTTTTTTAATGATATTTTTTTGAAAAGCTCATTATAGAAAATATTATAAATGTAATGTTAATTTTTTCCGTAAAAACTACTAAAATACATAATAAGCTCTAATGATTTATGAGCTTTATATTTAATTTTGTTAAAATAATCACTAAATCGTCTTAAATTCTTAAATAAAACGTTTAAAATAATAATAAATAACAATTAGAAAACATTTCAATTAGTAAAATTAATCTCCATTTAGTTAAAATAAGATGAAAAGTTGAAAGACAATTATTTTGTGATTACGGTATCACATAATTTTCAAAACTTTTAATCGAACTTTGTTAAAGTACATCTTGGCGTTTGACAGCAACTACTCTCGGCAGAGCTTTTGCTCTGGGAATTTTCAATTTAAATTATAAAATTCACATCTTAGGAAACGATATGAACACAACAGTCATGTTATTGGCCCGATTAAAATTGTATTTCCTTAAATACTTATATGTAGTTAATTAAATAATGTAAAATAGTTTACGTAATTTTTTACATTACGTATGTACATACATATATTGTTAATTATTTTTGTTTTTATACATATCCCTTTTTTATATTATGATTATTTCCTTATCTTTTAAATAACTCTTAATTGTAGTGGAAATAAGGATATAATAAAATCGTTTATTATTTTGTCACTATAATAAAAATAAAAAATAGAACAGATACTATATTTAAATTTAAAAAATGTATAAATATTTCGAACGAAGCGGGATTTGAACCTGCGCCTCTTGGAAAGCCTTCAAGCGCTCTGACCAACTAAGCCATCCGTACAGAGATTTAAGGAGATTTAAAGAGATGTAAATTTTTATACGCTTTTTAAATTTAAGTTTAGTATTTTCTGTCCTAAGTGTGGAATAACACTTTAAAAAAATAGTAAAAAGAAAGGACTATAAATTAAAGAATATATATTTTCACGGGAAAACTAAACAAATAATTTAGTACAAAATGTTTGACTTTCAATACACATAATTTTACAGAACATAAAAGTTATAAAAAGCTATGCTTAGCGCAACTTTACAGCAGGTAATGGAAATACCGATTAAGCTAACGACTCTTTGTCTCCGAGAGTATTTTATACAGCTGTTTAAATATTACGTATTTCCATAATACTGAAGTGCATTATAGCGGGCTATCAGCATACACTTAATATTTTAATAAAAAAACTTTTAATGAAAATATATATCTAATTATAATATATATAAATATTTGTATATTATTTACTTTATACGTGTATATATCTTATTTGGGGCCTGTCGTGGTGCAGCAACACAAACGTGTGACTGTAAACGACAGGTTGTTGGCTATGGGTTATGAGACAGGAAATGAAATATTTATTTTTTTCAAATTAAATACTTAATTTTTTCATTTTTTTTTCGCTCTGGTAATAAGACAAAGCGCAGCGTTGAGTTCTGCCACTCAACACGCAATGCCTCAAAGTCGGCGGAAAGTGGAGAACGGAAGTAGATCGGAGTGTCTTAACACTAGGTTCCCATGTTTTTTGTATATAAAATGTCAGTATTTCTTTTATTAATTAAAACAAATAATCTTTATCCAGATTTGTTATCATATTTAAAATTTAAATTAATTCAAGTAAATATCCACTTACTTTATCATGATCGGGGTAGTGTTGTTGTGAAATCTCTAAAAAAACATAAAACTACTTAATATCAGGACAATATAAAGTTTTTTTAAACAAAAGTGAAAGACTAGTAAAACGTGTAATTATTGTGTAGTCATAACAACCAACGGACCCTTGAAAGTTCTTAGCGTTTGTGGTCAAGAAATTCAAACGTTTAAAAAAAGTGCAATAGATTACATTTTTTAACATTATTACGTTACGCTAAAAGGAGATTATATTATACTAAGAAAACAAGCAAGACGTGTATTTTTTCTCATTTTCAATGCTAAATGAATTGCATATTATTATTATTTTTGTTTTTTTATGGAAAAGACGGCAAACGAGCGTACGGGTCACCTGGTGGTAAGTGATTACCGTCGCCCACGGCCCCGAGTAACTCCAGAGGAGCTACAGGAGCGTTGCCGTCCTTTAAGGCGGAAGGGCACCGGGGCCCGGCATTACCTAATGCGTAACGCAGTGGCCAAAGCCACTACTTAACGCCGGTCTTAAATGCCTGCGAATGAGAAGAATGAGTATGCCCATGCGTGTTGCCATTGTTGGCAACGTGACTCTACCACACGCACTTTAGTCGCCTCTTAAGACACCATCAGTACCAGGGTGATCCTATTCTAAGCCGGAATCACACGGCTAAAATATTGATAGTGTTATGTCTTATACTTATTTTTAATCGATGTTTACATTTTGTTTATATTCTTTTTATTTATATTTTGTAGTTATGGGTTTATTTAAGATATTTTAATGGAAAATATGATAGGTTTAGTTTTTTATAAAATCGTGTTGTTTATTTATATTTTTTTATTTATTGTTTACTTATATTTATATTTTTGTTGGCTAACGATCAACTAACGACAAAGCCTTTGTCTGCTGTTTAGGAGTCGTACTTTTACAGATTAAGAAATATCTTTAATGTTTATTTAGAGCATAAATAGTAATAACACTTTGCCAGTCCATTAAAAGTAAATCAGTCGTTTAAAAGTAAACCAGTTTTCTTTCACCACTGACAGTTTTTTTTTTCATCTTTAGAACTCTTTTATATACTAAAACATAATTACGATGTACTTGGCCTAGGTACAATTCGTAGCAACAGAATTAGAGACGCTGAAAACATTTTGCCTGATGAAAAAAATTAGGCTGTCTGCTTAAAGATAAACTTGGCTATCATTCGTGGAAATAACAACAATCTTCAATGGTTTGTTGTTAAATTAGCTGACGTTAGTAAAATTATACGATACTGTAAGGAACAAAGGCAGAAAGTAGATGTGGACTGTCGACAGATAACACGTGAGTATAATAAGCATCTAGCTGACACGTTAATATCAAGAAATTATATAGAAATATTTTGTAAGTTAGTAGACATTAATATATTAATATCGCAACATTTAGAAATTCAAAATGCGACGTTTTGATAATTTTGATGATTCTAATAATGCAAAAAATTTCTTTATATTTCCTCTTATTATGTTCCTGTTATCTCGTGTGTAACATAATTTTTGTAATAACTAAAATCAATAAAAGAAATACTGACATTTTGTACCATGGGAACATGGGAACCTAGTGTTAAGACACTCCGATCTACTTGCGTTCCCCACTTTCCGCTGACTTCGAGGTATTGCGTGTTGAGTGGAGGAACTAAACGCTGCGCTTTGTCTTATTACCAGAGCGAAAAAAATAAGTATTTAACTGAAAAAAATAAATATTTCATTTCCTGTCGCATAACCCTAAATTTAACAAAAATCAGTACTTACATTTTTAATAGTCATTCTAAGCAATTTTATTGGTTTCGTTTATTTCAAAAAAATTGTGACATTAGAAACTTCTAGTGTACCACCTGGTGGTGAGATACTTCTATGTACAAAATACATGGTCATACTGATTTCCACGACAACCGGTTAAACGGGGCAGAAGTTCCTACACTGCAGCGCCACCTGGTGGCAAGTGCCATCAATGAGCATATTATACAAACCTTCTCCTTGAAAAACTACAATTTTATTATACTATTTTTTTCCCTAAAAACACTTAAAATATTATGTTAATAAATAATAGTAATATATTAGGAAGCTGTGGTCGTTAGTAAATAAAATAAACACAGCATAGATACATACGTACATACTCGCATATTTGAAAATTATCATTACTATCGTATTAGCATGAAATTGAAACAGAGTATTAAAATCCAATATTAAAGCCTCGATGAATACGCGGAAATGTTGCGTTTGCAAGCAGGGCCCGTTCATATCGTGTTCGTCATGCATGTGATTAATATATTCAATGGTTTATGTCATATTCATTACAAGTCAGAATTTTTAACTGATGATACACATCTCTGTCAATATTGATAATAAATCAGGGGAAGGTAATGTTTCATAGCTTTGGTAAAGGAATTTATCGTTTATATTTTCATTTCAGCTTCACGCTGTATCTCGCACATGGCACAGGGCACATGGAGGTAACTTGCGAAACTACTACCAAGTCACCGTTACCCAAACTCATTCATTCATTCATTCGAATTTGAGGCTTTGCCTGTTGAGTGACGTACATTTTTTACCAGAGCAAAGAAATTATAATATTAGATATAACATTCCCTCGAGCGTGAATCGAACCCACAACCCAGTACCCCGTGTACCCCTGGGGCACGACATGTGGGTTTATTCCGCACATGGCAGGCGTCGTTTATTTTTATTTGTTTTTGTGAAGCTGGAAATGAAATATATATAAGCAGGGCCAATCGTAGCGCGGAGGCGCAGGCGTGCTTCTGTAAACGTTACCGGTAATGGTTTCGATTCGGACGACTCAAAGCGCGCAATGTTAAAATGCAATGTCTCCTGAACTTGATAGAAAGTGGGGACCTGAACGATCTTAACGGGAACGGAATGTCTGAACATTACGGTCTCAAGATCCTTCTGCCTACTCTGCTATGTGCGGAATAAAGCGTGAAGCTAAAAACCCAATAAATATAAATGTTTGTCCCTAGCATTTGATATAAACTTGATATATTATAAATAGACCTAATATAATATATATATATATATATATATATATATATATATATATATATATATATATATATATATATATATATATATATATATATATAATATATATATATATATATATATATATATATATATATATATATATATATATATATATATATATATATATATATGTATATATATATATATATATATATATATATATATATATATATATATATATATATATATATATATATATATATATATATATATATATATATATATATATATATATATATATATGTATATATATATATATATATATATATATATATATATATATATATGTATATATATATATATATATATATATATATATATATATATATATATATATATATATATATATATATATATATATATATATATATATATATATATTATTCGTAGATTATATATTTATTTTATGGAAAAAACAAGGCAAACGAGCGTATGGATTATCTAATGGTGACTGATCACTGTCGCCCACGGCTCCGTACAACACCATGTGATGAGCTGCAAGTGCGTAGACGACCTTTATGGTGGAGACGCACCTTTAAGGTGGAGACGCACTTTTTAAAAGTACCCATGTCACACAATAAATTTAATATAACTTTGCCAGTCAAAGGATAAATTTTGTTGATGCAAAGAAAGCCTGAAATACCCCATTATCCATTAAATATTACTTTACATATTTTCCATAAAACCATAAAGAGTGAGACAGAAATGTACTCTGTCCGTAACTTTCTTAGGTTTCAATATCATATAGAGTTAACTGAGTAAACTGAACTTGATTATAGTAGTAAAAATATTCTTGTTATATTGCATATTAATTCTTATTGGTGAAATTTCAAGTATTACACCCATATTGAGACCTGTCGTAACGCAGGGTCACAAGGGAACAACTGTACATGCGACGGGCTGTTCGTTCTATTGCCACTCGTTACTAGAACTGTGGACAAAGGGTGGCGTTGGGTGTCACCACTGTCAACACGCAATATCTTAAATTTAACAGACAGATCGAAGAAATGTAAATATTAAATCTTTCATTTCTTCGTGTGGGCTCAACTTTTGCGTTAGTTATCCTATTATATAATATCTCCACTTATTACTCGTATATTAGAATTACAGAAGTGATAATAAAAGAGGAAGTTAATAAGATTTTTAAAAAAATAATTCGTTTGTAAAGTTGTTTGTAAAGTCTTTACTAGACGAGCTAGTGGTTACAATGACACTCAAAGCGGACGCGCTCGAGTGCCGTTTAAAATCCTCTTGTTAAGAAAGTGTGTGAAATTGCTGACTTTCAGATAACCGTTATTGTTGATAAGATTTTAGTATGCTTAGAACAGATTTATAATTATTGTTTTTATTGATTGCGCTAATCGATTTATCGACTATAATTGCTATTAGATATGGATATTTTATTGCTCCGGAGACAAAGTTCAGACAAAAAAGGAAAAAACGATCAGAAAATTATTGGGATCAAATTATATATATTTTTTTCAAGATGTCACTAGAAAAGTTAGTAGTATTCATAATGTTTAGTTACTTTTCATATAATGAAATTAACGGGCAAGATTTAAACGCTTTAGTTTACAACCTTCAAGATGGACCGCAGTTGTATAAAAAATATATAGAAAAATTTGGAAAAACCTTCAAAGGGCCAGAAGATTATAATAATCGATTTAATAACTTTATGAAAACTCTAAAGCGCGTAAATCAGATTAATTCCGTTTGGGGAACCCAGAAAGTTCAACTCAATCGGTACGCGGATTTAATTGATGACCAGAAGAAAATTACAAACGTTGAGCAAATTGCTAAAATCGATCCTGAATTAAAACTTCAAATGAAGGAAAGAGTACCCAAAGTTGAATCATTGTTTAAGTTTATTGATAAATAATAATAAATAGTAATAAGTGTAAAAATAATGTATATATTGGTCAATAAGCAATGTGTAATAAAGAAGAGATGTGAAAATAATATGAATAAAAAAAAATCAAATAATTTCTTATATTGTTCACTTTTTATTTTGTACATATATGGAGTATATGAGATTCAAACGGACCGACAGACAAAATCAATCTTTAATATTTTGTCATTTGGCTGTGGGACTTTTAAAAGGCTTTCTTTTGTTCTAATTCCATAAAAATTATAAAAATACCAAGCACGTTCACGTTTTTTCCTGCAAAGGAGGTGATAATAAGCCGAGTAACTCTTTACTTTACTTCTGAATTAATATTTGTGATTTTTCTTGTGATTATTTATTATATTTGTAGTCTTGAACAGATAATAAATTACAAAGCTCAAAGGAGTCGTTATCGGATCACTTTTGATGTCTGTCTATCAAGACCTAAAAATTGCGAAATTATAGTCAAATATTTTGATTTTAATAGAAAAGAACAGCTTGTATATTACAAGCATAAGATTTTAAGGCAAGGCAAGAAAATTTATGAAAATTTAACGAATCAGTGTTACTGCATATTGTATGACATTCGCATCGTTATAAGAACTTAGAAACAAAGAATAACATACGAAAAGATAACATTAATAGACCATTACCGAAGCAAAAAATTTAAATATTAAAAATTTAATTCCCTCAATGGAGAATCGAAGCGACAACCGTTTAGATTGTCATCGTGCCCTGCGCTAAAATAGTATCAATGCAACTTAGTTATTGAAAATGACATTCCTGCAAAGCGTCATTTTTATTAAAAACTTTCAATGTCTCAAGCTATGTCTCGATGGACATGCCATATTCTTTATTTATTATAGATCGATTTAACAAAATGAATTTTCTTATATATTCAACTCTTACGACTCTGTATAGTACTAGTATTCTCCTCCTATACGGCTCGTAAAAATTACCGTGTGATTCCGGCTTAGAATGAGAAATAGAGAACTAGTGAGATAATTTTCCAGTCTCATTTTATTAGTCTTTTCATATAATATTAATATCTTGCTCTCAATTGGGGCTTGTCGGGGCGCAGTCATATAAGCTAGCTAACGCTACAGACTATGGATTCAATCCCCACTCGAGGATTTCTATTTTATCTTCTCACTGTATCATACACATTTATTTTTAGGGTAAGCTTTTATTTTATTGCCATTATTGCGAGGCAAAGCGCGGTGTTAAGTTCCACCACCCAAGGTTCCCGAGTTCTATGTACGGGATACAGCTAAAGCTGTAAAAAAGTTAAACTGTCCAACTTGTTGACATTGCACTTTTAGTTAAAATGTGTCAAATTGAAAATCGGATATCTAAATGTCAGCGGCTCCTCCCCTTTCTTGTCCCTGAGTCTCTCGAACGAGTATCAATCTTTGTAACCGATGATTTGAAATTTTTTAAACATTTTTTGGACAATAAGTATAATTAAGTGAAATACTTTTGTAAGCCAATGACTTGTTTGAATTGTATACAAATCCAAGTATTAGGAATGCGAGGAAACATACATTTATATTAAAAAGGTTTAGGTTTAGGTTAATGCATGCCTAATTATTGCCACCTTTTATTTATCACCTTTTATTCATTTGTATCGTTACAAATAATCTTAACTAAAATAAACATCAGTATAGAATACTTAAAGAGTTTTTGATATTCTAAGACTTTCTTTGTTGAAAATAAAAACTATGATATTTAAGTAGAATCAGTAAAATTGAACTGCTTCAGTGATTTTTTGACTGTTCGAATATACCTACAAGAATATGTAAACAAATTAAGTGTTGTGTAAAGTTTTAATCAAAGGCTTTTTTATTCTACTCATAGCCGCTTCAAGATTTAGTTGTAAGCAAAAGATAGAAGATGATAATTATTTTTATTACGTAGAAATCTTTTGCTACCAAATATAATAAATTATAATAAATACAGTTAAAATATATATTAAAATATAATATAAAAATTAAGTGACCATAAATATTTCGGTGTCATGAAGTAGTTTAAGATGTCCTATGTCCTATTCTTCTGCCACAATCATAACTTCAAACTTTACAAAAATCTCCACATTTAAGTAGTAGGTACTAGTACCAAAGACACTATTAGCACAATGTGTGATTATAATATCCCGGTTATTGGCTGAAGTAAGTCAGCGTTCCTTTTAATGAGTTTAAATCTTAGATGTTTGCTAAAAATGTAGATACTGGGGTGAGTTGAATGAAGCATTTACAACGCGACAGGCATTTAATGTGATCCCCGCTCGAGAAAATGAAGTAAAACCTGATGAATTCTTCTGAATGTTTAACCTTTACAATATGAATTTCTCAGGCTCCCTCGCGCATAGTGGGATACTTTGGATGCGAAAATATGTATAATATGTTTTAAAATATTTCTTGCTTATTAATAAATATGTGAAAATAGACTTAAGTAAATATTAAATATTTTTACGGAATAATATTTAGTGTTTCACTCTGCATTTCTTCGCTCTGGTAACAAGGTGAAGTGCGGCGTTGAGCTCCACCGCCCGACACGCAATGTATCAAGTTCGACGGAAAGTGAGAAACAGAAATTGATCGGAGTGTCTTAACACTACGTACCTAAGTTCCCTCTGCCGTGTGCGGGGTACAGTGCAAAGCTGAGATAGTGAGTTAAACATCTATGTACAATAAATTGCGTAAATTCATAGGGTTTAAATCTGTCAATTTATTTGCGGTATCTCGTCTCAGTAATACGAGAACGTGCGACTGTATACGCAGCAGATTATAGATTCGATTTCTACTTAAGGGAATTTTATATTTTCACTTATTCGCCCTGATAACATGTTAAACAGCAGCGTTGAGTTGCACAGGAACAGGAGCAGGCAGGGAACGAAACGGATTGTTTTAAGTTCCCTCGGCCAGCGACGCAGCGTCAAGTTAAAAAAACAGAATTATAAATCTAATTGCATTTGTGTTAAATTAAACTTTATAAAGTCTCTTAATATGAAATTTCTTGTATAATTCTCACGAAATAAAGAGAAAAAATAACGTAAGTGGCTTAACGAACCACTAATGCGGCTCGCGACTCGGAGAGAACACTGATCTAATTTGTCGGTACTTCTGATTCTTAATTAAAAAAGAACTAGATATAACTAATGGTTTTGTTTATGATCATAATAGTTTTATGTTAAACGTGATATTTGATAACAGCAATATAGAATGATATATTTCAATTGGTGTATTTTGAATATTTCTACTATGTCTTTCACATATAATACGGTAGGCAAAGGAAACCTGGGAACCTAATGTTAAGACACTCTGTTCTCCTTAAGATACTTCCGTTTGTCTCTTCCTGCGGAATTCTTGAGGCATAGCGCAACTCAATGCCGCGTTTTGGCGCGCTACCAGAGTATGGAAATGAAAATATTAGTATTTCATTTATTTGAGTGAGGATCGAATCCACAACCTGCCACGTATTCAGTAGCATACTTGTGATTCTGCGCCGTGACATACATAACGAATTATTTATACATTACTTTAGAAACAGTACAAGAAACCTTTGCGGTGTTGAGTACCGCCGTTCGTAATATTTCTAAGTCAGACGTTTATTTTTTCTAGTTTCCTTCATGGAAATAAGCGCGTTCCTATTTAATTTATTATAATCCTCGGTACCTACGTTTGAAATCTTAAAATTTTATGAATCATTTTGATTTAACTTATATATTTTTAGACTCTACACTTGTTGTGTTGCTCGTATTAGTGCTGAGCTAAAATCTTAATAAGAACACCTATCGTCGAATTTAGGAGGCATTGCGTCCTATTTTTTTTATATGGAAAAGACAAAGCAAACGAGCGTACGGGTCACCTGATGGTGAGTGATCACCGTCGCCCACGGCCCCGTGTAACACCAGGGGAGCTACAGGTGCGTTGCCGGCCTTTGAGGAGGTAGACGCGCTTTTTGAAGGTATCCATATCGTATTGACCTGGAAATACTGCCGCGGGTAGGTCTTTCCAGATATGTGTGGCGCGTGGAAGGAAATTCCTACGAAACCGCACAGTACTCGAGTGCCACGTATCCAGATGATGTGGATGGTACATTGACTTTTGGCGTACTGTGCGGTTAGAAAATTTGGCGGAAAATTAATATTTCATTTTCTTGAGTCGATATCGAATCCTTAACGATGTCTTAAATCTAGGTTCCCAAGTTCCTCCTGCCTGCCCTGCTATATGCAGGGTACAGCGTGAAGCTGATATCGAACCCACAACCTGTCTCATCTACAGTCTTATTTCTGTGCACCTGCGCCACGAAGAGCTTCATTTCAATAACTAGTTATACATTTTTTTTAGTAATTTATTAAGATAACAATACAGAAACTTTTTACACAAGCAATTTCTCTTGCATTCCAGTTTGTTTCATATCAGTTAATTGAACAGTATAAAATCGGATCTAAGGCTCAAGTAACTTTAACACATGGGACGATTAAGCGGATTTTTTACGAGCATTCTTATCAGTAACGGTTCCCATAATGCAGTCTTAAAGTTCACCTAAAAGAGTTTACGACGTAACAAATGACTATTATGAAAATACATCACCAAGATTTTACTTTAGCACGTATTAAAGACGACATTAGTACTTTTAAATGGCTTCGATATCATTAAAAAGTTTGAATATACGAATATAGGATCCATGTTCCAACTTTTTCATTTAAGTTCACTTTGAAGAGATAGAAGTTGGTAAAATTTATTTAGTTTCTTTGGAAATCAAGAAAGTTCGTTTTACCAACTTAATTATTGAAATAAGATTTTTTTGGCATGCTATATTAACTATAACGTTGGATTACACAGATAACAGCATAAAATTATTATTAGTCACAGTATTTTAGAAACTTATCGTAGTGCTGTGGCACAAGCGAGTGACTGTTCATACTGGATTGTAGGTTTAATCCCATTCGATGAAATAAAATATGTATTTAATACTTTCATTTCTTAAAAAAAAAAAACAATTTATATAACATAAATTAATATAACTTACAAATGTACCAAAACAGATATATAAAGAAGAACTATTTAGTTCTTCTCTGTAAATGTATAATGTCTGTGTATGTACTCGTATGTACGAGTACATACACTATATTGTATCAATGATCTCCAACTTTATGTAGATTTATATTATACCTACCATAATGCATGCTCACACGTACATAGTGACAAGGCTCTGGGTGAACCTGATTAATTTCTGTCAGGGATTAGCCTTTACGATAGGAGCAGAATATGTGAAACTACATATTTTTGGCGACGTACCCTTCTCAAATATTCGGTAAAGTTACTCGGTAGCAAATCCTTCGGCGTCTCGTACAATGTCGAATATAAAAATCGCACTGTCATGATTGAGTAGTTTATTGTACTGGGACCATATAGTAGGAATGACTGTTGCTTAATATATAGTAGGAATGACTGTTGCTGCGGTATCAATTTGAAACTTAAGTATACAATATTTATGAAAAATAAAAAAAACTGTGATTTGGCGTGAAATACTGTCTCGCTCTGCTGGTGATCTCCACTTTTTTTAAAGCCAACTTGGCCTTGCTTTCCAGGTGATGCTGGCAGTCGCTCAAAAAGCTTAGGCCTAATATAGTGACAGGGCGCGGCTTAAAGGGGAGTATTCTCGAAAACTGGTGATACGACAAATGGGTTTTTTTAGTGATTAACGCACAGACTGGTGTCCCCATACGAAGACATTATTGCGGGATGCCTCAATAGAAGACACAAGTTGGTTTCGGCACTGGTCGATGATTTACCGAGAAAGACTTGCACGGCTGGAGTATACAGCGTCCACAGTGCTATCATCTGCATAACAATATATGTTAGAGTTCTCTAATATATCATTGATATGTAGAAGAAATAGCGTAGGGGACAGCACGCAGTCTTGGGGGACGCCGGCGTTCATGGGCATGTATTCAGAGTAGACCCCGTCGATAGCAACTTTGATGCTGCGCCCAATAAGAAAGCTAGCGATCCACTTGCATAAATTCTCAAGAAGGGCTTCCTAAGATGAAAATTTTGCAAGAAGCGCCCCATGCCACACTCGATCGAAAGCCTTCGCCAGGTCCAGACTTACTGCCAGGCTGTCTCTCTTGCTTTCAATAGCCGCAACCCAGCGGTGGGTTCAGCAGACCAGAAGATCACCGATTGAGTGACCTTGGCGAAAGCCATATGGGCGGTCGTTAATTGATCGGTGATCCTCCTGATAAACAAAGAGCTGGCTATTTATTATGCTCTGAATAACTTTTGAGAGCAGGGAGATCATTGCAATAGGCCGTAGTAGTTAGTCGGATCGGAACCATCGCCTTTATTCGGAATCGCGTGGGTAAGAGCTCTCTTCCACGAGTCTGGGACTACACTGACTTAGTAACAGTGCTGAAATAGACGCGTTAGCACCAGAGTCAGCTCAGGAGCACACGAACGGAGCACAAGAGGAGAAATGCCATCTGGCTCACGCGACTTGTGGATGTCCAAGGAAGATGGAGCTCGCATAACAGCTTTCAGACTGATTTTAACGTCAGGCATTGAGGTCTGACATCGTGGGATGGTCGGCGGTGTTGTTTCTTGGTTATCCATAGTCAAGTTCGAGGCAAAGAGTGCGCCCAGGAGATTGGCTTTCTCTTTTGCGATAAGGACCAAGATGTCATTTTCTATGCACAGCGGCGGAAGCAAAGGCTGGCTAAAGTTGTTAAGTGCAGCCTTTGAGACGGCCTAAAACTGGCGCGTTCCGGACGGATAACTCTCAAGCTTCTCTGACCTTGCTCTGGCAATTTGCCACTTAAAGTACCTAGAGGCACAGTTGTTTCTTTTTAAGATTTTCACCTTTGGATCCTTAGTGACAAGTGCCTCGACCCAGATTGAGCCGCGATAGTGACATTTTAGTAACAACGAAATATGAAATATGCGTACAGAGAAGAATCAAACATCCTGAATTATTAAAATACACAAGTTTCTTAGCAATAATTTGGATATTTTTAATATTCTTATTATTATTCTTAATGTATTAAGATATATAAAGGGATACTATATCTAAAAACATATAAACATTTGAACGTAGGTAGATATGAACCCACGTCTCTTGGAACCCACCCAAGAGCTCTGGCCAAATAAATTATACGTTCTCTTTAAGCTACGTCGAAATTCTTTCACTCTAGTTACAACTTATTTATGTTGTTAGTATTTCTGTACTTAACATATTTCCACTATGTTAAAAATTTGTATGTTTTTAAATTTAGTATTATTATTTCCTAAGTGTGGAATAACACCTAAAAATAATAAAAAATACAGAGGGAGTTGACTTTCGATCTTAGTAATTGGTTTATATCACAAAACCATATCACGAATGTAAAATAATTAAAACAAGAGAGCGTACATCGAGACGCAGTGATAATGAGAAGCTGTAATCAATTAGGTTTCGATTAACAGATCATCGCTGCGATGTTTAATTAGTTGGATAATTGACTTTGTTCTAATTAGAGAGACCAACATGAATGAATTTCCGTTAATCAGAAAAAAGTGAACAAATATATCAAAGAGGGAGACACGGTGTAAGAAATTTCAAATATTATGTTTTTAAACTTAATATTATAAGTATTCAAGTAAATATACTTCTACAGATACAGTATCTTAACACTATATATATTCTTGTCTTAACAAGAAAAGTTACTATCTGTTTAAATTTTAGCGTATCCAAAATAAATCTTTAATTATTTTAAATGTGTGTAACAAACACGATTCAACGAGAAAACCATTTTTCAGCTTCGAACTGTATCCCACAAAGTTGGAGAAGCAGATGGAACCTGGAAACATAGTGTGTAAGACACTCCGCCTCCAATAATTCACTTTTGCTCCCCAAATCAAGGTAATGAGGAAATGGAAGTATATAACATTTCATTTCCTCGAGTAAATATCGAACCTACAACTAGCTGCGTTTACACGCATGATACGTCCAGACAAAATGAATAAAATAAAACAGGTCGTATGTTAAATGTTTCGAATAATATTGTTCACATGGATGTCGTAATTGTTACGATCATGAAACATTTTTACGCTACTGAGAACACACGCGTACGTGTACGTACAAGAAAAACGAAACTATATATATATATATATATATATATATATATATATATATATATATATATATATATATATATATATATATATATATATATATATATATATATATATATATATATATATATATATATATATATATATATATATATATATATTTATATATATATATATATATATATATATATATATATATATATATATATATATATATATATATATATATATATATATATATATATATATATATATATATATATATATATATATATATATATATATATATATATATATATATATATATATATATATTTATTCATTTCATATGTTGTACTGTATTCCACATCATGTCAGCCTCCCACTTTCCGCTGAGTTCTTGAGGGCAATTATTGAGTGGTGAAACTCATCACCCAAACTACCAAAGCAAAGACATGAGACAACTAAACGTAAATAATTAATTTCCTCTCATACAACCTGTTGCGTTTACAATAGAGTTCTTGAGTATATTTATATCTTTAAAATTATACGCAAATAAAAAAATGATATAGATTATTTCCGTTGTTGTTTATGAAACTTTTAATATTATGATAATATGTCGACCGTTTCATGTATGTATATTGTTCACTTGCCAAGTGACCTTTTATCATATAAGATTTAAATTTAACGCATGTTTAATAAACCTTCCATTTATTGGCGGGACTTGCTTTAATGAACCACAGGTCCTGTTGTTTTAGGACAAATGAGCTCTTCAAATGCTCGTCACATGGCCTTACCCCTGCCAATGATACACTGGTTGAGTATGTAAACGATGTGTTTTACATATACAATGATTTCTCATTTATTTTGAGGATAAGTTGCTTCATTTTGAGATACATACTTTACGCCATTTACAAGTATTTTTAACATTTATTAAGTATACTATAATATTGTGTTAATATTTTTTATTTTTTAGCTTTATTTTCAAGCATTTTGTCAAGTGGCTGAACTCAACAGTTTGTCAAGTAGCTGTCGACAGTCTTGCCTGGAAATCTCTGGAAATCTCTGGAAGTCTCAAATATATGATTTGTATGACTAAATTTATTTTAGGCTATTTTTTTAATTAAATGAAGACTTACTGAGCAAATATGTTATTTGCTTAGTTATTTTTACAACTGAAATAAAGCCATATGTTTTATTTGTGTATTTTTGCTAAACTTTATGCTGTGTCTCGCACATAGTAGAGTAGGCTACAGTGAATTTTTCGTGGAGAGCATAGTAGATTTGGATGGAGATTTGTTTTCCATAAAACATTTTCGATCCAAATTTTCTGCCAATTTTTAAGTCCTTCTGTGTAAAGTGACGGACCCCAATGGTGCGCTCCTTTTTATTACCAGACTGAAGTAATGAAAATATTTAATAGTTATTTCTCCCGAGTAGGAATCGAGCTCACAGTTATCACGTTTACAGTCACACGTATCTCATCATGCCCCCGCGCCACGATCACCTTATATGTATTTAACACTGAAGCTTACATAACAAATACTGAAGAATCTTCGTTAGTTTAGTGCCACCACTTTTAAACTGCTTTCTGTGTGAGAATATATATATATATATATATATATATATATATATATATATATATATATATATATATATATATATATATATATATATATATATATATATATATATATATATATATATATATATATATATATATATATATATATATATATATATATATATATATATATATATATATATATATATATATATATATATATATATATATATATATATATATATATATATATATATATATATATATATATATATATATATATATATAATATTTTTAAATTGAAAATATTAAATATTTCATTGCCTCGACTGGGGATCGGACCCCAGAACCTGTCGATTACAGTCACACGCTTGTGCCGCTGCGCCACGACAGTCCTCTAATTTGACAATATTTAATATTTTATTTACTCGAGTGGGGATCGAACCATCAATCCGTCGTTTTTACAGTCACACTCTGAAGCCACTGCGCCACCTCAATCATTAACTAACCTACTTATAAATGTAAAAAGACAACAAACATAAATCGTAAAACACTAGTGCAATAAATCAAACGTTACGAACTGATTTAACACAGTCAATATATTTTCAATGACAACGCTAGGAATTATTAATATGGTCCCTCATTGACTATGCGAAGGCGATAGATATAGTATGTGTACGTACATATGTACGTGTGTCCGCACGACCGGACCATGAAAGGAAATATGCTTCATTGAATATAATGGCTTATGAACTGTGGCTAACACTCTTTGCCTTCATAAATCATTTAGTATACAAATCTTTAGTACGAAAAGAAGAAAGTAATATTTAAAGTTCAAACAAATTATAAATATATATGTTTTTCAAATATGTAATATTTGCCATTGTAACAAAATCAACATTTTATTATTAAAGAACATTGATTCAAACAATCGCTACATCATCTTGACAGAGTACCTACATGTAGCTTATAAATCGCTAATATAATTTAAAAAAAAAATTATAAAAACCGCACTAACGACTTACTTATTTAAGAGCTTCGGTGCCACAGACAGACAAATTCACAAAGGAAACTTATAACTCCCTTCTTTGTTCACCAGAGGTTTGCAAAAATATTTGGATTCCAACGAACGTGTACAAGGTATGTCTGTCTATAGTCGAATGTTTTTTGACATTATATTAAATAGAGACATGAAAATTCAGGTCATTTCAGTTTTATGTTTCTTCTTGGCACTGAGTGTAAGATATACACTCAGACATTTATCTAACATACTTATTATCCATATTAGTTTTAACAATATATAAATATGAATATTTATCACGGGGAGTGTACTGGAGAACTTTTGGACTTGGTACCTACCTGCCTTGCTAAACGGTTGTAAATTTAATTCAAATTCGGTGTATTAGTGGCAAGGGAGTACTATAGGGATCCTGGGAAAGGTTCTCTCTGTCTACATTTAAAAACGGAAAATATATTTTCTAGAATTGTGACGCTATATTATGACTTAATCTGTAAAAGCTACTGAAGTGTACCTAGACCAAGTATGTTTTAAGCAATGAAAACGCTAGCGTACGAGACGTCGACTGTCATATTTTTCGGTCGGATTTTAAATCTATGCAATAGAATATTGCAGCTTCCCAACACTTTAGACACATACTAAAAATTTTGCCGTAATGTCGATATTGCTAAAACTATACATACATTACTATGTAAATACATATATTTTTCATTTAAAATAATTATATAAGTGCAAGTTATGTTGTATAGTAATCCATAAGTAAGTAAAAGTACGCTGTAATTGTAATGAATACATAAAGGGAACGTGGGAATGTAGTGTTAAGACACTCCTATTCCAATAAAACACTTTCGTTAACCACCACAGTTTTCCGAATTCAGCATTGCGTGCTCAGCGTCACGCTTTGCCTTGTTACCAGAGAGAGAAACATAAAAATATTAAATATTTCATTTTCTCCAGCCGGACTCTAGCCTCCAACAGGTCACTCTTATATTTTATATAGTAAATATTATGATACATATTATGTATCTCATTTGGAAATTATATTCATAAATTTCTTAATTTACGTCTTAATCAGTAAGGACTAAAAAATCCTTATAAATCATATAAAAAAGTTTTTTTTTCTGCAGAACCCCTTTAATTATCCCTTAGGAAAATAAATGTTTGTAATTTTCGAGAGCGTTTATAACCTAAAGAAAAGTTCTATCGATGTTTCGGATCGCTACAATTTAAACGAGGAATTTGGACGCACAAAGTGGGTACAGCTATCAGGACTTCGTTTTTTAACCTTTTAATTCGTAAGTTTATTATATAAAGTGATAATTTCAGATCTTCAATAATTTGTTTATATAGTAATGTTACCTTTTGTTTTAAAAATAATAAAATCGTTAGTACAAATTTTTGGCGGGAAGTGGGGAACGGAACGGAGTGTCTTAACACTAGGTTCCCAAATTCACTCTGCCTACCCTGCCATGTGCAGGGTGAAGAGTGAAGCTAATGAAGTAAGGATTAATATTAATACACGTATTTTCTATTTAAAATCCGTTAATGCTGATGTTGAGGCCTGTTGTAGCGCCATATTTAGTTTGATCATCCGAGGGAAGTAAATATTGGATATTATTTTTAACTTTGGTAACGAGGCAAAGCGCGATGTTCAGTTACGCCACTAAAACGTAATGCCTTTGGAATTTGGTGTAAAGTGAGGGACAAAATGACTAGGATGACAAAATGTATTAGGAAGAAAATGTCTGGTTCCCAGGTTCCCTTTGCCCTGCGGAATACAGTGAGGTGGACAAACATGCTACATAGTTAACAAGATTTATAGTGTAGAATATTACAGGCTACTGTGGATTTATCTACATCTACATAATTGTTAAAACATTCATTAATTATAATTCTAATAGTCATATATCAGCGATAAACGCATTGTATAGACATCGTGCTACGAGCAACATCCCAAAAATCAGTTGCCGGTTGGAAGATTTATAATATTACCTTACCATTATAAAATCAATTTTCTAGAAGCGTGTTGAAGCAGACTCCATATTAATGAAAAGTCACGTATTATGAAAGTAACATTACTTAAACAGTAATGCGTAGTCTTTAGTGATTATGTGACAGCGTATCTGGATTTCATTTTTTATTTTATTTTCGTGCTCTGAGGCATTTGGTTCCCGTAAATGCACTTCCGGTTTTTATTTACTGCCAAATTCTTGAGGTATTGCGTTTCGATTTAAGTGTCGAAGCATAACGTCACGCTTTACCTCGTTACCAGAGTGATAAAATTAAAATATTTAATACTTCTTTACTTGGGGTAATCGCAGTTACAATCGGACACTGGTTGCGGCGCGCTTTAACTGTTGTTTTTTATATTTTACTTTTGAAAACTCAATATTTTATAAAACAGAAACCCCAACATCACTCAGGAACTTTTCTTCTACTAATTAAATTTTCACAACGAGCCTTGTAACATTTAAATGGGTTAATCATAAATATGGAAATCAGTCGGATAAATAGCGAGAATAGTAATTAAACAAAACTTAAATTGTTAAATATCCTCAAATGAATAAATCGGATACGTTAGCTAGTAAAATATATGTTTTACAATAAATTGATAATTGTGTATATAATAATCTTAGATATTAAAATTAATGCTGATATATATGTATGTTTATACTCGTATAATCTGAATCTCGGAAACGGCTCCAACGATTTTCATAAATATGAGTTAGTAGGTTGTTTAGGGAAAAATGAATCAAAAAATCCTGATAGGTTTCATTTTTAGAAGTTGACATTTTCTTCGTGTTTTTAGGTAATTCATATTTTACAAAGTAGCTCCGGTGTATAATCGAGTCATCACAGAACGAGAAGACCTTGATTGGAGTCCAGATGCTTCCAGTCTGTATTTATTATTTTTCTTCAAGATTCCGAGCAAAGCTCGATCATCTGGGTACTCTTCTATTATATTCATATATGTACAGATATACGTTATAACATGCAGAAATCAATATTCAATTTAAGACAATCAAGCTTCTAAGTAAAAGCAATCAAAAGTACTCGTATGCATCGTTTGTGCTACATTTTGTATGAAATTTGCAGCGCAATCAAAACCTATAGAGTTCATGTTCATGGTAACGTACTGCTTTCATATTTGACTAACAATACAAATAAAAGAAAAAAAATCTAAACATATGAAATTATATTTTTTTTTATTTCAGACACTATTAGAAACTTAGTATATACAACATAAATACATACATCCGTTAACTAAAGTTTGTTAGCTTTTACAAATGTTTTTCCCAGTATGTCGCTGTATCCTGCATTTCGCGGGGTTGTCAGAGGAAACTCGGGAAACTTGTATTAGGATACCCCGTTTCATTAACAGCTTTTCGCCGAAATTAAGGCATTGTGTGTTGAGTGGCGAAATTCAACTCCGCAGTTTACTTTGTTATCAGAGAGAAGAAATAAGACATTAAATACTAATTTACAAATATTAAATATTTAATTTCTTAGAGTGAGGATCGAACCAGACATTTTCACACGCTTGACTTCCTGCGCTCAAATTGGTACTGAATCCACTATGGAAGAGTCCGACTCGCATTCGCAATGCCTCTATAATTCGGGGAAAAGTGAGGAAGAGAAGTAACGTAAAATTCCTAATGGTAATGGTGTGTCTTAATACTAGGTTCCTAAGTTCCTTCCGCCTACTCTGCCATATGCGGGAAACAGTGTACAGCTAAAAAAAAGACTTTCTTGATAAAATCTTTAATTTTCGCGATTACTACATATTTTAAATGAAATAATTTTAATTGAAGATTTATATTAATAATTATACTTTTCTAGAAACTCGAACTTTTAAATATTGAATACTTTGTAGAAGTCCGTGGTCGCGGGACTGTTAAATATTTTCTACTATTTAGGACACAAAACAAATTACGTCTCAAACTCACCACACCAGAGGTCAAGATATAGCTTTACGCTGTATCCCTCACGAGGCAGGGTAGGCAGAGGGAACCCAGGAACCTAGTGTTAAGCCACTTCGTTCCACTTCCGTTCCCCACTGTCCGCCGAATTTGGGCGGAACTCAACGCCGCGCTTTGCCTTATTACCAGAGCGAAGAAATGAAATATTAAATATTTGAATTGAAAATGTTAAATATTTCATTTCCTCGACTGAGGATCGAACCAGGAACCTGTCGGTTACAGTCACATGCTTGTGCCGCTGCGCTACGACAGGCCTCGTCAAGATATAGTTAACTCATTTTGCAAGAATCCTGGGCAGTACGAGGCAATTATGATGACATATATTGTTTGTGGTAGTTAGATATAATATTTTTTTAAGCTTACAGTCCAATTGGTATTCGTCTGTCAACTCGTGACCACGCAGTATTTACTATAAAGTATTCGAAACGTCGGGTTTCTGAAATTGTATAATTATCAACATACTGGGATAATCCGGTTAAATTTCTTCATTCACAATATGATTTCAAATATAAATAAATTCTTAAAATTAAAAACAATTTAACATGTAATTACCTGTTATAAAATATTATATGAACTTCAAAAAAGTTTTTTAAGTTTACTGAACGTATGTTAAGTTTTAAGAGCATGACAGAGTCTCATACTCCAGACTCCAAGCTTCAACATTCATTAATTAAACGTACGTCGACTGTGAGATGTCAGGAAGCTAAGTAGTAGTTTATCAAAGTTGTTATGAAATTGAACTTTAGCGCGATCTCGCGGAAAATATTTGAGTATATTTTCTGCGAGTAAATTGATTGCAAGCTTCAACTGTTTGTAATTTGGAAAGAAGTGATCAGTTGGCATTAGTTTTTGTTATTAAGTAAGGTTATTTCATAACGATAGGAAAATAAAAAAGTATGTTATTTTCACGCTGACACCCATACATACCAGGGTAGGCAGAGGGATGATGGGACATGAGGAGACCTAGTATTATTTTATATAAGTAGGCTGTGTATAGGAAATATAAATGAAAATCCAGATCACAATCGCCGAAATAGAAGTCGAAATCATAACAGCCCAATGAAACTCGTTAAATATTAAATGGACAGCATACGAAAAGGTACTGAAAGCTACGATATACTTACGTTGTGGTATATCTGATATTGGCCACTAGGGCTTCATACATGAAAAGAAGTCGAAATAATATTGGCTAGGTATTGGGAATAGTATTTGCATGCACGAATTTCATGTTTGATAGCTGAATGAGGATTTCTGATTTTTTTTCTTAAATTCAAATTTACAATACATATTGAGCAATAATTTTTCATTTTACATACTACGCAAAAAATATTTAACCCCCCATCCTCTAGCGAATTTCCTGAAGTCTGGCATCATGCACTTGTCATCCTTACTCCAAAGGCATACAATCCAATATCCTTTTCCAACTATCGACCAATTTATATACTCCCTTTTCTGTTTTGCATGATCAACTGTGTCAATTTTTACATATCAGTATCCTACCTCGTTTTTAATCAACTTCCCGCCCTGGCACTTGGCACATTTACGGCACTTAATCGGCTGTGATCATATTCTAGCTGGTATTGATAATCAATAAGTTCCTTTGGTTGATTTTTTAAATTTCTCGGGTACTTTTAATACGTTAGTTTTTTTATATTCTACTAGCAATACTAAAGTCCATAAACATTTCCTCAATCGCTACGTAATGGTTTTCTTCACACACTTGCCTCCGCAGACAGAGCATTAAACTTGAAAACATTATCTGGAGCAAAATCTATAGGAATGTCTATTGTACATATGACGGAATATATTTATGTATGTATGTGTTGGAATGTATGTAAATATATTTAAGTTAAATTAATATAATCTAATACCAATTATATAAATATATCTTATAATATACAAATATAAGTATGATGTGATACTTTTTGCGCTGTTGAGTTCCGCCACTCAACACGCAATGCTTCAAAATTCGGCGGAAAGTGGGGAACGGAAGTGGAACGGAGTGTCTTAACTTTAGGTTTCCGGGTTCCCTCTGCCTACCCCGCCTCGTGCGGGATACAGCGTGAAGCTGAGTAGTTAAGTATACTAAAATACCAAACCAATTCCATCTAGAAATACATAAATAATATTTTGTAATAAATAAACGGGTGAAGTAGTGCGTATTTTTGGGCTAATAATTAATGTATGTAATGTTTTTATGCATTATACATGTTTTGTTGATTTATTATCTCAAAATAATTTGAATTTCTAAATGAAAGCCATAAAATGTATCATCTTGGTAATACAGAAAGTAAATATTTTTACTTGTTCAAATAAAAGATGACGGATATGAAGGATTCATTCGGCCATATCTTGAATAAATTGTGTGTATTATTAGTAATTTAATACAAAAATACTGTATTAATTTTATTCTAATTTTGAAATGAAAAATCACTTATAAATGCTTTTTAAGCTAATTACTCTCAATAAATTCGTCGGTCACGATAGATTGTTGGTTCAATTCCTATTTGAGGTAAATAAATGTTTAACAGTTTCATTTTTTTTTCTCTGGTAACGAAGCACATTGCGGCATTGTGTTAAGTCATTCAAGGACAATGCCTCCAGAATTTCGGTGGAAAGTGGGAAACAGAAAAGTTTTAATGGGCTTGCAGTCTCTTAACACTGGGTTCTAAGTTCTCTCTGCCTAACTTGTTATATACATGTTAGAGCTGAAATATATAAAGAGAGAAAAGAAATAATATCGCTTTTATAACTATGTATAAATATCCATTTTGTGATTCCAATTCTAAAAGCACTTAATTTTAAGTGCTATTATTAGCTCCAGAACAGGTAGAGGATGCATGGCAAGAAGAAAAGCAAAGATGACTACGCAGAATAGTTCATCACATTAAACTAGAAACTCAAAACAAATAAAAAAGTTTGGTTTGAAACATTCAAAAGGTATCGTATAATTTAAAGGTAATTTTATGTATTTTGTTATGTAAATATTCCTCGACGATCGTAAAAGTATCATAATATTTTCTTTTGTGCGATTTCGATGGGAGAAGATTTTATATACCCCATTCTATCTTGCAAATTTTTCATAGACTAAAGACCCGTCCGCGGCTTCGCTCGCTTGATTTACGCTTTTTTATTTACTTACTCCAAACTTTAAAAATTATTACTTTTAAGTAAATATTAATCCCACCAAAATATTTCATGTAAAATGATGCCAAGACGACAACATAAAGTTTGTCCTGTGAAAAAGATATCATATCGCTTGTAGAGCCTTCTGACTGTACATGGACTACTTCAATCTCCCGCCCCAAACTTCAAAAATCCTACAAATCAGTAAAACTGTATGTATTGTAACGAATTAAAGGTATTGCGTATAAGGAGGCGGAACTAAAAAGTGTGTAACCTTCCTTCTATAGCAAAAAATGAAAATAATTAAAGGTGTTGCTATGGTGTGACTTTAAGGGCTGTTGTTTTTAAAGTCATATGTACTGTAACGCCATCGGGCCACAAATTAGTTGATTCTTTTTAAAAAAATAAAATATTATTACAGAATTATTAATTAAATAATTTATTTTTAATTCTGTAATAATATTTTATATTTAATTAGAATATGATCAGCTATAGAAAGCTAGAATTCAGTTAAGAATATAAAAGTCACGCTAGCAAAAGTATCAATTGCAGTAAACTAATCTGGAAAGACGCCAAAATTTAAGCACATATAACCTAAGTTCTAAATATGTGATTATAGCCTGGGGTACATGTTATACGGTTATATGTCTCTGCTCTAATATAATGTCAAAAATGTTATTCTTGTGTATTCTAAAAAATATATGTACAGAAATATATATCATAGATAACATTATTATTATGGTCAGTCGTGGCAGAAGGGCACAAGCGTACGAATTTGGCAAATCAACAAAAAGTTAGGAACTTAAGTATTTTTTGACAATTCCGTTTCTTACTTTCGCTATCGTTTACTCGTTTACATATTTAAACCGATCAATTTAGAAGAGCGGGTTCATTTAAAGCTATAGGATCTCTATATAAAAATCTTCTATTAAAGAAAGTTTTCTGTTTCAGACTTGTACTATATAATAGACACATGGTATTTTTCATGTTAACTAAAAAAAGAAAATTGTTATATATGTTTTACTAATGCTATTTTTGTGTCGTTGCGATGTCGAACATCATTGGAGCGGTGGCGGCGTTGACCTTTTGGAACTTCTTGGCGTCGGGTGATTTTTTTATAAAGTTAATAACATATTGTGTGTTGAAACTTATTCCATGATTAATATATATTGTGTAAGTCTTTTAAAATTTATGAACTTTAAACAACGCTTACAAAATATGATGTGTTGTTTGTGTTGTCTTTATTGTATAATATAGTGAAAAGGACGACTCTCACCTAAAATACACAGTGAAAACAATTTACTGTTGTTAACAGAATAAATTTAAATTTTATCTTTGATTCATTGCAAACCGAGGATTGCCGAGCGAAGCAAACCTTGCTGTTTTAGTCCTCTTTTTATAAATAAAATAGTGAGAAATACATGATTCTTTATAAATAAGATTTCATCACAAAATAACTTTCAAAATTATATTAGCCAGCCAGCGCGCGGCGTCAACGACTTCTCGTCCGGTCGTGGTGTCGTATAATTGGATTGTGTCTGTACTAACGTTTTGATCACCAATGAAATAGCATTGAGAGTGGAATGATAGCTTTGTATCATATTAATATTGCAAATCTAAATATATGTAAGTTAAAACATTTTGGTATTGTCTTTTTAAATATTTCTCTACCGCGAGTTCCGCCCTCTTGCTTGTACGGTCGGCTCACGAAACGTGACAATAAATCATACGTTTTCGTGCGTACAACCTGCGTTCATCGCCTTATAAGACGTTATATCAATGTAAAATGCAGTTTCCATATCTAAATAAGCTGTACATAATTATTTGCATCATCTTAAAAAAATACTTAAATTTAATGTATTGACTAAAAACAGCGATTATCCTCATAGTTTCTTACGTATTAATACTATAAAAAAACCTCTATCTTTTCATATATAACC
The DNA here is from genome assembly GCA_019049475.1 of Eueides isabella. Classification (NCBI taxonomy): domain Eukaryota; kingdom Metazoa; phylum Arthropoda; class Insecta; order Lepidoptera; family Nymphalidae; genus Eueides; species Eueides isabella. Next base: position 1,433,361 of record CM032386.1, read on the forward strand.
TTAAAAATGTACCTTGCACGTCCGCTTTTGTGGTAACACACGTGGATGCAAAGTTTGTTCGCGCACGTATAGGGCTTGAAGAATAAATTACTTTCGCTCGATGTGTGGCGCCCTGTCAAAGTTAAACTTCCTGGATTTGTATCTATTGTCGTTTTGGGGCGTTTTAAAATATCATCGTTTGAAACGTGGTCAGCTTACTTTTGCTTTTATATTAAATGTATAAATAAATAATATGTAATCTAAACCTATAGAGTATGTTTCGTGGATTCCCTGCTGTGAGCTGTGAAATTTGGCAAAGAAATTGTACTAAAATATTTTATTGATAAGGTAAATCACTTTTTACTTAATTATAATGTAATTGTTCCAATATTATAAACTTTATCATAATTACTATTAAATTGAGACCTGGAACCCCAACTAAGGACTAAGGAATCGTAAATTAGTTTAAATGATTCACAAAATCAATTTAACTAATTTACGATTTGATATCAAAATTGAGTAGTTTACTTATGCTAATCTTCTCATTGAAGGCTGTGCGCGCAAGGCTGTGGCGCAGGGGCACAAGTATATGATGTATGTAAAAACGAAAACTTGTGGGTTCGATCTCTACTCGAGGAGATGAGATATTTAATATTTTCAAACTAAGTGTTTAATTTTTACATTTCTTCGCTCTAGTAACAAAGTTTTGCCACTTAACCAGCAATGTCTCAAATATCGAAACGGAACAGTGTATTAACATTATGTTTCCAAACTCTCTTTGCCTACCATGTAATACACAGCGTGAAGCTATGTATGTATGTATTCTAATAGATGGGGTCATAATGGCGGAGGGCCGGGCTTAGGTACAGGATTGCGACGGTAAACGCGACGGCCTCGGGTCCCATTTCTGCTGGAAGTAGCTCCTCTGGTGTTACACGGAACTGTGGGCAGCAGTAAACACTTTCTACCAGGTTACCCGTTGGCTCGTTTGCCTTTGTCTTTTCCATAAAAATATATGGGAATATAGTAAAAAATAGTATTAGTAAATTCCGTTACTTAATACAAAATGCCTTCAGAGCGAAAGTGTCCTAATTAGAACAGAAGTTATCAGGTTCGATTGCTTTACAGCGCGAAGCTTAAAGAAATTAAAAAATAGATCCGAAAATTTCGAACAATATTTGAGTATTTAACGTACATGGATACTAGATTATGTGGTACGTAAACTTTTGTCATAGAAGCAATGAGGCAATTGGTTTGTAAATTAGCTTGCGGTCGTTTAACTTCATTGTTACTTTATTATGTATTTACTGAACGCGTTACTGCCAGCCTTCGACGCATCTCGTCGAAGGCTGGCAGTTCGTTTGTTGAAAATTTATCAGCCATCGAATGCAACGTTCTACTACGCAAACCAATTAACATTTTTCTATTCACCCAGTCATATTGTAATCGGTCTTTCCTGGTGCCCTGACTAAAATTTTTGGACACTTTTTACTTAACGATTTCTCCTTGCACGTCGGATATAAATTTAGCAATTGTCAAAGTTTAAAATACTTAATCCAGAAAGTAAGGGCGCATGCGGCATGCAGCATGTCGTACACGAGTGGGAGAGCTCGGGATATTCGGCGAGAGTTCCGTGAGCGGGAAGCACGACGCTCCCTCACCCCTCAACATTCGTATGGAATACGGACTTTTATAATCCATTTTGAAGACGTTGTTAATTTGACACGTGCTTATAAGGGAAGACGATAAAAAATATGTAATGAGATCAGTGCGTTAATACGTTACAATGAAAGTTTCAACACTGGTAGCGCTTTGCGATGAGTGCATATAAAGTATATATTTGTTTTATTATATATATATATATATATATATATATATATATATATATATATATATATATATATATATATATATATATTGCTCCCTAGTTCCCTTGCCCATCACAAAGCCAGCCTGTTCTGGAGCAATTTCCTATGACAAGTAGGACTTCAGTCGCTCATTAAGTATATGTAGCAGAATATTACTTGCATGTGCTATGAGCGCAAAAAGACCGTAATTGCCACATTATATATATATTTATATATATATATATATATATATATATATATATATATATATATATATATATATATATATATATATATATATATATATATATATTTATATATATATATATATATATATATATATATATATATATATATATATATATTGCTCCCTAGTTCCCTCGCCCATCACAAAGCCAGCCTGTTCTGGAGCAATTTCCTATGACAAGTAGGACTTCAGTCGCTCATTAAGTATATGTAGCAGAATATTACTTGCATGTGCTATGAGCGCAAAAAGACCGTAATTGCCACATTTATTAAATTCTTTACACTTTAACCGAATCCCACCGGAGCTATCAAAGATCGTTGGCCTCAGAGTAATCTTAATATTGACTCCACTATAAAGAATTAAGTAATACTCTGTATAAATTATATATTATTGAAAAGAATTAAGTAATACTCTGTATAAATTATATATCATTTCATATTGTTAGAACCTGCTGTATAATAACTTCTTTAATTTTTTTTCTTTACTTTCACGCTGTGTCCCGCACATGGCAATGCAGACAAAGGGAATTTCGAAACCTAGTGTAAAGATTCTACGTTCCACACTTATGTTCTAGCGTATATTTGTCTTTTATACTTGATTTTATAGTGATCCCCCTATGAGTTGCTTTTCGCATAGATTCGCTGAGTGCAGCAAAATTAATTCAGCTCATTCAATAGAATTGATTAAAGAAATAAGGAGCCGTTATGGTGCAAAGAATGTCAGGGGTGTGTGTCTGTAAACATGACGGTGGTGGGTTTGGTCCCTTCTCCAGGAAATAGAAATTGTAATATTTTTATTTATTAGCTCTATTAACAAGGCAAAGCTCGATGTTGAGTTCATCACATCAGTCACTCGACACGCAATGTTTAGGCATCGCTGTGGAAAGTGGGAAACGTAGAGTTTTGACACTAGGGTCCTAAGTCTCTTCACCTACACTGCCATGTGTGGCAAGATAGCGTAAAGCTGAATAAATAAACAAATAAATGTAATTACAAAGGTAGTCTATTGTAATCCCGTCAAAGGCTACAACGTGTAACGATATTTACGGATTTCGTTATCGGTTATAGGTTAATTTTGATATGAATTTACATGAATATTCATCGATTGGTGGAATTGAATAAATTCTGTCCTCCAGCAACTGGCAGGAGGCCAGAAGGAGGCCAGAAGTAATGGCGTTTATGTTTTTTTCATAGCATTTTACTTTAACAAAGTGAGTAAATCCCCGCTCGTTCTCTATTTATTTAAAGGGTAATTTTAATGTATTAACATAATTATTTTATATCACATATAGATTGTTATCGGGTGTGCTTATCATTTTCTATGTCTTATATAAATATTACTTATACTTTAATCAATACTCTATTGCTTTTAAGACATCTTTTTGATTTTTTACGTTCGATCTCAATTAATTACAACTAGAGCCGAGACATTGACGATTCTATCACTTATCCAGTACCAAAATGAAATTGAAAGAAACATCTCATTTATATAAAACTAAAATAACAATATCACACTTTCACGTAGCTTCACGCTATATCCCGCACATAGCAGGGTAGGCAGAGGAAACTTCCGTTCCCCACATTCCGCCAAATTTGAGGCATTGCAGGCTGAGAGGCGGAACTCAACGCCGCACTTAGCCTTGTTGCCAGAGCGAAGAAATGATAGTAATAAATATTTTCATTGAAAATATTAAATATTTCCTCGAGTACAGATTGAAACCACAACCTTTTGCTTATAGTCGTCTATAATATTAATTTCATTGAGTGGCGCAGCGGCACGACAAGCCTCATTAAATTTTTCCAATCAACAGTAGTTTTGTGAGAGTAGCCCTTTCAACCAAACAAATAACCTCTTTAGGTTTACAATTTATTTATTCATAACATATCTATATAAGAAATCAAATGTGATCTCATTTCATTATACAAAGTGGATAAGCGTGTGATAGTAAACGCGACAAGTTGTGACTAAAATCGAGAAAATGAAATATTTTATCATAATTGTTGCTTTTTAAAAGAGGCAAAGTCTTTTCTGCTATATTAAGGACGAAGCGTAAATTTATAAAAAATAAATAAAAATGATGCCCAAATAAACTGAAAATTAAACAATACCTGTCACTGCTATTTTATTTGGTTGTTTGTGACTCATGAACCGCCGATGAAAGGCTAAATTGTTAATACTATCGCGCTGTAACGTTCCATGCCGTGTTTGAACTCCTGGCTCTCGGCCAGATGACGACTGTACTTCACTACTACGATTATTTTCACTGTGCAGTTCAAACTGCTCTAGAATTCAACGTGTAGCAAGTATATACATGAGTTACTTTGTAAACTGAATATAATGGCTGTTTACGTTAAGAGGAAGATAAAGTTACGTGTCTTTATGTAAATATGTTACAAAGGATGAGTTTCGTGTTACGATTTGTAAAGCTAGTTTTTGTATTTTATTTTTTTTCAGCTTCAAGCTATATTTCATCCCCTATAGCAAATATATAACACTTTATGGCTCATATATAATCAAACTTGCTCAACAACTGGTTTGGTTGGGAGTAGTATTATTTTGTGATATAGCTATTCTTTTCTCACGCTTTTATTATTAAGGCTTTTATTTTTCTTTAACATATCTCGATCTTTGATAGAATAGTTTCATAGTTACCTGAATGGGCGTCGGCGACGCATATATAGATGAGAAATCCTTATCTTGGTGTATCCTTGCTGGGGTAACTCAAAGTGGCGTACTTTCTTCTTTACTTGTTATTCAATTTTCATTAACTCTATTACTAAAAATATTTCTTTTCTCTATCATATGTATGTAGATGATATTAAAATTTATCGTCAATGTACCCTAGATGACCTATCTAGTGCAATCAGTGATGTCAATAACAACCTTTGTGCAATTTACAAGTTAAGTCAGTCTTACGGTATAAATGTAAACCCTAATAAATTACAGGTATCTAATTGTTATTGGTAGTCCAGATATTATATTAAGGATTGATTGGACAAATGTACCACCTATTATTAACGATGGTACCTGCATTTCCTTTTTGCAACTATGTAAAAAACTTTGGGTATATCTTGATCAAACTTTATCGTGGTCAGTACACATTAACCATGCCAGTTGGAAAACTATCTTGGCCTTATAATCTTAGCGTCTATTGCAGTCTGTACTACGAATACCCACCAAAATTATGCTAGTGAATTCTCTATTATTACCAATTCTTGATTATGCAGATGCAAGCTTTTTAGCTTTTAGCTTTTGATGAAGACCAACTTAAGAAACTTGAGCGAATTCAAAATCTTGCTATTCGATTCATATATGGCCTCCGAAGATATGATCATGTATCTCAAGTTCGTTTAAAGCTCAATTGGCTTCTTATACCTTGTCGCTGGAATTTACGTATTCTTATCTTCTTGTACTGTGTATTATTCTGCCTTACTGCTCCTTGTTATTTAAAGGACAAATTTATCACAATAGAGTACAATCGTCACGTAATTTAACGCTACGCATTCGTATATATGTATTAAACAAAAATATGTGATCAGCAATGAAATTATAGAACGACTTACCTACTAATATTCATCAGGCAAAATCATCGTTTTTATGAAAAAAGTCTGTATAACATTATCTTGTTAACAAAACAACAACTTAGACTATATTCTCATTTATATTAAATTAATATTTTTTTTTCTTTCAGTTCTTTTATTGTATGTATATAGTATTAAGGTAAGTATGTATGCATGTACTCGTATATATGTAAATATGTTTCTGTATTAATTGTATATATCATTTCTATTGTATAACATGTACATATATTTTTTTTAAGTATAAATTAACATTAGAATATTATTAATTTTGTTATTCTTTTACGTTCTTTACTTCCACCACCTACCTGTTAATTTTAATATCAGTATCTTTTCTTTTTAAGTAAGGGTTCGCCATCCAACACGCAATACCTCAAAATATAATTAAATATAAGTAATATAATTAAATACACTTTTACTTTTAGAGTAAACGGTCTCTACTAAAGATAAAAGTACTTATTATATATTTTAGACTGAAACAATGGAACGTGAAATATACTCAGAAAGCTAACGACAGTAAGAAATGTTGGCGAGCAGCCATCATTGGTGAAAATTACACCATTTCACTGTTGATAATATTTCTTGGCGAAAAGTATTGTAATTTTACGACAAGAAAGTTTTCATTTACCAAGTAAATGATAGATGTAAAAATGTATTAATTACGGGAATAATTATTAGCATATTTTAAATGTATGGTCTATATCAGCCTTATATGCCTTTATCAGCCTGTTTTAAATGTATGGTATTTTATAGAAATTAATTTTATTAAATACTATAATAATAACTGTCGTGCATTGAGTTGTGCCACTCAACATGCAATGCTTTTTATTGGAGAACAGAGTGTTATAACACTAGGTTCCCAGGCTCTCTTCCTTCCCTGAACCTAAAAAAACGATTGTACATACTGTATTACTAACTTAAACGACAACTTACGTTGTAAAAGTTCTTATTTCGCGCATATACCTACATATTTTAAGCATAATATTTTTGGGGTCTATTACGTTGTTAAATGTTGTCAAAAGCTATTTCTCTGACATGTATTCTAAGTAGAAACACTGAATTTGTAAATTTTATTATACCTACAGAATAAAGATTAGCCTTTAGAAGTATAATCGCGTTGGATGTGACCACAGAATTTAAGCTGTATTCTCTCAAGAAGGCTGTCCTGTTGCGCTTCTTCTTGATAGTTGAGCTAAATTTTATTTGCTTTTGTCACGTAGGATGAAAATAACACAACAGGGGCAACAAAGTCAACTACATATGTCTCTAACATAATACAATTTTTTTTTTAGTATTAAATAGAAATATTTGATGACTTTCTGTCTAGGTCGAGATAATAAGTTCCGCCACTCAACACGCAATGCCTCAATTTCGCCGAAAACTGCAAAAAGTATAAATGGTATGGTTCTTTGATTATGGCGTTCCGAGCGTGCCAGAGCATATATCACTTCGCCAATGTCACGTTGAATGGAGAAAACACGAAGGAGGGTGTACGGTTGAAAAAAGGATGTATCATAATGTTAACAAACTTTATTGACACAAGGTTCTCAAGTTACCTTTACCTTCCTTGCCATAGATAAATAAAATGTTATATAATTTATTACAATAGGGAGGAGGAGTTAAAATTATTTAAGTAAAGTAACTAATCTTAAGAAAGTAATAAAGCAGTAATGTAATTATTAAAATATACTATTCTTATTTAAAAAAATTAAAGAATAAGTCATTATAAAAATGGTCTGTAAATACAGATCTCTTTTATGAAGACTTCCTACTCTCAATTTGTAACTGGCATAAAATTATTCTTTTATTTTATCTTTTTTCATTTCTCGATTCAATCTTCAGCAATGAAATTACAAAATATAATTAACTTTTTAGTTAGTCTACTGTAATCTTTAAGAAACAATGTCGAAGCCATTATTTTGTTATATTTTTTTTATATTTTCACTAACGTAGAGAACTTTAGTACCGTCGTAAAGCGTGGCGTTGAGTTCCGCCACTAAAAAAACAACACCTTAAATTTGATAGGAATTAGGTGTAGGTGTTTTTTTGATAACGCAGTGTCTGAACACTGCATTTCCCAGTTCCCTCTGACCAACAAGTCATCTTCTGCTTGAATAAAAATAGAGAATATTTATCCTATTCTTAATAATTCTAATGCAATTTTTTTTCCCCCTTTGTATAACGTAAATAACGAAGTAGGGGGAAGGAATCTGATTATCTGGTCTACACACTTTGCATGAAGACCCTTTCGATCCACACTTTCACCGAATTTTGGAGGAGTTATCGTTGAGTGGCAGAACACAACGCTGCGCTACACCTTTGCCGCTTTTGCTTTGCCTCCAGAATAACATACAGTATAAATAAAATTGTCATTATTTTGAATATAAATCGCGAGGTGAGCCGAAAACATTAATGCTTCGGATCTTTAACTACTTAACTCTCTGCGCTAGTAAATGCTTAAAATGACGTAAATTGTTTATGTGACGTAAAATGTATTTTCTAAAATAAAAACTCTGCTTCACGCTGTTTCCCGCGCATGGCAAGGTAGGCAGAGGGAACGTTCCACTTCCATTCCCCACTTTTCGCCGTTTTTGAGGTATTGCGTGTTGAGTGGCGAAATTCAACGCCGCGTTTTACCTTGAATCAGAACGAAGACATGAAACCATTAAATATTTAAAGTGAAAATATTAAATATTTCATTTCCTCGAGTGCAGATCGAAACCACAACCTGTCGGATACAGTCACACGGTGGTGCCGCTGCGCCACGACACGCCTTCTAAAGACAACGTACAATAATTAATTATATTTTACAAAAAAAAAATATGAAACTATTTTTAATAATAAAATAATAATATTCCGTACTTTATAGAACATGTATGATGTGATTACACAATATTTAGCTTGCTTGTGCCGACACGCTTCGACTGGCCTCTTATTTATTACTCACAGTATCAAACCTTATATGTAAGCCTTTCTAGTGCAATGAGCTAGCTAATATATAAGGAAATACAGGTAGATAAATAGGTACTCAAAATATTTTTAAAATTTGACCCACATAATATCTAGACTATAAAGTAATGTTTTTTTTTGTTTTGGATAGCTTTGTTTTTCTACCTCTGTTTTATCGGTACGAGATACAAATGGAGCTGATGTATGCAAAAATGAGGAGCATGTTTTGACTATTTTTAAAAGTGTTATTCCACACTTAGGACAGAAAATATTATTTTTTTTATTTTCTGTCATAAGTTGATTAACACTTTATAAAATTTAAGTTTTTTGGTAGTGGAAATTTGTAAAAATCTCCCTACAGAGAGATGCTAACAACATAAATAAGTTGTAACAAGCGTATAAGAACTTGACCGTAGCTTGATAAGAACGTACGTTACGTACGAAGGTAGTTGGTCAGGGCGCTGGACGGTTCCAATAAACGTGGGTTCAAATCCTGCTACGATTGAAATTTTTATACAATTTTAAGATTTAAATTTTGTATAGAAGTATGTTATTTAATACTACTGTAAATGTGCAAAAACAAATGTAACAAGGAAACAATTTGTTTAATAAAACCTTACCTTAGCAAATCTTAAACTGCTAAACCTATTTTCATCAAACATTGACATAAACAGACAAGAAAAGAATTTTGATTAAAAAAATACAGCACCTTAAGCAGTTCATCAATTCATGGCTTATTCATTCATTCATTAAGATATTGACAGGTTTTTGTTATCATATTGACGGGTCTGTCGTGGTGTAGGTGCCACTCGAGGAAATGAAATATTTAATATAATATATTTATCGGAAATTAATAAATTCAATAAAAGAATGGTAAGATTAAAGGGGTAGGGTAGTCGTATAACGGGGAGCGGGGTCGGATAACCTCCTCCTGTGCACGCTTGCTGCTGGCCAGTTTCGAATGACATTCGGGGTGACGAATAGTATAGCGTGCCGGTGCTCCCTGGGCGCGGGTAATTATTGCCTATAGGATTCTTCCTGGGGTAATAGTTGCTCGCCGGCGAATAATCCAACGCGGTGGCGTTTCTCCGCGTGTTCCTCTGACAAGCAGAGGACACAGTGCGAGTAACCAGGACGGGCGTGCGTGGCGGGTACTTACCCTACCACCACGTAGGTGCAGTGCTGTACAACAGCGCTGAAATATCGGAACTCCACTCAAGGTTGCGGTTATGTGTCGTAATCATGTGTGGAACCGAGGGTCTTGACATAACCGGCCGGACTGCGAGGAAGAAAACCTCTATAAAAAATTACCTCAACCCAAGTGGCGAAGCAGCACGAGGGGTGCGTGGCTAATGAGATGATCTGTCGCTACTGCTGGTCCCGCCAGGGTACCAGCCGACACCTGTGGCGTATAAGGCTTATCCAAGTACAGGGGGCACTGCTTGGAGGGACTGTTTTCCCCCCATACTCGTGGGAACTTTATGGAAAAGAAAAAATTAAACCCAACAAATGACGGTATCGTGGGAGTTTTAGAGTCTGTTTCAGACTCGGGAGCGGTGCGGAGTATGCGGCGCAAGCGCAAGACTGCGAAAGATAATTCTGGGTCAGAAATCGAGACAGTGCCTGCTTTCAAATGCCATACGGCAAGGAGAGGAAGGCCTGTGTCACTGGATCGGCACGCGCTCGCAAGGAGCGAAGGCAGCGTGTGGAGAAAGCGCGTGAAAAAGACTATGATGTAGAGAGGAGCCTTTCGGACTAGGCATCACAACAGAAAAAGTCTGCTCAGACGACGGACGTAGAGAGCGTCTCGGAGTGGAAAATAGAAGAAACACCGACATGTGTTCCGCTGAGGAGTTACGCACATACGCAGGACAACGTGCAGCCTCCATACTCGAGGTAGCAACAAAATCTGATCAGCTTAAGGGTACGTATGTGCGCAAACTTAAGGAAGCCGCAGCAGCCCTTATTGAGATTATCAAGGCACTCGTCACTAGTACTGTGAGTGAAGAAGTACGCCATATACGTGAGGAGAATCAGCGCCTCACGTTGGAAGTGGAGAAGCTTAGATCGGAGCTCCAGTGTCACACTTAGGATGTGCAGGGCTTGCGGGTGGCACTCACACAGAATTGTCACAGATGAGCACAGCGCCAATGCACAACATTAGAGATGAAATGATTGAAGAGCTGAAGCGCACCATAATCACCTCTGCGGGAACTTTAATCGATGCTCGCTTTGCCGGTATTGCGGAACGTCTCTTGCCAGCTAGACCTTTACGTCCTCCTTTGGCACATGAACGACGTCAAAGAGGGGTGGCAACCTCGAAGGAGACAATAGAAACTGAAGGCAGTCGCAGATCTAAGCACAAGAAGGCTACAGGGCGTGCTCAAGCTCCAGTAGTTGGGGATGATGCACCCATAACTGAAAGCCGCCCAGAGTCAGATTCAGGGATCGTCGCCGTGGTCATTGGGGATGAGGATGAGTCGTGGACTACTGTCGTTAGGAGGGGTAAGAAATTAAAGAAATCCCCTGCAAATCCCTCTGTAGCGAAAACGACTGCGTCGGCAACGGTGAAGAAGCAGTCACCACGACCTAAGCTAGCCAAACAGCCGTGCACTAAAGCTGTTATGGTCACTTTGACCACGGAGGCATTGGGGAGAGGGGTTTCTAATGCGCAGACCCTGGAACGAGCGCAGCAGGGGATCTATCTGGTGCAACTGGGAATCACTGAAGGCCTAACGGTGCGCAAGGCAATGTCGGGAGCCCGGCTATTGGAGCTGTCTGCATCACCCTCTTCAGAGCAAGCTGGCTGTAGTCACCAGGCCCCACAAAAACGCCTCCTTTAGATTAGTGGGCCTGGATGATTCAGTCACTAAAGAGAAGGTCATAGAAGCCAATGCGAATGCTGGCGGTTTCCCAGTACATACTATCACAGTCTCGGAGTTACTACTTGGACCTAGAGGAATAATGTCAACTGAAGTGCGATGTCCATGCGAGGCAGCTAAAACCATCGTAGAGAACAAAAATAATAATTTTTAGTATATTTTTAATTTTAATTTTATATGAAAATAATTTATTATTCGCATTAATAACGGTCGCTGCGCGTCCGACGAGCGGGATGTCACTCCAGAAGATTTTCAATTTAGATAAGACTCAGTGTACAATGAGCGATGTTTTACAGCTCTTCAATTACAATGGTAAATAGATGGTTTTTTTTTGTTTGAAATTATTCAAACACTTGCTAATTATAAGTATCTACGATACTTTTTGACTGTAACTGTATATTTTATATTCTTATTTGTTTAACTTATATTATAAGTTTATTTTCTTTAAATATTGAACCAAATAATATTATTTTGGTAACAAATACTCGTATTTACTCACATAATTATTTTATCTGTATAAAAAGTTAAGTTATTTTTGTAGCCATCTGTTAATAACCTTATATTATAAAAAAAAATAAACGAATTTTTGTTGAATTGTGTACAAAATATTCGGACGTGAGTACAAAAAACGTTTTGGTGGTTACTAGTGGCTCTCGAATAGGTATAGAAATCACTACGCGACGTCATCACGTCGTGATTTCGATGTACATTCTAAGGTAAACTGCGGTTTTGAGTTATGCTACTCTACACGCAATGTCTCTTTAAACCTATACATTGTGAGAACAAAGTTACCTTCATGGGGACGGAGTGTCTTGACACTAGTTTTCAGGTTCCCTCTGCCTACCCTACTACGCGCGGGATTTAACGTGGAGATTTAAACAGTATTATTATATTAATTAATTTATTCCTTAATAGATCTCTTCTGCTGACTTGACCGCCATTGTTGGTTCACGTTTTAATAATGTGAAACTTAAAGCAATTATGTTCTGTGTTTGTCGACACGAAGCCAAATTGGCTCTACTGGCTTCCTTTTTACTTGATTAAAATTTTAGTATGGATAATTAGTGATTGTTTTTGGCTTGTTTAATAAAAGAGATATATATTATAATATAGAATATATTGTTACTAAAATTAATTAAAAATTTCGATACCAATCATGGTGCAGGGCCAGAAGTGTGATAGTAAATGCGACAAGTTGTGGGTTTAATTACCACACGACAAAAGGAATATTTCCATATTTTCATACACGTGGAAAACGAAAGATATTTCCGTTACCGTAAAGAAGAATCTTTTAGAACTTTATTGTTCGGTAAATGTGGGACGGATGTGTGTTACTAAACAATACTGTACGTAAAAATATTATTTGCTACTATCTTGTTTTTAAAAAAAATCACAAGAATATACGATAATACTGTGAGAGCAAAAATTTAAGTTTAAATATGTTAGACCATTGAGCTTAAGTTTCTGAAATACGCTCAGACGCCGCGCCATCACATCTGTACAAATGTTGTAGGCACTTCAATATACACATGTGATGTTTCTCTAAGAACAGCACAGCCACTCGTACATTGCATTGGCATACTAGTTTTAGTGTGTTTACTGATAACTACGCTAATGTTAGCTTTACATAATTATCTAAATATATATTTAGATAATTATGTAAAGCTAACAGTATCCAAATTATAATATATTTAAATATATTATATAAGGCTAACATTCGTCAAAATTCCTAGTTTATTTTGAAATTTTATTTATGAATTTCAATTATCAAAAATCCTACAAACTTTCAATCGAAAACAAATTTGGATTCTGGGTAGTGTACTTGAACTTGGTTTTTTTAGAGACGGCAAACGAGCGTACGGGTCACCTGATGGTAAGTGATCACCGTCGCCCACGGTCCCGTGTAACTCCAGAAGAGCTACAGGAGCGTTGCCGTCTTTTAAGGTGGATGGGCACCGGGGCCCGGCATTACCTAAAGCGAAACGCAGTGGCCAAAGCCACTACTTAACGCCGGTCTTAAATGCCGGGGGTGGAAATAATCCGGTCGAGTCTGCCCATGCGTGTTGCCATTGCTGGCAACGTGACTCTACCACACGCATTTTAGTCGCCTCTTACGACACCATCAGTACCAGGGTGCTCCTATTCTAAGCCGGGATCACACGGCACAAAATTATTTTTGTTTGACTCAAACAAAAGGTTATAAAACATTTTGTTTGAGTCAAAGAAAATTAACAATCAATTACATGATCTTTTAATTCGGTCGAAATCATTAGTATAATTGCATATGTCAGGCGATTCTTTAGCGAAACCTACTAGGAATCTCACATATGCTCTACTCAACATTTACATATGTTGCCCTTACCCAGGTTTTACCTTGCTTCCTCGTAGGAAATCCAAAATAGTCCAAATAGCACTGTTCAATTAATGGCGTGAAATTTTGACGCTGAGATGTAAAAGTTTATTTTCTGCACACATAAAAAAAACTACTAAACTTGAGGCCTGTCGTGGCGCAGCGGCATAAGCGTGTGACTGTAACCGATAGGTTCTGGGTTCGATCCCCAGTCGAAAAAATGAAATATTTAATATTTTCAATTTAAATCTGGTTATAAGTCTTAACACTAGGTTCCCGGGTTCCCTCTGCCTACCCTGGAACAAGATTTACATTATTCTTTAAGATGTAGCAAACACATACATGATGTAAGTTAGTTGAATGCTATAGTTATACAGACGAAGACATACAAATTTTGTAAAAAGACACGCAATATCAGAAATGAATTAATTTAATTTAGTTGTAAAAAAAACTGCGATTGAAAAAAAATATTATTAATAAAGATACGAGGCCTCTCTTGGCGCACAAGCGTGTGAATGTAAACGATACGTTGTGGTTCAATCCCCTCTCGAGGAAATAAAATATTAAATATTTTCAAATTCAATAATGGGTAACGGAAGTGTCTTAATCGGAACGAAGTGTCTTCATACAGCGGTAAACAAAAAAAAGAACTAATCCTTTATTAAAACAATAAAAAGAGCTGCAAAAAATATCAATTTAAGTTTCTCAAATGCCTAGTGAAAGCGAAGTGGCATCATAAAATGATATTACATTGGAGAAAGAGAAGATCACTTTGAACTAGAATCCTTGAATAAATAATACTTTTCCGTCGTATAATGTTAAATTATAACAATTTTACGTTGTAATTAAAAACGGCAAATGAAATTTCGAATCACAAAAACATTGTTCCAATTTGATAATATATTTAAAATATATAAAAAGCTAAGAAAAAAAAATATTTTACAGTCTTTATTTAAGTGAAGTTAAAAATCAATTATTTTTATCGTGTTTTTTTATAAAAAAAATGTGTATTTAAGATTTAAATTAACAAAAGTGTTAGTTTTACCAAAACATTTACCAACATGTTTTTTAACTGTCGTAGAGTAAATATATATTTTTTTTATTTTGTATTATATATTTATAATATATATTTATATATCCCGCACGAGGTAGGGTAGGCAGAGGGAACCCGGGAACCTAGTGTTAAGACACTCCGTTCCACTTCCGTTCCCCACCACCGAATAAATCATCAAGGTCCAATGTTCAAATATGCAAATATATATATTAGTAGAACGATAAGTTTTGTATCTATCAGTTAATTCATGAATATGTATATGCTTAAATTGTAGAATATTGTGGATTTTAGAGAAGTTTATACTGTAGCTAGAAGTTGAGGAATATGGAATGAACATTCTTAGAGTTTTGAAACTGTTCATTGTTATGAGTACAAGGCTAATGTCGAACAGGATAAATTGTTTTTATGTTTTCGTTTAATTATCATTTAATATTTTAAAAATAGGTTAAGGTTTAAAACTGAAAATAGATAATATAATGTAAGATTGTTCTAGAAATATTTTTATATGGCAAGGACAAAGCAAACGAGCGCACGTCTTACTTGATGGCGAGTGATCACCGCTATCCACGGCCCCGAGTAACATGGAAGTAACACGGAGCTAGATCTCTGTCAGAAATAACAACATTGAGTTTGAAGTGTAGGCCCATGATTTTAATTGCTGGAGGTGGTAGTAATCCGGTCGAGTCCGCCCATGAGTGCTGCCGTTGCTGACAACATGACTCTCTGTATTTTAGTTGCCTCTTATGAAAACGGTGATGAATATTACTTTAACTTTCAACAGATTCATTTATATCAGCATACATTTAAAAATGTTGAGGCCTGTCGTGGCGCAGCGGCACAAGAGTGTGACTGTAACCGACAGGTTCTGGGTTCGATCCCCAGTCGAGGAAATGAAATATTTAATATTTTCAATTTTAATACACCACTCACCACGCAATGACTCGAATTCGGCGGAAAGTGGGGAACCGAAGTGGAACGGAGTGTCTTTACACTAGGTTTCCGGGTTCCCTCTGGCTACCCTGCCTCGTGCGGTATACAACGTGAAGCTAAAAAAAAAAAAAAAATTGAAAAAAATGTAAAATAATATATATTCTTGTTAAGAATCGGCAATAAAAAGACATTTCCGTTCCCCACTTTACACCTAATTCTCGGAACTCAATGCCGCCAACTAGGGAATAAAAATTTGTATTAAATATTTAATTCGAACCTACCATCTGTCACGTTAACAATCACACGGTTGTACTTCTGCGCCACGATAGGCTCAATATTAATCAAATAAAAATAATAAAAATCCGATCCTTTTTATTAAATGTAGATTTATTCCTTTGCGCGGGAATCGAATTCACAACCTCTCCCATTTTCAGTCGCATGCTTATACACCTCGTGTAGTGTAAGATTATATTAACCGGGAAGTTTCAGACAATTTCGGTAATGTCCCGTACTTCAGCTAATTTGGGCAACGGAACTTTATTAGATCTTTTGTTTTTCCTAAGCTTTTGTTGTCTTTGTTGGTAAATAGGAAATGATGGAGGAAAACAACTTGTAATTATTTTTTTTTTGTTAATTTGTGAACCTAGTGTTAAAGTATCTTAACGTTCTCATTAAGAAACTTCTATTGAACTTCGTTCCAAACTTTTGGAGGAATTGCGTATAAAAAGGCGGAACAAAATGCCGCGCTTTTGCCTACGCAACCAATTTTTAAACTCAATTATTTTTTTTGCAGCTATGCTGGACAAGGAACCTTTAATAATAGGTTCTCCCAAAACGAATAAATATTGCTCAACTGCTCCTCCGACTACTCCCTACCACCTTCGGATATTACTTGGTATATAGACAACAAAATTGTGAAGGTATGTGATTATTATTATTTTTGTATCACTTTATTTATATAAATAACGATATTGCAATGATTATTGTTTTGTTATATAAGTTATTTTATATACCATTTTTAGCAATTATAAGAATAAAAACCAGTAAAATGCAAGTTGAACTCGCCGACAAAAATAAATACGAATTATGAAAGTTGTCAAATTATAATTTGCCTGCGTATATATATTTTTTGTATAAAATAAACAAGAAACATAAATTTGTAACTTTTTTTTATCAAATAACTATAAATTTTACATAAAGAAGACAAACTAAGAAAACTTAGAAGCTTAATTTATGTAGGATAAAGAGATTAATGACAGTGGATGAAGCGAATAATTTACGCCGAGACCACTGCGTTTGGCGCTTCCTGCCCCTTGCCTACCCCGGTAGGGATATAGTGTAAACGAAAAGCTAAGTTAAGTCAAGTTTTTAGAGTAGAGTTAGAGTCCGCCACTCTGTACATTATACATTTTTTTTTTAAATTTCTTATCACTCGGTAATAAATCCAAAGAACTTTTGCACAACAAATTTATTTATATTTTATTACAAGTTTTCCACTAGGACACAACCTACGTAAGTTACAATACCAATAACAGTTCAACACATTTCACACATTTATTAATTGCATTAAGTTATGTTAAAACAATTGTCAGCCACCTAATAGTGTGAACATGTGATTGTTACGAACAGATGTCTTTTCCACTTTAACTTTAAAACTACTTAATGAATTTGGATGACAAATATATATTTAAATAAAATATAAGCTACAATTTATGTGAATATAGATATTTGATTGGCGAACTAAGCACTGCACTTTATCTTTGATAGAGCAAGGAAATGAAAATATTGAATATTTCATTCCCCCAAGTGATAATCGACACCAAAATCGCCGTATAAAGTCGCACGCATGTTTGTGCTCGCACGCTTTTTATAATAATAACTATTATTGTAATTAAAATTATGTTTACAACTAACATACGTAAAATTTTAATAAAAGCTACAACAGTAGTATTGTACTAGAAAAAATAATTTCTAGAAAACAAGACAAAAGAATAGAAAATTGTACCACGTACGTACATACGTACATGTATATGTATATACATACACTCATTCACTTTAAAACAACCTGGAAATGTGCATATAATGAAAGAGTATAGTAGTGTATAATGAAGAGTAATAGTTATAGAGCTACAAGCCCTTTTCAATGATGGTCGAGGATTTCAAATTTATAATTTCGTTTGCTTGATTACTAACACAACATGTTTGTGACCTTCTTTTGCGAACTTTTATACAAAAATGTGTACATATTAACGTACATTTAATATGTAAAATAAGTATTTTTAACTTGCCTTCCAAGTTACTTATGTTAGTAGCGTAATGACTGTTACTTATTTTGAAATGGTTCAATTATGATTTATACAGGATTTGCGCATTTTGGGTTCGATTCCGCTCGAAAAAAATTACAATATTTAATTTTTAAACTTCTTCGCTCTTATAAGGAGACAAAATTCAGCGTTTAGTTCCGTGATTCAACACGTAATACAATGAGTTCGTTGGAAATAGGTTAACTGGAATATCTTAATGGGAACATAATGTCTGAACACTAGGTTTTTATTTTCCATCTGCCTATCTTGCTATGTGCGAATACGATGCCGGCGTCAAGATTTATTACTTCGAAAAGAAATATGTTCATTCCAAATTTTTATATCAATTATTATTTTAAATAGAAAATGAATATTCTAACTGGTTATATACAAACGGATATTTATTTCAAATATATTTATTTTAAATTTTTCAGTTAAATAAGTTTTCTTCGCTAACAGTAGGCCTAACAGATCACGGATCTGATTTTCAGCAGGGAAATTTTAATGTAGAAGTCAAGCTAATATTGCTATAGCAAAGGCACTGTACTGTACTGTAATGGAATCAATCAAAACTAAAAAATACAGTCAGTGTTCTTCATCTTAAGCTTCATGCCACATGTTTCACGGGTTGGTAAAGGCAACCTTAGAATCCCACCTTTTGCATAATAAAATATCAAATACATAATAAAAAAATATTATATACATACATAATAAAATATTATATATTCTCTAAATGAGAATCGAACCAACGACCGTCGTTACCATTTCCTCGACTATATAACGTCTTGTAGTAATTAATGTTGCTGTCTATAGTAGCGCAGTAGGTTGGTGTTTGACAACATGATCATTTGTAACATTAGTAGGGTTATTTTTATTTCACCAGTCTCCTAAAGCAAAACGATATATCAAGTAAAATTGAAATACACATCTTACAGATAAGCGATTTAAAAGTAATAAAGGCTTTGTTGACTTTTTGAAAACGTGAAAAATTTAACTAATAAACTTTTATAGACATAGTTCACAAAGTTGGGAGATAAAATGAAGGGAAGAAAGAGATATTAAAATGCTATAAACTTTTCGTTTAGTATTTGAGTTAGATGAATGTTTAACTTTCGAGGTCTGTCGTGGCGTAGGGTAACAAACGTGCGGCTATATTTCACATCCGAGGGAATAGAATATTTATTATTTTCATATCTTTTCCGGCAAACGAGATGCATTGCTTCGAAATTCGGCGGAAAATGGGTAATGGAAGTATATAATGAGGTAAGGAGTGTCTTAACACTACGTTTCCCTCTGCCTACCAATGGTCTAAACCTTTAATAAAATTATGTTTTCATATAACAAATATTTTTTTTTATGGAAAAGACGGCAAACGAGCGTACGGGTCACCTGGTGGTAAGTGATCACCGTCGCCCACGGCTCCGAGTAACTCCAGAGGAGCTACAGGAGCGTTGCCGTCCTATAAGGTGGAAGGGCCCCGGGGCCCGACATTACCTAATGCGAAACGCAGTGGCCAAAGCCACTACTTAACGCCGGTCTTAAATGCCGGGGGTGGTAATAATCCGGTCGAGTCTGCCCATGCGTGTTGCCATTTCTGACAACGTGACTCTACCACACGCACTTTAGTCGCCTCTTACGACACCATCAGTACCAGGGTGATCCTATTCTAAGCCGGAATCACACGGCACAATAACTTACACTCGGAAAACTATAGTTACAGTTAGTTATTCTCGGTATTATCAAGTTCATAGTTGAGACTAGGCCAGTTTAGTTTATGTCAAGCCACTTTAAAACTTCACTAATGGCCTTTAAAATACTTTAAATATTTTCATTTTGTTCCACCATTATTTAATAAAATATATTTTAGAGTATCAGCCCTTTATATCTTTTTTATTACTGATTGTGAGCTACGTTGAATGATAGTGGTGATCAGGTACAATATTTAAAGTTCTTATTTCAGGCGCAGCCTCTAAGCTTTTTATTTTTCTTAATATAAGGCTTACCAAACATCGATACAATTAACTCACACTTAAGAAAAAAAGTTTTTTGAGGCCCGCCTTAGCATTGTGGCATAAATGTGACAGGTTGTGGGTTCAATCCACATTTGAAGAATTAAATATTTAATATTTTCAAATTAAATCGGCTAAGTGTGAGTCGAACACGCACACCGAGGCTTCTGCATCATTTTCAGCATTATATGTCAATGGGAAGAACAGCCCTCGAAATAAATTTTGTTTGAAATAAGTTTAGTTCAAATAATTGTAACTTAAAAATAATTTTGATAAATAACAACAAAAATTAAAATAAAACTAATTTAAAATATATCGTTTGGTAGCTATAAAGTGGTTGTGTCCATACGAGTTTTTTTCACCTGCACGTTATACTTTATGAATATCAAGACAGTCAGAGGGAACATGGTAACCGAGTGTCCCGTTCCACTCTGTTTTCCATTTTCCACCGAATTATGAAGATATTTGTTGTTGAGTGGCAAAACTTATCGCCGCGCTTAGCATCTTACAAAAGCGAATAAGTAAAAATCTATTTTTTATTTCTTCAAGTTGAAATCGAATCCACAGTCGGTCACGTTACAAACCCATGCTTGTATCCCTGTGCTACAATAGGTCTGTCTGGTCTGTATAGAAGAACTTGTCTGCCAAACTTAAGCATGCTCTCTATGTGTAGATATATATCTATTATGTTTATATAGCCATACGTTCTGTGGATATGACAGGATATATTAAAACGATATTATGACGATGATCAAGGCATATCGCGGCCCAGGGGATAAGCATACGATTGTAAACGCGACATGTTATTGATTTTGAGAAAATTTTATATTTCATGTTCTCATTTCTTCGCTCACCGCCAGTCAACATGCAATGTGTCAAATTCGGCAGAAAGTTGTGAACGGAAATGAACACTAGGTTCTCAGGTCCATCTCCCTACACTGCAATGTACAAAGTATAGCGTGAAACTATAAAAAATATTCGGTGATAAAAATAAAATGAAATTATTTAAACGTTCATTTTCTGGAAAATACCCACAAAACCATACCTACAAATTATGACATTTATAGTCACACGTCTACACACTTGCGTTACGACGGGACACAATATTCATATGTTTGTGACAAACGATTACCGTTACAGTTGAGTTTGAAAATTAATAAGAACTTAAGCAAAGACTTGTCTGTATAAACTTTATTACTCCTACAATATTAACAAGAATATTAACATTGTAAATTCATCCTGAAGTTTTTAATGGACTTGCATACGTTAAGCACTCCACTGCATAATGGCCGACCTAATTACATAGAAATATATCTGCATTTAATGCAATCCGTTTTACTAATAGATTGATTTTCTAATAGATTCTCTTTTTTAATGAAACTTTAATAAGTCCACTTAACACGTAATGCTTCATATTTAGCGGTCCTAGGAACGATGACATTCACTTCCTTCCATCACGGTTTTTTTAACCAAAACTAAAAAGGTAAAAACAAAAAAGAACAGTATAATGTGAGTTGATCCTTTCTTCCGGCTGTAAAATATTTTTATAGGAAACAGCCAGAGGAACTAGTATGGTAATGATAATTAATATAAAAAAAATCTTTTGAATTTTAAAATTTGTCTTTCATTTTAATTTACATGCATTGAGTAGGCGAAGGGAACTTGGGAACCTAGTGTTAAAACACTGCATTTGTATTAAGATGCCTCTCTTTCCCGCTTACCGCCAAATGAGGCATTACGTGTTAAATGCTAGTACTCAACACCGCGTAGCACTTACAACTTGTCGTGTTCACACGCTTGGGCCCACTATAAACCAACTGACCTCAAGTTTCATGTTTTATAAATTGAACTTGTAGTATTGTAATATTCTTTATTGATTTCTGTGAGTGTCCGTAGCTACAGACAATATTATAATTCTGACTTTATTCCCCATATATTTATATTTTGAATTATAAGTAAAAAACAATTATTGTTTTTTTTAATTGTGCCTCAAATTTGGTGGAAAGTGGGGAACGAAAATGGAACGGAGTGTCTTAACACTAGGTTCCCGGGTTCCCTCTGCCTACCCTACCTCGTGTGGGATACAGCGTGAAGCTGAAAAATGAAGAAAAAAAAGTATTTATTGTTCTTTCCTGTTAATATTTCTTTCCGTTCGCTTTTATCCTCAACTTTCCGCTAAAAGAGGCTGAATGTTGATTGGTCTCAACGTCTCACCTTACCCATTCATCAGAGTAAAGAAGTGAACATATACAATATTCAGAAAATTTAAGGCATCACTTAAAACGTGATGCCTTAAATTTTCTGGGAGTTGGGGAACGGAGTATTTTAACATTATTATTTTTCGGGATAGATCGTGAAGCTAAAAAGAACACTTACTTAGCTTCACGCTATATCCCTAGCGGGGTAGGCAGAGAGAACGGAGCGCCAAACGCTACGGTCTCGGCATACCTCTTTCACCTCGTCCACTGTCATCAACCTCTTCATGCTTCTCCGGGGGTCCTCATGCTTTTTACGGGACCTTCCTCCAGTATCGTCGATACTGTGTTTTCGAAGGTCAACCGAGGTCTCCCCCTCCCTCTCTTACCACTTACTTTTCCTTCATAAATCTTTTTTACCATTCTTTCTTCACTCATTCGCTCGACGTGCCCAAACCACCTGAGCACGTTCTTCTTCATTCTCACTGTGACATCCACGCTAGTACCTGCCATTCTGTGTATTTCTTCATAGAAACTGACTCCGCATATCCGACGAAGAGATCGCATCTCTACAGCAATCATCTTTCTTACATTCTTCTTCTGTAATACCCAAGTTTCGCTGCCGTATAACAGTGTCGATACCAACACTGCATTGGGTACGGCCAAACGCGCAGCTATGCTGACGTTTCGCCGTCTCAACAATGCAGCTAAGGCACCGTTAACTCTGTTACCGGCAGAAATACGCCTTTCCACATCCATTTCGTATCTACCGTCTCTGCTAAACATACTTCCCAGATATATTACCTCATTCACTTGTTCTAATTTCTTATCTTACTGACCTTGCAAACTGTTCTTTCTTCATTTCTTTCAAATAAGAAGAACATAAAAAGAACACTAATCAATCTATTCCTCAATTCATTCACATTAAATTCATAAAATGTAAATAGATTTCATTATACTAATTTAGTAGTAAGTGGGGGGGTAAAGGTAAGAGCGTACGGGTCACCTGATGGTAAGTGATCACCGCCGCCCACGGCCCCGTGTAACTCTAGAGGAGCTACAGAAGCGTTACCGGTCTTTAAGATGGATGGGCACCGGGGCCCGGCATTACCCAATGCGAATCGCAGTGGCCGAAGCCACTACTTAACGCCGGTTTTAAATGCCGTGTGTGGTAATAATCCGGTCGAGTCTGCCCATACGTGTTGCCATTGCTGACAACGTGACTCTACCACACGTACTTTAGTCGCTTCTTACGACACCATCAGTACCAGGGTGATCCTATTCTAAGCCGAAATCACACGGCATGCTGTAGCTGAGTTGAGTAGAGTTGAGTAATTTAGTAGTGGAGATACATTAGACAATATTACTAAAACATACATACATACTAACATACTTACATTACTACATCATACCTGTTGCCATAACAGTCTGTCATACGATATTGCATAGTTCACAGAAAATACGTCATATTGCATATAAAACTATATAAGTGAAAACTAAGAAACTGCTTCATTTACTAAAAAGTGTTAAAAATAAATTATCTAATTTTGTTTATGGTAGGCTAGGTCTTTTTTTCATCCTGCTATGGCAGGGTAGGCAGAAGGAACTTGGGAACCTGGCGTAGGACTAAGATGGGAATATTAAATAATTCATTGCCTCGAGTCGGAATCGAACCCAGAACGTCGCCAATATGGCGTCACCTTTATTGGCCTTGCGCCACGACTGGCCTCTTTTTATTTTTATACTATTTTTACAGTGTTATTCAACACTGACGAAAGAAAATACTAAATTTAAAATTTAGTATTCTCTTTTTCAAATAAATTGAAAAATATATACCAAATGTACCAAAAATAAATGTAAAATGTATAGACAACGATAAATCGTGAAAAAAGTTTACTATTTTCATTAAACTCCTTATTTATTAGACTTTACAGCTTTCAGAGAGCTTTTCTATGCTACAAAATATTGTTTAGGTTATTGAAAAAATCCTATATTTATAAGTAGCTTATTTCATAAATGTATAATTTAGTACTTAAAAATATAATCTTGCCCTTAACCAATAAAAATAATATATACTATCGATATACAAATCGAGGCCTGTCGTGGCGCAGCGGCACAAGAGTGTGACTGTAACCGACAGGTTCTGGGTTCGATCCCCAGTCGAGGAAATGAAATATTTAATATTTTCAATTTAAATATTTAATGTTTCATTTCTTCGCTTTGGTAATAAGGCAAAGCGCGGCGTTGAGTTCCGCCACTCAACACGCAATGCCTCAAATTCGGCGGAAAGTGGGGAACGGAAGTGGAACGGAGTGTCATAACACTAGGTTTCACTTCCGTTCCCTCTGCCTACCCTGCCTAGTGCGGGATACAGCGTGAAGCTGAAAAAAAAAAAAAAAAAGATATACAAATGTACAATAAAATTCAGGGAGATGATATCGGCGGCTTACTGTCTCCGTTCTGTAATCTGTTTCCGATACTAAAGTTATTTTATTTTATTATCGGAATGTTTCAGAAGGTCGATTATATATTTGTTTTTTGCAAACTGTCGAATGATATAAAAATGATCGAGTCTGAGTTCGATTTAGCAGGTTTTCTAAGCCCATATCAAATTAAAATTTGTTTGAGCCGAGACTGAAAATTTTGTGACTTAACTTGTATGTAAATTATTTAATACGAAATAAAAAATTATATAAATTAATTAATACAAGATAAAAATGTATATAAATTAGTTAATATAAGATATAGTATGTTAGTTAATCAATGGCTGTGTTTCACTTAAGGTGTTTCACTCATCTTTTTATCTTTACTATGTAGTAAATTTATTTATTTATTTAATAGGTCAATGAGTTAAAATAGTGTCGATTTTGTTTCTATATAAATTGTTAAAATATGTACAAAAAAATAATTGTCCAAAAGGTTGTTATTTAGTATCAAATAGAGCTGGTGCTCATTTGTTATGCAAATTGCGTTGAAGAAAGTTTTACAATATCAGTCTGCGACACCAGAGGACCGCCGAGCGTCCCTCCAGAGCATTACATTAAATTTGACTGTATACTTCTTTACGCTCTTCTAATTTTTAAAATTTCGATGGAGGCGACTAACTGTGTGTGATATAAAATTTCACTATAATTGAATTATCTAATACAAAATAACAAACGAAGTTCCTATAATGCATAGCTAATTTTACTTTAAAGGGAAAAAATAAATTAAGTAATTTTTATGTGGCCAGTCGTAGCGCAGAAGCAGGAGCTTGCAACTGATGACGCTATTGATTGTGGCTTTGATTCTCACTTGTTGTACGAAATAATGATATCATTTCTTTGCTCTGGTAAAATGGCAAAGGGCGGTGTTGGGTTCCGGTACTTAAAATGCAATGCCTCAAATTCATTGGGACGTGGAGAATGGAACGGAGTGTTTTAACATTAGGTTCCCAAGTTCCTTCTGTCTACTCTGTCATGTGCGGGAAACGGCACGTACGTACATACAGTACAGCGTTGTATTTTTTTTCAAGTAGGGAACTACTTTGTTCAACTTATATTATATTTGCGTAGCCCGTTGAATATCTTAAAGTTACCTCTTTAACAGAGCAAAGAAATTGAAAATATTAAATATTTCATATATGGAAATGGAACCCATAATCCATTCACCACGTACAAACTAAATTTGACAAGTTATTCGAAGTAACATTGACACAAACATAATATACGAGTATTCTCATAATTATTGTGAACCTGCACGGAACAGTTCATAACAAGTTTCAGTCTCAGCGACGGTCCTCGGTCCTCGGTGCTCGTAATTAACGGCGTCGCAGTAAAACTCCGTATCGTACATTGTTCATGTAGTTTAAGTGATATTGGTTTTATTGCATTTAGGTCAGCTTTTAACAATTTAAAAGAAATTGTTATTTTTCAATATATGTAGTATAAATGATATAGGAGGGTCGTGGTAGAGATGCGAGGGAGCTGCTTTGGTGAGGTTGTGGGTTCGACTGCAGACGAGATAATTATTAATGTTTAATATTTTTTTTTCTTTGCTCGTGTAATAAAGTAAACATATTGTCTTAAATTAGCCGGCGAGTGGGAAACAGGAGTGTATTTTACACTAGGTTCCTAAGTTCCCTCTGCCTTCCCTCGCATGTGTAAAATAAAACGTGAGACTAAAAAACAAAGCGATATAATCAAATCGATTTGGATATAAATATAAAATATTTTAAAAAAACTATACAGATTATATGCAAATCTGTATAGTTAATTTAAGTATACAAACAACGAATACCGCAGTAATCAACTTTTTACTGACACAATAAAACTTTTTATTGTCAACTCAACGACGTCTGCGGCGTGAATTTACGTTCCCGTTGAAATGTTAACAGCTACGTCTTTACATTAATCATGTAAAGCGGATTACGCGTTCAAGAGCTGGAGCGGAGACGTCGCTCCGTTGAAATGTAAACAGGATGACTTTAGATAGATTTAAGTGGCATCACCGAATTGTGATGAAGACTAAATTACTAGTACATTGTTCGTTCTGTTCAAATAAATAGGGCTTATGGTATAACTAAAGCTGTGATAATAGGGTTATATGGTTAAGGGTCACACGTGCCTTCATGCGCCATGTACTCGAATAAGTAACAAATGTGATTTTGACAATTTGTTATAAATAATTTAAAGCCAGTCAGAATTCACTCATTCTAAAATAACTATTTGAGTTACAAAAGCCTAAGCTTTCAGAATATATCTGTAGGTATCAATCATAGTAAAGATAGATAAAAATATTATAAAATCATTCTAAATATTAAGTATGATGTAAAATCATTTGAATGTTAATGGAATTGGTATATGTTATTTGAAAACTAGTAAATGAATAAATAAACAAAAAGTAGAAAAGCAAATATATAAGTTATCAATAAATATACAAAATAATGTACGTTAAAATTGAGTTGAGGCCTGTCGTGGCGCAGGGGTCACAAGCGTGTGACTGCAACCGACAGGTTCTGGGTTCTATCCCCACTCGAGGAAATGGAATATTTAATATTTTAAATTTTAAGCATTTAATATTTCATTTCTTAGCTCTGGTACAAGGCAAAACGCGGCATTGAGTTCCGCCAATCAACACGCATGCCTCAAATTCGGCGGTAAGTGGGGAATGGAAGTGGAACGAACTGTCTTAATACTAGGTTCCCAAGTTCCCTCCGACTACCTTGCCATGTGTGGGATACACCGTGAAGCTGAGTAGATTAGTTGAGTAAAAGAGGTTACAAAAAATCTAAATATATTTATCCAAGTCAATGTAAACTGTATGAAAATACTTATTGTGTTATGTATTCACGTAGGCGTGGAATAAATAAAGCTGTTTTATTATTATTATTATATATTATACAAAATGAAAGTTCAAAGGCCTTCATTATCGCGGGTCACCGTGAACGCTCGACTCATTTTTTATGTAAATTGCGTGCGAGAACTTTTACAGTATCAGCTCGTGTCGTCGGAGGACGCAAAGGACCGACCGCGGCGCATTCCTTTGTTGATTGGTCTACGTTCAATTTAATATCTTATGTCGAAAAGTTCTAGCGCATCACGCTTATGTTTTTCTTACCGCAATTTGTTTCTACGATATAAATAATGCTTTTCTAGTATTAATTAGGTTTATTTAAATATAAAACGAATATTAATAAAACTGAGAGTTATACAACGCGGTCTTTATTCATGAATAGAAAAAACATTTCACAAGAGGTTACAAGTTGTTTCACATTTTAGCTCTGTTTAAAGCACATTGGTTTTAAATTTTTTAGCAATAACATTTTATGGCTTTTATTTATTGCCTTTTCAGTATTCTTATGATTTACTTAAGCAAAATTAGTGTGATAGAAGGAAACTCTTGTAGATATATTGTTGAAGTGTTGATTGTATGTAAGGGAATGTTGAGTTATATATATTTAAAGGAAAGTGGGGAACAGAAGAGGAACGGAGTGTCTTAACACTAGGTTCCCAAGTTCCCTCTGCCTATCCTGCCGCTGTGCGGAATACAGCGTGAGGCTGAAAGAAAGAGAGAGTATAATACATTTAAAATAATATAAATTTTAATATTTTTACTATGTTTTAAAGTGTTATTCCACACTTAGGACAGAAAATACTAAACTTAAATTTAAAAAGCGTATAAAAATTTTTTCCTGCTTCGTTCAAAATTTTTATACGCTTTTTAAATTTAAGTTTAGTAATATAAATTTTGACAATACATTTTCGAAAATAATAATATATCGGAGTCTTGATAAATTTAAAATCAGTCCATCCATTAAAGTATTACCGGAACCTTGTATCCGTCTGAATAATATATGTATGTAATTATGTACCGTAAAAATAACATAATCTTCTTACATTGGTAAATTTTTTGTTTACATGCGATTTAAGCACACGCTTACAGAATACAAACGGATCAACAGGCTTTTATGGAATTTATTAAAAACGAATATTCCGTTTTTTAATTTACGTTGAATTTAAGCTTGATTTTTACAAATTGAATTAGTAAAAATCAAGCTAAAATTCAACGTAAATGAAAAAGCTGAATATTCTATAAGATTTTGACATGGAACTTAAAATGTAATTCAAAATGTGCTTAACATGTATGCCTTAATATGTTACGTTAGGGAATTGTCGCGGTGCAGAGGTCTTAACGTGCGATCATGTACGCGATAAGTTGTGGGTTCGACCCCCACTTGAGGAGTTCCGCCACTTAACACAACCATACATTTACCATACATAACAGGTACTAGGTAGTTGGTCATCATATACTGTACGACTAAGATTAAATAACTTAAATCAGAATTAATAAATTATTTATATAAAATATTACTCGTATTAATAAAAAACGTCCATAACTGTTCCCCTACACAGCAAGAGGACTTTTCTTTTATTTGAGATAATTGTAGACACCATATTAAAAGACTTTTTTTTCAAACCTTTTTCAATGTTGTTAATTGGCTATTGCCCATTACAATTATATACGAAACGAACTGCGTTTAAAAATATCGGTAATCATTCACATGCGATGTCAAAAAATAATAAATTTGGCAATAAAACGATACTCTTGAATACATGCATACCTTGTCATGGCATTAAAGAAAATTTATATGAGAGAGAGAACTCAACGGCACGTGCTCTAATACCATGGTATGCAATGAAAGTATTTTCATAGTTATTTTACTTTATATTAGAATGTTTTTATTATTCACAAAGTAACAAACACATATAGACGTGTATAACATAGAATTGAATAAAATACTATGGTTCTTTTACAACTGATTATAGCGGCATTGATCTAATCTACGATTTCTTTAAGCACAGAAAAAATCGAGATTTTAATCAACGCAATCAAAAGATACAAGCAGAGCCGCATAATCTATATATTTAGGGTACTTCGCGACTAAATGGACTAAATTTGGTCTAAATTTGGTCCTAAGTGAGAATTTAAAATTAAAAGGAATAAAAAAATAATAATAATATTTCAAAGAAAAGAAAACCTTTATGATTTTAGATTAGAGTTCATTTTATACAAAATAAATTGTATATGCCTGCAAAATTAAGTTAATTAACTGTGTTCGCTTAGTCAAAACTTATAGGGTATATTTCTATATAGATTTATGAAGTGGGCTCGATCCCCATTCGAAAAAAAATGAAATATTTCATATTTTATTATCTATGTATAATATTTAATATTTATTTCTTCGCTCTTGTATCAAAGCAAAGCGGCGCGGCGTTGAGCTCCGCCGGTCAATACGCATTACTTCAAATTCAGCAGCAAGTTGAGACCCGAAAAGATGTCTTAACAGTGATTTTCCACCCCTGCCTACCCTGCCATGTGCGGGATACAACTGAAAGGTAAAAAAACAACTTACTTACCTAGCTTTACGCTGTATCCCTAGCAGAGTAAGCAGAGAAGAAACGGAACGGAAAACACAACGGAACAGTGGAGGATGGAGCTATAAATAAAAAAAAAAAATATAACCGAAACACATTATAAAATTTGAAGATATTTCCATGTTAATTTCCCACAAATAATAATGCTCGTACCTCTTCCGGTCTATCACTTTTCGCATACTTAGGATTAAAGTTTCCACTTTGAGGGAGCAAGTTGGCTCCGGCGCGGCATTTCCTTGCTAATTAACGAGCGAGTGAGTATTGTTGGGCGCATCTCGGTCTGTTGTAGGGTTGGTGCTACGTCTCAAAATATTAAATGAAGAAGTGATCTCTAACTTGTATCCTGTACATAGCACATAGCTGAAAATGTAGTGCAATAAAGACACTCCATTCCCATTATAACACTTCTGTTCCCAATTTACAGGTATCGCGTCTTGATTGATGGAACTTAACGTCTCATTTTGCCTCGTTACCAAAAAGGAGAAAAGAAATATTGAATATTTTATTTCCCCAAGTTGGATTGAACTGAACTTTATTTATTGTCACACTCTTTTGCCTGCTATATCTTAAGACTGTATATCACTTTACATACATTTCATTATAGTAAATGTAAATGTAACTTTAATTTATATTTTGTTAAAATGAATTTGGAGGAATTGTAATTTAATTACTTACTTACTTAGCTTCACGCTATATCCCTAGCGGGGTAGGCAGAGAGAACGGAGCGCCAAACGCTACGGTCTCGGCATACCTCTTTCACCTCGTCCACTGTCATCAACCTCTTCATACATGCCCTCCGGGGGGTCCTCATGCTTTTTACGTGACCTTCCTCCAGTATCGTCGATACTGTGTTTTCGAAGGTCAACCGAGGTCTCCCCCTCCCTCTCTTACCACTCACTTTTCCTTCATAAATCTTTTTTACCATTCTTTCTTCACTCATTCGCTCGACGTGCCCAAACCGCCTGAGCACGTTCTTCTTCATTCTCACTGTGACATCCACGCTAGTACCTGCCATTCTGTGTATTTCTTCATTGGACATGCGATCAGATAAACTGACTCCGCATATCCGACGAAGAGATCGCATCTCTACAGCAATCATCTTTCTTACATTCTTCTTCTGTAATACCCACGTTTCGCTGCCGTATAACAGTGTCGATACCAACACTGCAGTGTGTACGGCCAAACGCGCAGCTATGCTGACGTTTCGCCGTCTCAACAATGCAGCTAAGGCACCGTTACCGTACTTGCACGCAGGCTGAGTGATCTCTGTAAAGAGACTTTACAGCCTGCAGCAAGGGTCCGCTCACATTGTACCGGGGCAGTATCTCCCATAATCTCTTTCTTACAACCCTGTCAAACCAAGTCCACAAAAACACAGAAAACTTTTTGGTTTACTGCCAAAAATTTTTCCGTAATCATGCGGAGGGAAAAGATCTGATCCATACAACCTCTTCCAGGTCTAAAGCCTCCCTGGGCCTCCCACAACAGCCTTTCAGATCTATCTTGCATTCTTCTCGCTAATATTTTAGCATACACTTTACTACCTAAGCTAATCAAACTGATAGCCCTATAGCTTGCGCAATCTATCTGTGAACCTTTGCCTTTATACAAAGGCACGATGACTGCACCTCGCCAATCGTCTGGGACCTCCCCGGATTTCCAGCATAAATTGCACAGAAACCAGAACAGGTCCAAGACGCGTGGCCCACCATATTTGATCATCTCGGCAGTAACTCCATCTGCTCCCGCTGCCTTACCACATTTCAAACTTCGTATGGCACTCTCAACTTCTTTTATACTGATTTCGCCATCCGCTACATCAAGACCCAGCGTTTCGCTGTTACTTGAGGCAGAGGCGTCATCACATTCATACATCTCCTTGTAAAATTCCGCCCATCGCTGCAAAACCTGTGGCTGTTCAGTTAAAAGTTCACCGTCTTTCGAAAGCACCCCTTTCATTCTACAGGTTCAACTCCGGGAACCACTCACTTCTCGCCAGAAAAGCTTTGTGTTTTCCCGAAAGTTGTTCGTTAACCTTTCATCTCTTTCTATCTCAGGGTTTTCACGCTTCATCTTTATCAGTACTTTCGTTTGGTGTTTTTGCAGCTTATACTCTTTCTTTCTTATCTCTCTCATGCTTTTATCCTTACCCGAGGCTTTATAATCCTGCCATGCTTTCCTCTTTTTTTCTTCTGCATCTTTCACTTCATCATCCCACCATTCATCTCGCTTTTTGTTAAAGCCTCTTTTCCCTTTACCACATACCTCTGCCGCTATTTCCGTCATAAATTCCTTAGGTTCTGCCAGCATACTTCGATATTTTCACCTCCAGATTCGTAGCTGTCTAACTTTTTGGAAACTCTTTCTTGATATTCCTCTCTGACCGGTGGATCTTGAAGCTTCCAGCTTCTTATGCGATGATTCGTAGCCAAGCTTGGACAACCGGTGCGGCTGCGCCAACCTGCGAACAGACCCCTTATCCTAGCTACGACTAGATAATGGTCTGTTCCCAATTCAGCACACCTAAACACTCGCGTGTCCATAACTTGGCTACGAATACGCTGATCCACTAGGAATAGATCAATCATACTTTTCTCTTCCGTTCGCTCCCACGTATACATGTGAATTTGTTTGTGGTCAAACATCGTGTTTGCCACAAACAAATTCTTTTCCTTGCAAATTTCCAATATAAGCTTTCCAGCCTCGTTCATTCTCTTATCACGTACTTCCCTAGCACTCCTTCGTAACCGCTACGCGCAGTTCCGACCCATCCGTTCAAATCACCGCATATTTTTACTTTTTCATTCTCTCTAACACTACCTAGAACGTCCCTCACACTCTCCCAAAACTCTTCGAGTTCGCATAATGGAGCTGAGGATACCGGGACATACGCTGCTAACAAGAAAACTCTTGTTATCCACAGCTTGAAGCGCACCCAAAGCAGCCTCGAGTTGATCGCCTTGTATTCTATCATTGCACTAACCAACCGAGAAGACACTAACACGCCTACACCTCGACTCCCTCGGTTGCTCTCTGGTACGCCGGCCCAGAGAGCGATCCGGTTGCCAGGTAAATCGGCCGTGTCACTGCCTTTTCGCTTGGTCTCAGTCACACAAATAACATCTAGATCTCTGTCTTCCATCACATCTAATAATTCATTCATCTTTTCTTCCATCCCTCCTCTTACATTCCACGTAGCTATTTGTAGCTCCGTCCTCCACTTCCCACCGCTGCGGACATGGCGTGCTGGGTGGCGGTCCCCAACGCCGCATTCGTCTCCACTTGGACGGGGTCGCCCTATCAGTGCGCGCTCGTGTGGTGCACATTGTGGTTGATGGAACGTTGCAGCCGTCTAGAGGGCTGGCAGGGATCGCTACTGGTAAGCCTTCCATCGTGAAATTGTAAAGTAATTATTATTAAAAATTACTAAAAATTTACATATTTTATGTACTTGGTATAAAAAATATATAAACGTTCCTCCTAAACATGACCCTATTCGGCTGTGAAATTAACTGCGAACTTATACTTGGTCGGAGGCACTCATTGACGGGAAATGTGCGCGCTTATTTTAGAAGTATAATTGAATATATCTTGCTCACATTATGTGGTCCAAATGAATTTTGTTTGAAATATTCGTTCTGTATTTCCACAAACATTACATTACTTATATATCTATGTATACAGACATAACCGAAATATGTTATATAATCGTAAATTACAATAAAATGATTGGTAGCTATTAATTATTATGAACTGTTAAAATAAGTCCAAAAAGATGATTTTTTCAGAGGTCTATCGTGGCGCAGCGGCACAAGTGTGTGACTGAAATCGACAGGTTGTGGGTTCGATCCTCACTCGAAGAAATGAAATATATAATTTCATTTTCAAATGAAATATTTAATGTTTTTATTTCTTCACTCTGGTGCAAGGCAAAACGCGACGTTAAGTTCCGCCTTCATAACGCAATGTCTTAAATTCGGCGGAAAGTGGAAAACAGAAGTGGGACGGAAATGGAACGGAGTATCTTAACATTAGGTTCCCTCCACCTGTCCTGCCTTGTGCGGAATACAGCATGAAGCTGAGAGTGAGTTAGATTAATTTTAACGAGCACTAAAAGTTACTAAGATGTTACTCAATACGCAATGTCTCAAAAATTCTGCAGAGAAAATGGGGAACGAATGTGCCTTAATACAACTGCTAGAAACAACGCGTCAACACTGGGTTTCCTTCCACGTACCCTACTTAGATACAAAAAATAGATAGTTACAATAATTAAAAAGCCAGTTCAATTCTTTTATATTATTAATAAAGTATCTAGAAAAAAAGTGGAAATAAGGCAAAAAGCGCGGCGTTGATTTCCGCCTCTCAACACACAATGCCTCAAATTCGGCGGAAAGTGGGGAACGGAAGTGGAACGGAGTGTCTTTGCACTAGGTTCTCGGGTTCCCTCTGCCTACCCTGCCTCGTGCGGGATACAGCGTGAAGCTAAAAAAAAATATCTAGAACTACCTGTGTGTTCGTTTTTTTAACGGATTACATTTGTAAGTGAGCACGGATGCCGCCAAATATGGTTTTAGTGAGGACAACCCGACATAAATATGTTTATCTTAGATATATCGAATCTTACCATTACCGAACCGCACATATATGTACGTTCTGTAATGATTTTCATGTGTTTACTATAGGTATTAAAGATATCAGCTTTCAAAGATTACAAATATTTATCAGTTTTGGAAGTGAAATCTTATTTAGCATCGTTGTGATTTGAAAGTCGATAAAACGAAAAAGCAACTGTAAAAAAAAAACAAACATACATTCATAAAATTTTATGTTGGAGAATATAAGAAAAGCGTTATTTATTGAAAATGTAAACTCTGAGCTTAAATAAAATTTACTAATAAAATGTAAACAAAAAATAATTTTGTATCACTATGACCATTAATATAACCTACGATTATCCTCTTCCTGAAATTTTACATCTCTATCATTATCTTGAAGCCAACATTTCCGAAGGGATTTAGAAACGAAGCCCCCTCCCCCGAACTCCAGTCAGGAACGAAGTTTCTTAACTGAACAGAACTCCTTAACAGAACGAACTCCGTATATAATTCAAAAGGAAATCTGTACTACCAAATATAATGATTATTTATTCTCATAAAAACAGATTCTCAATTATTACACATTTTAAATGTAACAATTTTAACCGGATTAATCGCTTATATTGAGTTGCAAACAATAAAGCATTGCAACTAGATTAGTTGAATTTCGTTATACTAGAATCATTTGTTTGCAATTCACATTGTGCTTAGCTACGATGCTATAAGCCAAACAAACTATCAATCATGTTCGCTAAGTGAATTATCTTTTAGCTACTCTAACCAATATTCGAACTTGCTACTGTCATCAGTTATCATTACATTGTAAACTTTGCTCTAGTAGGTACACAGTATTGTGTAAAACTCTCTAGCAATTTCATTTTCTTTTTTACTGTTAATAATATTAGACTTTTTTTTTTTTCAGCTTCACGCTGTATCCAGCACTGGGCAGGGTAGGCAGAGGCAACGGAAGTGAAACCTAGTGTTATGACACTCCGTTCCACTTCCGTTCCCCACTTTCCGCCGAATTTAAGGCATAGCGTGTTGAGTGGCAGAACTCAACGCCGCGCTTTGCCTTATTACCAGAGCGAAGAAATGAAACATTAAATATTTAAATTGAAAATATTAAATATTTCATTTCCTCGACTGGGGATCGAACCCAGAACCTATCGGTCACAGTCACACTCTTGTGCCGCTGCGCCACGACAGGCCTCTAATATTTAATATTAGATAATTTTAGTAAAGCTTGTTATAAATATTTTGAGATACTCACTAAGGAAAATAAATTATATTTCCTTCCTCTGTTAAGAAAAAATATTATTTTACAAGTAACAAGTTCACGCTGTATCCCACATATGGTAGGACAGGCAGAAAATACTTAAGATTTTAGTGTTCAGACACTCCGTATCTAATTAACACACACACTTCCATGAAAAGTAGGGTAATTTCCACTGAATTCTGGAGGAACTGTCGAGTGAGGATTAAGCCCAGAACCTATCGAATCTACAGTCTCACGCTTGTGCCGTTTCGCCACGACAGGTCTCTCAAGCATTTGCCTTGTAAGCTGTAAACGTAAAATAAAAGAACAAGTTGTGTAATTTCAAATAGGGACAAGCAAGTATGTAATACAGCACCCGACGCAATTACCGAAAATAAAGATAATAGAATGATTTTAAAATGTTTTCCGTAAGTCGATCCCTTTTATTTGACAAGCTTTTATTTAACTTGACGTGTTAATTTATGTTTTGTAAAAATAGGGTAAGTTGGAGGCCAGTCGTAGCGCTGCGGCACAAGCGTGCGACTATACGCGTGATGTGTTGTGGGGTTAGTTTCCACTCGAAGAAATAGATCTTTTTCTGATCACAAGAATGAGCGCAGCGTTGAGTTTCGCCAGTCAAACGAAATTGTCTTAACCACAAAAATCTCAAACAATCAAATATCTTCTGTCCGTAGAACGACACACAGTCGACTCGTTAAAAGTAAGTTGTATAAAAATGAACGCAGAGTTTCTATTTGACCTATTTTCTAAAATACGTTTTATATTACTGCAAAGTTAAAAGAGAGCTTTTTCTAAGTATTTATATTTAACATCAAAAAATGAATTAGAGAAGTGAAAAATGCATACTTGAATGAATTATGAAAATCTATCACATATTAATGAGATGCAACTATCAACTTCTAACTTTGCAACTTACTATAATACCGTGAAAGTGACTATAACGCAGACAGCAGATCAGCTATTTGAAGGTGAGAACAAAATATTAAAGCTCGAGGTCATACTTAATAAAGTTAAAGTTGTTATACACCACTCGGCTCCAACTATAGTTCTTTATCTACTCAGCTTCACGCTGTATCCCGCACAGGACAGGGTAGACAGAGGGAACAGAAGTGAAACCTAGTGTTATGACACTCCGTTCCACTTCCGTTCCCCACTTTCCGCCGATTTTGA
The DNA here is from genome assembly GCA_019049475.1 of Eueides isabella. NCBI lineage: Eukaryota > Metazoa > Arthropoda > Insecta > Lepidoptera > Nymphalidae > Eueides > Eueides isabella. The sequence continues at coordinate 1,470,644 of CM032386.1, forward strand.
GGCATTACGTATTGAGTGGCGGAACTCAAGGCCGCGTTTTGCCTTGTACCAGAGCGAAGAAATGAAAGCATTAAATATTTAAATTGAAAATACTAAATATTTCATTTCCTCGATTGGGGATCGAACCCATAATCTGTCGGTTACAGTCAAACGGTTGTGCCATTGCGCCACTACAGGCCTCAAATCTTTAATTATATTGTGGGATAAAAATAAACTACCAGATTACATCAATATATTTTCAGTCCAGACACTGGTATATCAGAATTATGTGAAGGCACTAATATAATGGACAGACAAAATAAAAGCTATTAAAAATGACAACTATGAACTGTATGGAATAAGTTACCGGCCTTTGCAATACTTACCAGATATTCAATAATTGTTCAGAAAATAACATTAAAACGTACAAATCACGTCTAAGATTTTACTTAATGTCCGAAGCATATAGAAAAGAGAAAAAGTTAATCATCAAATTTTAATAATGATTTCAGTAAAATCTTCTAACAATAAATATAATTAAAACCTGGTGAACATTATTTCACGCCCAAAACAAAAGTTTTACCTGAATATAAACCAATAACAATTAATAGCGTACCGCTTCAACTAACATCGTGTGAAAAATATGAAAGCTTGATATTGTATAGTTGGCTATCAAAATCAAAAAATCAAATCAAAATATTCTTTATTTAATTAGGCCATTTAAGCACTTTTGAATCGTCAAGTTACATATAAGTGTCTGTGGTGTCAGTCCTTACAGGAAGCTACCACCAGCTCGGAAGGCGAGTCTGCTGAGAAGAGCCGGCAAGAAATTCAACAGTTGCTCTTTTCAAAATATCAATTAAAGTAAATATATAACATAGCTTCCTGAGTGAGTTCCAACAGCATTTAATCCCACGTACTCTTATCATTGTAGTATTCTTGAATAGAATAATATGTTTTGAACAAACTATTTACTAACAATATATTTTGAACATTCACTTTAAATGATATTGAAAGCTCACTTGGACTATGGAAGATCAAAATGCGTATCCCTACTTGGATCCCTTCGACGTGAACGTCAATATATACCGCATAGGGTCCGATACATTTTTTATAATACCTAAGTCAGACCGCATCTACGTCATCTGATTGAAGTTTGCAGAACATTTTTGGCACATTTACATATAATAATACAAAATAAAATAATAACAATGATATTTATTATTATGTTAACTATCCATTCTTGGCACCGACAAATACAGTATATAAAGAAACAAAACAAACGTAAACATACACTGAGTAAACATTTGATGCACTCAACACATAATAACTGGGAGCATTAGACGAGTGTATGTAACGAACTTATATTTAATACGTACTGTAACTTTTCTGTTGAGGTATGTAATGGTGGAGCGGCACAAGCGTGTGACTGTAAACAAAAAGTTTTTCTTATTTTTTTTTATGGAAGAGACGGCAAACGAGCGTACGAGTCACCTGATGGTAAGTGATCACCGTCGCCCACGGCCCCGTGTAACTCCAGAGGAGCTACAGGAGCGTTGCCGTCTTTTAAGGTGGATGGGCACCGGAGCCCGGTATTACCTAATGCGAAACACAGTGGCCAAAGCCACTATTTAACGCCGGGGATGGTAACAATCCGGTCGAGTCTGCCCATGCGTGTTGCCATTACTAGCAACGTGACTCTACCACACGCACTGTAGTCGCATCTTACGACACCATCAGTACCAGGGTGATCCTATTCTAAGCGGGGATCACACGGCAAAGTTGTGGGTTCAATCCCCACTCAGCTTCACGCTGTATCCCGCACTAAGCAGGGTAGGCAGAGGGAATCAGGGAACCTAGTGTTAAGACATTCCGTTCCACTTCCGTTCCCCACTTTCCGCCGAATTTGAGGCATTGCATGTTGAGTGGCGGGACTTAACGCCGCGCTTTGCCTTATTACCAGAGCCAAGAAATGAAACATTAAATATTTAAATTGAAAATATTAAATATTTCATTTCCTCGACTGGGGATCGAACCCAGAACCTGTCGGTTACAGTCACACTCTTGTGCCGCTGCGCCACGACAGGCCTCAATCCCCAAATTTGGCGAAAACAACCCGGGAAAAATGGACCACCGGTGAAGTAGAACGGAATGTCTTAACACTAGGTTCCCAAGTTCCCTCTGCCTATCTGCCATACACGAACCTTTGGTCCCACGATGACACCTAAAAGCCTTATAAATATATGATGTCAAAAGAAATTTCTATTTAATTTGTCATGAATTTCTTTTTTTACAATGTTTACTGTCTGGACTTTTAAGTACTTCAAAGTATTTACGAAAAGTAAAATAAACATGAAATTGGGTCACGAACAGTAACATTGCAACTTGACAGTAAAGTAAGCTACATTCTGTGAAGTCGCGGTCTGCCTCTGCCTTCCTCGCTCCGGCGACCGACGACGACGAAATGGTAACGAACGACGAAGAAATCAAAATATAATAACAAATATTCTATTTCCTCATGTTGAAATCGAACCCACAACAAGTTGCGTTGACAGCCGCACGCTTGTGCCTCTGAACCTCGACAAGCCTGTAAATATTTAAAAAATAAATATTTTTTTTGAGCATCTAAGTACTTTTGGGGTAAGTGTCCAATGCAGCAAAATGTCTTATTTGGAAAAATAAACAAGCCTGTTGTATTTAAATCTATAGCTATTATGTTTCTTAATAGACTATCATTAATTCAGCTTGTAATTTTTAATCTCATAAACGCTCACAAATGATTTAATTTAATTGTTGGTATTTGCTTATCTATAGGTACTAAAATAATCATAATCTAGATAGAACTTTAAAAGCGCAAGCAGTTTCCATTAAAAAAAATTACGAGATGATGTCAAAATAGAATTCCTGCCATATTTGCTACGAGTATGATAGAGAAACTTTCAGTTATACAATTTGTTAAGTTTTCTGAATTCCGTCCAAGCTTCAATGAAACCGTTATAGCCAACAAATTGAACACGACTAGTACTATCTAATGTGATGCTACAACATTTTTATATTTGTAAATTATTTTTTCTTCATATAAAATGAAATATAGTATCAAATAACATATTTTAATTATTGTTTTAACTGAGGCCAGATTTGATAACAAGGCACAGGGTGACGTGAGTTCCGTCACCCATCATATTTATAATTTTTGTGGTGGAAAGTGGCGAACGGACATTAATTAATGGAAACGGAGTGTCTTAACACTAGGTTTACAAGTTCCCCCTGTCTACCCTGCCATGGCCGGGATACAGTGTGAACCGGAAAAAGACTATTATTTTTTACATGTGTTAATTTAGTTTTTTGCTTTGTCTCACATATAATACGGTAGCAGAATTTTGATCAAGATGATCAACTCCACACTTGTCTACCAGAGGGGGGATAAAAAAAAAAAAAAAATAGTTTATTTCTTCGACAGATTTTACACGATTACAATTGTCACAGAGATCTCCTTTTAAGCAAGTGTTTCTGTATTAGGAGACCCCGCTCTTCCAATACAATCTAGTTTTATCTGTCTAACAAATACACAAAAAAAGTATACAATTATAACAGATATGGTGGTTCTATTATATAAATCGAATTCAAAAGTAAATGTGTGCGTGTGTATGTGTGTAAATGTGTGTGAATGTATGTGTGTGTGTGTGTGCGTTTATGCGGGTGTGAGTATTAGAAAATTCTCAGTGTCTTGGTATGTAAGTGTCTTGATATGAATTATATATATAAGGGATATTTACATTACATTAAGCCTGATATTATTAATTGGTGTTTTAAATTTTGTTCTATTATAAACTAGAAGACCCGCGCGGCTTCGCCAGCTTAAACTATTATACTACTGTTTAATGTACAAAACCTCAAGATAGAAAACTAAAAGCAATAAGATATTAATTTGAAAGCTTTGAAGTTGCTAGATAATTGAAAAAATGTCAACATTTATTTAAAAGTATCAAATGACATATCTATAAGACAAATCTATATATCCTATCGCGCCTATGGTTGTACCCCTGCGCCACTCAACATACTGAACTATTTTGCCATTATGTTGAACATTTACAATTATATATATTTTTTTCTTATAAATAAAATAAAAAAAAAAAAATATCGACACGAAAAGATTATCGTGATTTAATTTATAAGGAAGGGAATGAATCGTATTAGAGGGCGTTGTCGCAGTCCGACCCATCCTGATAGGTTAACGAAGTGATACACCGCTCGTCGAATTTGATGTAGGGAACGTGTAAAGTAAAACGTGACTAGGAACATAACTGTTTTATAAGGCTGGTATTGGGGAATAGTCTAATAATGTCTTAAATAAATGCAAAATTTCATTTCAATTATATCAAGATATAGCACCAGCAGAAAAAGAAATCTGAAAATACACTATGTATATAGGTATATTTAACACGAACTTTTTTAAATTACTTGTGAGCTCTATTGAATCATAAACTATTTCATCTACGCGCACGCAAAATAGCACAGTTATTAAAACTTGGTAGCTCATAAAGTATAAAAAATTTCAAAAACTCGCATTTACGTGGTTAAGAGGCGTTGAGAACTTTGCTTTTTATACGCTCAATTTTAAAGTACCTATTATTATTATATTTTATAACTTTATTTTGTTTAAGACTAATGAAACTGAAGTACATAAGTAGTTCATTTGTTATATATCAAATCATTTGTTTTTGCCGTTGCAACCATTTGATTCCGGCTTAGAATAGGATCACCCTGGTACTGATGGTGTCGTAAGAGGCGACTAAAGTGCGTGTGGTAGAGTCACGTTGCCAGTAATGGCAACACGCATGGGCAGACTCGACCGGATTGTTACCACCCCCGGCATTTAAGACCGGCGTTAAGTAGTGGCTTTGGCCACTGCGTTTCGCATTAGGTAATGCCGGGCCCCGGTGCCCTTCCACCTTAAAGGACGGCAACGCTCCTGTAGCTCCTCTGGAGTTACTCGGGGCCTTGGGCGACGGTGATCACTTACCACCAGGTGACCCGTACGCTCGTTTGCCATTTTTGCCATTAAAAAAAAATATTTATGTAACTTAACCTAATTTTCTTTCATAACAAAAAAATGGCTTTGAAAATATTCTAAATAACGAAACATTTTTGCTTATTTTGGCGTACACTTCATCTTGACAACTTTATAAATGAAATTTGAATAGTAAATCGGTAAAACTTATATGTACATGGCAGGACCGACATCAGGAACTTTGGAACCTAATGTTAGGACACTCCATTCCGTTCCACAGTTTTCTTTTTCAATGTTCTTTATATTGGATACATTAACATATCATCTTTTACAAATAAGTACACCACGATATTGCTACAATAATATGCATATGCAGCTGCTGCTTACGCGATTTATTGATATCCACTACCACGTTAGAGATATTCGAACCAATCTGAACCTCGTAAATCACCAGCATCACCCATTCCAGTACGATCAGAAATTATGTTTCCACCTAGGTAAACAAGAGGTAGAGAGTGTGCTTATGATCTTTTAGCATCGGTGACATCAGCGATTTTTTAGTATTTATGATTTCTAGGCTTGCTCTTCTAAAATAATTGCTTACCAGTAATACGCGTATGATGTTCCAAAATGATAATATTTAATTTAGAAGAAAACAAAGTATGTTTCTAACAATCTTGGTCGTGATGACTGACATTAATAAAGAGTATTTCTGAGACGGCGATATTTCCATGTCGACCATATTTTCTTCGCTCGTTACGGGGATTGTGGAAGTAATTAATATGGATCATTAATCAACCTCCCTATAACAGCTATGGCAAGAAAGGCCCCGACATAATAATGGTATATGACATATTTTGAAATAACAAAATTAGTTTTAGCTGTCGTCGCTCTAGGACACAAGAGTGCGACTGTATGTATATACGACGCTTCGCCTCGGTATCATAGGAATCATCGTTCGTAGGTTAATTTGTTTTAAGTTAAATATAATTAAAGTTTATTTTTAAAATCATTTCGGTTTTTTTTAAATACTCCGTCTGTCGTAAGCGTAATTCGTACCTATGACGAAAAAAAAAAACATTATCATTCAGTATTAAAGTATACTATAATTAAATGTTATAAAACATTCAGTGATTCTTTTAGCTTTTGTTTTATATTTAAAATGGTACTACATTTTTTCGAAAAAGGAATTCTCTTGTCAGTTCTAACAGAATTCTGTACTATACAATAAAAGCGAAACGAAGGCATATTTAAAATTCCCGGATAGGAAGTATTTTGCATGTAAAATGCCTTTGACCTCCATGATTTGTGATGAAACCGTGCTGAAATGAGCAAACCACTCTATAATCTGTCCTTGTGAGCGTGTTGCATAAATTAGCTCCAATAAGCGCACCCTTTTAATGAAAAGGCCAAATGAATGGGCAGCGTTGAAGAGCGCTTTGACGAATTTCAGGCTCAAATCGTACGTGTAATAACAGGATCTGAGCTGTGTGTGCCGACCGCAACCATTTAAAATACAATCCAAATTCAAGTTGATTTATGACACATACACGGGCTAAGATGGTTTTTGCTGTAGATTTACTGTATTTTTTAAAATGTTTTGGTATTCTTTCCTTATTCACGCTGTAGTCGTATGTAGCAGGGTAGGCAAAGGTAACTTATAAGCTTAGTGTTGATAGTTTCCGTTTCTATTGTGACATATTCATTCCCCATTTTTTGCAGAATTGATAGTTTATTGTGTATTGAGAGATGGAATTCAATGGGTTGTGGAGGTAAAAGTAAAAATATTAAATATTTAATTTCTTTCAGTGGGAGTCGAAGGCGCAACAAACCATGCTCACAGTCACTCGCTTGTGCCCTTTGTGACAGCGTGCGACTGTAAATGCGACAGGTTGTGGCTTCTATTCTCACTCGATTTCCTCACTCCGGTAAAGAGACAAAGCATTGCTTTGGATTCACCACATAAAAATAGGGAGCGGAAGTGTTACACGGTAACGGAGTGTCTTAACACTAATTTATCAAGTTCCCTCTGCCTGCTCTGCTTTGTGCATCCCGCACAACGTGAAGCAAAAAAACATATGATGTAACTCAACATAGTCTTTTCAATTTCAAAGTGAACTGTTTTCCTACGAAATATAAAATTATAGAGTAATCTTCCAAAAAAATCTTAGTATAATACTGGCATGAAAAATATTTTGATTAAAGTTGTAACTGAACAATACTCCTTTGTATAAAATTTATTATCATAATTATGATGTACGTTGAGACCTCTCGTAGCGTAGGGGGACAAGTGTGTGACTGTAAGCCACAGGTTGTAAGAATTGTTTAATATTTTTAAATTAAATATTGAATATTTTCCTTTCTTCGCTTTGGTAACGAATGTAAAAAGTCCACGCCACTCAACACGCAATGCCTAAAGAATTGGTCAAAAAGTGGGAAACGGATATGTCGTAACGGAAACAGAGTACTTCAACACTAGGTTCTCTCTACCTACATTGTTATGTGCGAAATACAAGCACAAACTCACTCACTCAGTTTCACGCTGTATCCCGCACGAGGCAGGGTAGGCACAGGGAACGTGGGAACCTAGTGTAAAGATATTTCGTTCCGCTTCTGTTCCCCACTTTCCGCCGAATTTGAGGTATTGCGTGTTGAGTGGCGGGACTCAACGCCGCGCTTTGCCTTATTACCAGAGCGGAGAAATGAAACATTAAATATTTAAATTGAAAATATTAAATATTTCATTTTCTCGACTGGGGATCGAATCCAGAACTTGTCGGCTACAGTCAGACGCTTGTGTTGCTGCGCCACGACAGGCCCAAATCTTATTAATTTGTATGATTCTGAATAACTAGAATTATTTATTGTTTAATAGGATTATTTCTTTCAAAAAATATTATGCTGCTGTTTGTACAACAGCATAATAATTATAATATTCTGTTAAATTTATTTGAAATGAAACATGATAACATATTTATTTATATATCGTTGTTATACTTTTCACTTTTTCTATTTTACAAATCAAACGATCACGATCACGTAAGATTTCTTTATTCTCCACGAATTTATCCAGATAGTGAACATTAAACACGTCATTGGACACCTTACGTAAGACCCAGAAATTCAGCACTTTTCGGTCACATTAAGTGTTATCGGGTATGAATTGATGGGGTCGGCGTGCAAAGGAATTATTCGCTCCGATAAGTTTGGAAATATTTTTGTTACTTACGTCGCTATTAAATTTTTGATATAATTAAAATATTTACTGAGGTCAGTCATGGCGCTGGAACAAAAACGTGTGACTGTTCATGCGATACATAGCGGGTTCGGTTCCCGAGGAAATACATTTCAGTCCTCTCTTTGCTAAAGAGACGCGGTGTTAAGTTCTCTATAATTCAATAGATATCTTAATAATAAGGAAAGAAGCAGAACTGTCTTAGTAATGAGTTCCCAAATTTCCTCAGCCGCTACCGGAAACAAAGTAACTTATGTATACTTCTTCTCAATATCCGTTATGTTAACGTTTTCGTTCTTAATTAATAAGCTTTTGTGTAATGAATCCCCAAAGAAACGGAATATATTAATGATGTAATAAAAATTTTGTTGTTTGATGAAACACTAGTGTTTGTACTCATTTTATATTATATTCAAAAAGGAAGATTATTTTTATGGCACGAAAATCCTGTAACCGATGCGTAAATATGTTCTTTATGTTTTAACTCTAATTCATTTCAAAACCTTGAAGCAAAATGTATGTCTTTCTTTGTATCTCGCCGTGTATCTTATATCTTTTTGTGGTACTATAGCTCCTGAACAAACGAACTGATATAAGTGCAGATAAGTGTTTTCGAAAGCCTTGTTTATGTTTGATGGAATTCCGATTTGCACTATAAAAGCTGTGACCAAATTTTGAAAAAATGAGATGTAATTTTTTAAGACAATTTAAATTAACAATTTATAATATTGGGTGAACACAAATATTAAAAGCAAAATAAAAGTTAAAAATATCAAGAACGAAAGAAACACGAGCGATTCAGTTTGAATATTATTTAACACACTAATTTTTATGACGTAATATCTCAGATGTTTCTCACATTCCACGTCAGACGCTTTTGTCGAATATTTCACAATGAAATTCTCGTCGATCGCGCTGCTTTGTCTTACTTCTATTCTTTCAATTTGCTCGCTTGACTTGTGTTCTATAAGTGTTCCGCTGCACTTGCGTCGCGTTGAGGAGAATATTGGATATCTGTCATAAGTCGTAAGGCGTCTCACATATTTGTACGTATTACATTATATATTTTTAAAAATTTGCAATGTAGTATCTGGGAAGTGCATTAAGCAGAGACGAAAGATATGAAATGAAAATGGAAAGGCGTATTGCTACCGGTAACAGAGTTAACGGTACTTTAGCTGCATCGATAACGGCCAAACATCAGCACAGATGCACGTTTGACTGTAGACAATGCAATATTAGTGTAGGTATTAAGATGTGTAAGAAAGAGGATGTACAGAAAATGAATACTAACACTAGGTTTCCAGATTCTAGGGTTTATATCAGTCACTAGGGTTGTAATAAGGTAAAATAAAGATAAGTTTTAAATTTCACAACATTACAAAGGTGCACCGGATGTGGTACGCTGAAAGGATAAAAGTTTCTATAGAAACTTCAAGATAATACATACAATTTTAAAAGTAAACTTTGAGAAAGAAAACTTATGACACTGCATAAAGCTTTGAGAAAATACTACAAATACTGTTTGAACATCATAAAACAGCGATATCTACGAGTATATTGTTAACATGTTTTTTACGTTGTATCCCGCACATAATAGGGTAGGAAGAGAGAACTTGGGACCTGGTGTTTAAATACTTCGTTCCTTTTCCCACTGGTCTGATCGTTCGTGAATATCGTCATCATTTAGATTTTTTAATTATTATAAGAGTAAACATGGACCACGTCATAGTACCATGGACCATTTAATCAGATTCTGCGCGTATAATCAATATTATAGTGATTTAAAATTCAGAATTGGGAATGATCTTATTTAGAAATATATTTAAATACCTTCATTCAACATATGGAATGCTTACAAAATCTAGTGGAACGGATAATCTGTTTTATATGAAGTTCCACTTTTATAGTTTGACATTTTTTGTCTGTTATAAATTAATCGTATATTTAATAGAAAAGTTAGGTATGCCAATTTTAAATATATAGTAGTTACTTGCAAAAATTTTTTATTCATTAAACTGAAACTCAGTTTTTAATGTAGTAATACTGTCTTTCAAGTGGTAATATTATTACAAGATAATGAATACAATAGTACTAATGAGGCGGGCGGTCGCAATTGAAAAATATAGTCAATATATACCAAATACTATTGCTGGTAATACATACATACGAGTATAAGTAATTTATTGTATGTAACCCCTTCATATAAGCCATCCAGAGGGAACTGTTATATATGCGTCCAGTCCGTAAAAGTTTTCAACTTATCATTCTCTCCCTTTTCAACTTATCATTCTCCCCATTTCTACTAATCTTTTTTCACTTTTCTATATAGGCTAACGCGTAGCATCTTTTGTAATAATTGACGAACTTATATTTGCATATGAGATTTATAAGTTTAATTTATAAAAGTTTTTCTGTATGCACTTATTTTGTCTAATTAACTATAAGTAATTGTAACTATAAGTATTGTAATAAATATAAGTCATCATCATCATCATCTGAGCGTTATTCCCGGTCGCGACCAGAGCCTTCACTCCGGTGTTCGGGGTCCGCTTTCCGGCTCCGTCTTCTCCATTTCCCCGGTCGTCGGCGTCTTTAAGAAAGTATAAGTAATTGTATGGAAATATTTTTTTCTGAAAGTAATTTATAAATTGTCGCTTTTAAGCTATTTTTCTTTACTATAGTTAATAAATGTATTTATTAAAATATATCTTCTTATAGCATTGAATTTAAAGCTTAATTTTCTTGTATATTTGAAGAGAATGAGATCTAAATTCGTTATTAGTTACAGCTTGATACCTCTCCATAATCGAGATGGTCTTCACAAATGGATAGATGTACAAATAGTTTCATTTTCGTACGCTCTGTTTTAAATCTAAACAATAAAATGTATAGCAAAATCGGTACATTAAATAACAGAGCTTTACAAAAGCATTATCTCTTTGCCTAGTCAAAATTCTATATTATGACAAACTTGGTGCAGTAGCTGTATAAATCATAAATCAAGAGAAAAATATGATAGAAAAGAAGCGTGACAAAGCGGCTGATCTATAGACAAGTATTTCATAGTGAAATATGTGTTATTTTCAAAGAGTAATGTTTTCTTACAATGAAAGATATTTATTCCAAGAACAGTTTGGCTTTATGTGATCTGAGATTATTAAGCTTCTTATTGCATCTCGCGTATAGAAGGGCAGGACTATATTATGAAACTCGGTTTCTATTAAAACGCTTTCATTCCCCGTTTTCCGCCGAATTCTGGAAGCAATGAACGCCGCGCTTCCGAGTTGGGATCAAACTCACAATCTAGTACGTTTACAATCACACGCTTGTATCCCTGCACCACTATAGGTCTCACGTTACGTTGTTCTTCATGTACCACCTTCATACATTATTTTATTGAAAAAAAAAAAGGAATATAAACATGATTTACTTCAACCAAAAATAGTACACCTTCATTAATTTCAAAGCTTAATTACAGCGTAACGTGTGAACAGATGTTTGAATGGCTTGAATAAAAAAACATTATACTTCATATAAATTTAATGCACTTTAAGTGAATGCATTTATAAAGCAAGGTAAATCTTAAATCGAGAAGGAAAATGTAATGCCGACTGCATTTATTGAAGTTCATTTCAAAGTACCTCTTAATTTGGAACTCTAATGACTTGAACTGCGTGTCTTCAAAGAAAATGTTAATACTTCCCTGAATTCTGAATCGCTGAAGTGACATTTCTAAAAAAAAAGATTTCGAATTAAGGTACTTTAAAAGTATACACTTCTTTCTTTAAATGAATTTGTATATTTTCTTACATTTTTAATATTTGTAATTTCAGACATTTTTTTTGTTTCACGCTGTTTCATCACAGCAGGATAGGATCTGGATAAAATATTTTCATATAAAACGTGTAATAATCGCGACAAGTAAACGTCTTATTATGAGTATTTTTACTTCATGGAAACACACCGCCCATTGCACCGTGTTACACCAAAGACATTCTAATTGCCTGCCAGGTTGTCAGCAACAATTAATCGTGGCTTGAACATATCCGTAGACTTAACTATGCCGAAGTATTTTTACCAGTTATTTTATGCCGTGTGATCCCGGCTTAAAATAGGATCACCCTGGTACTGATGGTGTCGTAAGAGGCGACTAAAGTGCGTGTGGAAGAGTCACATTGCCAGCAATGGCAACACGCATGGGCAGACTCGACCCAATTGTTACCACCCCCGGCATTTAAGACCGGCGTTAAGTAGTGGCTTTAGCCACTGCGTTTCGCATTAGGTAATGCCGGGCCCCGGTGCCCTTCCACCTTAAAGGACGGCAACGCTCCTGTAGCTCCTCTGGAGTTACACGGGGCCGTGGGCGACGGTGATCACTTACCATCAGGTGACCTGTACGCTCGTTTGCCGTCTCTTCCATAAAAAAAAAGAAAAAAAAAAACACAGTTATCTTAAAACACATTTTCTTTGGACAGTTGTCCAAAGAAAATGTTATTAATTTAAACATTAACAATTATAATAAATTTTCTGAAATCTTTCTTTTCTTTCTTATTAAAACTGATTTTTGAAAGGATAAAAAATCGTTACAGTCTAAATAAATGTATGTAAATTTCAGCTCTAGACATATTATGTAGGTCACATAATATATCTAGAGCTTAAATTTTACATACATATGTGTAAAGAAAATATTAATATTAATTTATAAATTGTTCTTATTTATAACGAGGCTGCCCGGGAACTTAGTGTTAACACACTCTGTTCCACTTCCGTTCCCCACTTTCCGCCAAATTTGAGGCATTCCGTGTTGAGTGGCGGAACTCAACGCCGTGCTTTGTCTTATTACAGGAGTGAAGAAATGAAACATTAATATTTAAATTGAAAATATTTAATATTTCATATCCTCGACTGGGGATCGAACCCAGAACCAATCGGTTACAGTCTCACGCTTGTGCCGCTGCGCCACGACAAGCGACTCTTCTACATAATAATCGGATAATTTGTTGAAATTAACGTGAATTTAAATTGAGCTCCTAAATTTACTACGAGTACATGGAGATGAGCTAGCTTATCCGATATTATAATATCGGGTAAGCCAGCAAATATAATTACTGAACGATGTCCAACACCGCACTCCACTAGCTTACAAGCTCTAATAGTTCACTACACGCTTCACGAAAACAGCAAAACCTTATACTAAAAATTGGATTGTTTTTCATTTTTTTTTATGGAAAAGACGGCAAACGAGCGTACGGGTCAACTGATGGTAAGTGATCACCGTCGCCCACGACCCCGAGTAACTCCAGAGGAGCTACAAGAGTAGCCGTTGCCGTCCTATAAGGTGGAAGGGCCCCGGGGCCCGACATTACCTAATGCGAAACGCAGTGGCCAAAGCCACTACTTAACGCCGGTCTTAAATGCCGGGGGTGGTAATAATCCGGTCGAGTCTGCCCATGCGTGTTGCCATTTCTGGCAACGTGACTCTACCATACGCACTTTAGTCGCCTCTTACGACACAATCAGTACCAGGGTGATCCTAGTCTAAGCCGGAATCACACGGCATAGATATATACACGGCATACACGGCACTCTTTGTCGTCGAAATATATATATATATATATATATATATATATATATATATATATATATATATATATATATATATATATATATATATATATATATATATATACATATACTTACTTACTTACTTAGCTTCACGCTATATCCCTAGCGGGGTAGGCAGAGAGAACGGAGCGCCAAACGCTACGGTCTCGGCATACCTCTTTCGCCTCGTCCACTGTCATCAACCTCTTCATACATGCCCTCCGGGGGGTCCTCATGCTTTTTACGTGACCTTCCTCCAGTATCGTCGATACTGTGTTTTCGAAGGTCAACCGAGGTCTCCCCCTCCCTCTCTTACCACTCACTTTTCCTTCATAAATCTTTTTACCATTCTTTCTTCACTCATTCGCTCGACGTGCCCAAACCACCTGAGCACGTTCTTCTTCATTCTCACTGTGACATCCACGCTAGTACCTGCCATTCTGTGTATTTCTTCATTGGACATGCGATCAGATAAACTGACTCCGCATATCCGACGAAGAGATCGCATCTCTACAGCAATCATCTTTCTTACATTCTTCTTCTGTAATACCCACGTTTCGCTGCCGTATAACAGTGTCGATACCAACACTGCATTGTGTACGGCCAAACGCGCAGCTATGCTGACGTTTCGCCGTGTCAACAATGCAGCTAAGGCACCGTTAACTCTGTTACCGTCAGCAATACGCCTTTCCACATCCATTTCGTATCTACCGTCTCTGCTAAACATACTTCCCAGATATACTACCTCATTCACTTGTTCTAATATCTTATCATTTACACTGACCTTGCAAACTGTTCTTTCTTCATTTCTTTCAAATACCAGAACATTCGTCTTATTCGCATTCAGGCTTAGACCATTATTCGCGCATCCTTCTTTCAGAGTGGTAACCAATGCCTGCAACTCGATTTCTGATCTGATGCATCATCTGCGTACAGCAGGCAATTTATATTCGAGGTACCTACTTTCACTCCCATGTCACTTTGTCTCACTCCATGAAGACAGCTGTCCAAATACAAATTGAACAACCAAGCTGACATGGCGCAACCTTGTTTAACACCCGATTGGATGTTAAACCAAGGCGACATGCCAGCTCCTACTTGCACGCAGGCTGAGTGATCTCTGTAAAGAGACTTTACAGCCTGCAGCAAGGGTCCGCTCACATTGTACCGGGGCAGTATCTCCCATAATCTCTTTCTTACAACCCTGTCAAACGCCTTTTCCAAGTCCACAAAAACACAGAAAACTTTTTGGTTTACTGCCAAAAATTTTTCCGTAATCATGCGGAGGGAAAAGATCTGATCCATACAACCTTTTCCAGGTCTAAAGCCTCCCTGGGCCTCCCACAACAGCCTTTCAGATCTATCTTGCTTTCTTCTCGCTAATATTTTAGCATACACTTTACTGCCTAAGCTAATCAAACTGATAGCCCTATAGCTTGCGCAATCTATCTGTGAACCTTTGCCTTTATACAAAGGCACGATGACTGCACCTAGCCAATCGTCTGGGGCCTCCCCCGATTTCCAGCATAAAATGCACAAAAACCAGAATAGGTTCAAGACGCGTGGCCCACCATATTTGATCATCTCGGCAGTAACTCCATCTGCTCCCGCTGCCTTACCACATTTCAAACTTCGTATGGCACTCTCAACTTCTTTTATACTGATTTCGCCGTCCGCTACATCAAGAGTCAGCGTTTCGCTGTTACTTGAGGCAGAGGCGTCATCACATTCATACATCTCCTTGTAAAATTCCGCCCATCGCTGCTATATATATATATATATATATATATATATATATATATATATATATATATATATATGTATATATATATATATATATATATATATATATATATATATATATATATATATATATATATATATATATATATATATATATATATATATATATATATATATATGTTCTGAATACAGCATTACTCCCCTTTAAAGGCTTTAAAGGCCAAGTTAATATTCAATTTAAGTAAATGATACTGAGAGCCTCAACTAAGCCGTGTCACTCACTCTTGAGGTATTAACTAGACACACTAATTCGACCAACGTGCAATGAAATGTCAAGGTTTATTTAAGAGATAGTTGATAGCGTTAAGTATAAATATATAATTGATATAATAATATAGGTACAATTGACTAATAGTGGTAGGGTTTACCAGACATGACATAACTCGGTGTTGAGCTCCGCTACTCAACATGCAATGTCCCCAGACTGTGGTGGAAAGTAAGGAATGAAAGTGTCTTAATAGGAACGACACATTTAATATTAATTATATTAAAATTATATTTATTTTTAAGCTCTTCCTCGAAAAAATCTCGAAAATTGGCCTGAACGTTGTAAAACTAGGTTGGCTCCCGACTCTTTGGAACACATCGTTAGCTGTATACTGCATATATAGATAAATATAAGATAAAAACTTTTACTAAATTTGGTAAAAAATAATTCAATCCACAGACGCAGTACTCCTTTACATTACTGAGATACTGTAGTGAAGGCAAATTTTATAACAACCGACTGGAGCGAAATCTTTTAGCTGCGCTTTGCAATTCATTTAAAGGAGCACTTTGCGACTGGCGCATTCGCTTTTCAATATAAATTAATTCTACTAAATCTTCTTTATGCAATTCGTCGTTCGCTAAAACAGATATAAAATGTATTAAGCAGTATTTTTTACTAGATATGTCAATTTAGTATGAGGTGACGGGTGTGGGTTTGATTCTTAATTTAATGACGAAGCAAAGCGCGGCTTTGTATGTCTCTACTTCACACATCAAGACAAGTATAAAGGAAGAGAGAGAAGAAAAGAGAAAAAACAAAACAATATATTTCTTATCTTAAACTGCTTATGATAATAATGTGTTTTAATACGGACTAATATAACTTAGGCAAGTACGAATATGTATAGTAATAATTAAGAATGTTTTTTTATGTTACAAAAACATTCTATTAATTACTGGAATATGAAAACGTTGATACTTGACGCGTGACACTTAGAGTCGCTGCGTATGCAAATAACTTATCAAAGTCACTCACTCGAATGGCAATTGCTGAAGACGGGTAAGCATCTTTATAAAAGTGTTGCTCATACTCAGATCGACGCATGCGTGATTGATTCATTTTTCACGTGATCGATGTAATTAAATAATATGAAAATAAAAAACACTTAGTTTTTCTGATACTATATAGTTCATCGACCCCGTCGTGGCGTGGGGGGCATGGGGACACAACGAGGACGTAATAGACTAGATTCCCGCCAACTTTGAGGCATTGCGTTTTGAGTGGCGGAACTCAACGCCGCGTTTTGCCTTGTATCAGAGCAAAGATATGAATGATATTTATTTATTATTTTAATTTAAATATTAATTTCAATATTTATTTATTTATTATTTTAATTTAAATATTAATTTCATTTTTATTTATTTTAAATATTAATTTCAATATTTATTTATTTTTAATTCATTTCATCGGGTAGGGGATCGAACCCACTACCTCCCGTTGCGCCACGACAGGCCTCATACGACAGATTTTAAGATTGATTCCAAATATTGTAAATTATCTTTATAAATAACTTTTCGGTTTTTTTTTCGTAGTTATTGCAAATTCTAACTTCTTGCAATACTTTATAATGGAAATTATAAAGTATTACAAGAAGTTAGAATTTAAAATCAATTTACCGGAACAACCCTACGGTTTTTTGCATATTTATCTTATAAATTAGACCAACTTCAGCTTGAAATTAACTACAAATATATTTTTTTTTATGAAAAACGTTAAAATTTTTACTTATTGTATTTTTTTCTTGAAAATACATTTTTTTCCAGATAAAAATAGAAATATGTTCGTTGACTGTGACTCCACGTATATGGTAATTTAAAAGCTAAATTTTGTGTGAACATGTATTTGAAAGTATTTTCAGTTTGATATCACTACGTGCTCTCGAGATAAATGCTCTTAAAAGACGAGAAAGAAAATGGTTTTAAAAAGGGTTTCGTGTTTTCCTTTTGACGTACAAAACCCTTAAAATTAAATTCAAACTTCATCTCAGAGAAAATTAAACCAGGAATAGTTAATGAATATATACTTCAAACCAAAAAGCTAACTTTGTGGAGCGACTCGTTCTTCAATGAGATTTTGACAAGTTTGGTAAAATTGCTTCCTTTAAAACTGTCTGTTTTATAACTGGCAAAGGAAAAGTTTTAATTGCAAATTAGGGAATTAATTATTTATTATATATGTATATTATACATAATTTTATATTTAGTTACATGAATTTAAGACGTGTTGGTTCGAATGTTGGTTTAATTCCCAGTCGGGGGTATAAGATATATATGTTTTTAGTCACTCTGTTAACGAGGCACAATGCACAAATGTACTAAATTCGCAAGTGCGTTATCATCTTCTATAATTTCCTACGTACTATTATATACCAGCTATGTATGTAATAGTCCTAAGGTCTGTAATCATCTATTTCCCTATATCTGCATAGTTGGATCTGTTAGATTTACTGTTATTTTTAGTTCAGTTTGTTTCCATCATTCGCACGTGTCGCTGGCTTATAGATTCTATTAATGTTAGTGAATTTTGTTAAAGGTAATTAATAAAATTATTTATTCCTTTTAAATCGTTTTTTAAAGATATTTTAATACAAATCGTTATAATTACGATCGATGTTGATATCGAAGGCGTGTGGAAACACTAAGATCGCTCGATTGATCTGTAATCGCTACGTTACATCGAGTCGTAAGTAGTGGCGGTGAAATAAAAAAACGTATTAATCTTAGTTCCACATTTTGTTTAACTACGTGTGAAGTAAACACAACACCAACCTAGTAAGTTACTAGTAAGTACTTGTGTAAGAAGTCCCTGCTCTTCATAACACTTCATATATTTGTGGAAGTAAATATTACTAAAGTAATTTATTTACTAACAATAATAAAATTTATAAAAAGTAACTAAGACTCAATTAGTTAGACTCAATTAGTTAGTATTACAGACTTAAAAATTGTGACTATAAAAAAAATAATATTATATAATCTTCTTATTTAAATTTGAAATAATAATGAAAATTCTAGAAATTGTGTGTTAAACGTTCAACGCTAAACATAATTTAATTTTATACATATATCTGTCCACTTAATAATATTTTTACCGTCAGAAGTGGAATTTTATTAATAAAAAAAAAAACAAAAGACAGAACGAACCCAAAATTTACTTTAAATTATAAATATTCACGTACAATCTAATCGAATTAACAATACTTCATTTTACAAATATAAACACTTAATCAGCAAAATAGTAATGTGAAAAGGATAACGCTCACTACAGATTGCAACAGTCAATATAACGAGAAACAAATGGCTTATGTGACCCTAATAACGACTTACACTAATTCTTACAACACGTCCGTTCATTCCGAGAGCCTACGAGCAATGAATCAATTACATGTTTTTTTTTCTGAGTTACTCTTCTGCTGTTGACCTAGGATGGTCTTTACTGCGTTGAAGAAATCAGTTCCTATCGGTTGCATTCTTCTTATAAGCTATCGGGAAAAAGTAG
This sequence comes from Eueides isabella, assembly GCA_019049475.1. Lineage (NCBI taxonomy): Eukaryota > Metazoa > Arthropoda > Insecta > Lepidoptera > Nymphalidae > Eueides > Eueides isabella. The sequence goes on from CM032386.1 coordinate 1,490,048, forward strand.
ATGGCGGTAGTTGGATACTCCTTTTATATAGTGCGCTTTTTGGAAACACCTTACAATATATTTTAATTTCCAAGATCTTTGAATTTTCTTCTAAGTACTTCCCTTGTTTTTCATTGCATAAATTGCAACTCTGTAGCATATTATCTTTTAATTTGCTCAGTAGATTCCAGAGCGGCCCGGTTTTTAATTGTATCAAAGGCACGTGTAATTCTCCATAAATTAAGATAATATTCATGTCCATAGAAGAGTAAATTTAGATTACACCAGTTGGAAATGAAAACATGAACTAAAAATAAAAGAAATGTATCTTAAGTCCTGTTAAGTAGAAGTGCTTAGAATTTAAACTCGATATATAAGCTGTATACATTATTTATTTCATCGGACAATATCAACTGACTTTAAAAAACACAAATTAAATTGTAGAAAAAAATATTTTAACTACTTTATACTTATTTATTATTTTAAATCAGTTGTTTTTGGAGGCAATGCTGGCATGGGTATTTATTAAAAAAAATATTTTAGCATTGTTCGGTGTCAGTGTAGTCATCTTTTAATGTTATATTTCTCTTAGTTGGCACCATGTACTAAAGGAAGGTCCTAAGGCAGGTCGCGGCACCGGGCCACCACCGTGATTTTCGAGACATTGTGGGTCCGGTTCACACTCGAGGAAATAAAAAAATATATATTTAACATTTCTGCGCACTGGTAACGAAGCAAACAAAGCATGTCGTTGAGTTTGGCACTAAATAGTGCTTTAATGGGGACGGAGTGTCTTTACACTGGGTACCCAGTTATAATCAGCCTACCCTGCTATACGCGTATTACAGCGTAACAAAAATAGACATTGGTTTAAATTATGTTTATAATTAAAAAAAGAAGATATCCGAATAACAATAATGTTATAAATCTAACTTGGCCATAAAGATATACGTACAATATACCATATAGAACATTCTGATTTTAGTGTAATTTAAAATAATGGAAATATAAAGGAAATTTAGAGCTATCACAGTAACACGATTCGTGCATCAGATCTGGAAGTATTCCGTGATAGTGTCATTTGTCATTGTTACGAAAAAAATAAATTGTTAAAGCTTTTGTTATTTTCCTCAAAGATGTTACTAAGTTGTAAAACATATATCTTTATTGTTTTGTAGTTTATTTTTTATATTATATGTTTATTTTAACAAAATATGTAAAAACACGTTATAGTATGATGGCTTATATTTCGATTAATCACTATAATATTTATTATAAATATATATAACTTTATAACGAGATACATGTAAAGGTCTTCAATCCCTGTTAATCCCAGTTTAAGCCTCGCTAACTTTACTCAACAATATCTCCTAATTATAATTACTAAACATTGATTTTTCTTAATTTCACAACTTAAATTAAGTGTATAAATCACTAAGTCTAAGTGTATACAATATTTAGTGTTTTTAATAATTATAAAGGCTTACACTATGTTAATAATTAATTTATATGTTTTTTAATCCAAGTCAAAAACAATTATGAGCGTGTATCGCTGTGGACCGGAAGTATAACCTAAAGAGGGAAATCATTTATCGTAAAAATATACACAAGTAAGATTAACTCTTACAAAATAGCACCAATTCTCACATATTGTTTTTTTTTTAATTCAAATTCATTTTTTTTATTCAACATAAGAAATTACAAGCTTCGTTTTTTGAACGTCAAACATTTTACCACCAGTCCACTAAAGTTACTGCCTCAGACCTGAGAAGAATCGGTGAACGAAACTCAACGGGACATGTATTTTTATTTAACCTTTATATCATAATATTATAATTGACAACGATACATTTGAAAAAGCCTGGAGCGAGCATTTTATTCCCAAGGCGTGTTATCATTTACAAAATCGATTGATTATAACCTGTAACACACAAACGTCTTTTTACAACTGTTTTTTTACTGTTAAACAAGATTATAAAATATTTTTAGTAAGCTTACAAAATTTTTTGCCGTGTTGTTCCGGCTTAGAATAGGATCACCCTGGTACTGATGGTGTCGTAAGAGGCGACTCAAGTACGTGTGGTAGAGTCACATTGCCAGTAATGACAAAACGCATGGGCAGACTCGACCGGATAATTAACACCCACGGCATTTAATTAAGACCGGCGTTAAGTAGTGGCTTTGGCCACTGCGTTTCGCATTAGGTAATACCGGGCCCCGTTGCCCTTCCACCTTAAAGGACGGCAACGCTCCTGTAGCTCCTCTGGGGTTCCTCGGGGCCGTGGGCGACGGTGATCACACCACCAGGTGAAACGCTCGTTTACCGTCTTTTCCATAAAAAAAGGACTTACCGGGATTTGAACCCGTGTACCGCGCACTCGTATCATTCTTTTACTCCTATACTTTTTGTGCGAGTCCAGTACATGCAAACCCAATAGAATAATGGAACAGTCGTCCAACTGGAAGAATGACTGGTTGACGGTGCGCCAGTACAGTATACCAATAGCGAATCCGATGTTGCCCCATGACTACTACTAATTATTTTATTTAAGTCTTCTGACACTAATTTATTAACTATATTCCGCATATGGCAGGGAGGGTAGAGGAAACTTGGGAACCTAGTGTTAAGACACTCCGTTTAGTTCCCTATTTTCTGCTGAATTTAAGGAGTTGTGTGTTGAGTGACGGAACTCAACGGTGCGCTTTGACCTTGTTACCAGAGCGAAGAAATAAAAATATATTAAATAAAATTTGTGAAAAAATTATGTATAATGACATAAATGTACATCCCGTAGTATGTCAAGTTTGATTGCAGTACCGATATTTACGAGTATGAATAATTATTTTCAATAGAAATTATAAAATTTCAAAATAAAAAACTTGAACTACATATGACTAAGTCAAAGATCAACTTCTATTAAAAACGTTATTTACATTACTTTTATATAAAATGTAAGTAATTTATTAATTAGCAGTCGTTGTAATTCAGAATTTAATAATAGGTGAGCAATTAATTATCATCGTACAAGACGTAATCAAAAACCAAATATTAAGAAGCAAATTAAATTTCTATTATAATATAATGAGGAACGAACGAACGTCTTAATTACATTATAAGGGGTTCGGTACACAAAAAGGTAAACAAGAACCCAGATTACTATGTCGTCCGTCTGTCAAGAATATTTTTCTAGAGATTGCATTGAAATTAATACCGTTTTTGCTACATTTTATATGAATTTCGCAGGTGAATGAGGTGTCTATAAGGCATTTCATATAGACCTACAACTATACAATTTCGAAAGCAGTGGGGATTAGTAGTACAAATCCGAATAATTAAAACTCCTATTTATGTATATTACAGATACAATTCGTTACAAACTTTTCATTACAGTTTATTTCACAAAATAAGTGCATATATCCGCAAAATTAAGTTTGTCAAATATTATAAGGTGTAGTTTCTCTCTGCCTACCCCACTAGGGATATAATGTGACGCTAAGTTAAGTTTCCATGACTTACAAATCTTTAATTGATGCAGAATTCGATTATTTTTTATACTCTATGTTTATACTAAGCTTCACGCTGTATCCCGCACAGCGCAGGATAGGCAAAGGGAACTTGGGAACCTAGTGTTAAGACAATCCGTTCCAGTTTTATTTCCCACTTTTCGCTGAATTTGAGGCATTGTGTGTTAAGTGGTGGAAATCAACGCCGCTTTTTGCGAAGTGAAGAAATGAAAACATTAAATATTTAAATTGAAAATATTAAATATTTCATTTTTTCAAGTGGGAATCGAACCCACACCCTTGTGCCGCTGCGCCACGACAGGCCTCACCTCTATGTTTATACTATCAAGGTATTCTGTAAGTGTGGACTTAACGCCAAAAGTTATAACACGTTGAATGACCACAGCGGGCTAATGGTAACAAATCTATTCCCTGATTGGATGTTCTAAGCCACAATCGTGGCGCTTACACTTCGCTTGTTTGCTTTTAGCAGGAAAGGTTAAACTTTAATTACATAGCTATCTATAGCTGACTGGTATGTCATTTCTTAATCAATTGTCGGCAAAATATAGAGGTTTGCTTGTTTTACATTATTGTGTTTTCTTACGCCCTTTTTTTTAGCGTTACGTTGTATCTCGCATATGGCAGAGTAGGCAGAGAAAACTTGGGAACTTAGTGATAAGACACTCCTTTCCACTTTCATTCCTCACTTTCCGCCTAATTGAGGCATTGTGTGTTGAGTGGCGAAACTCAACGCCGCGCTTAGCCATGTTACCAGAGCGAAAACCAATAAATATTTAATTTGATAATATTAAATATTTAATTTCCTCGGCTGGGGATCGAAACCACAACCTGTCGTTTACAATCATACAAAAGGGGTAAAGTAACACTCAGTAAATTCAGTAACAAGTGCCTAGGTTCCCTATCCTGCCACCTGCATATACGGCATAAATCTTAATTATAAAAGTAACACATACATTTATAAGTCTCACACTTTAGCTTACCTTTAAAATGCACTTGCAAAGGTAACTAAGTTGCTACGTTTGACCTCGTCGCTGAAACTTCAAATAATGTGCCGTATAGAGCTCGACTTCCAGCAGGCGCTACAAACTTACTTATAATAGTTAATTTAACTCTAAACTTACTAAAGCCTCGAATTTGTTTTATATTATAACTGGTCTATTTTGTAGTTCCACATGGTATTCCTGACAGTGTAGAGTAGGCAGAGGGAACCAAGGAACCTAGAGTTAAGGCACTCTTATGGCATTAAGATACTACCGTTTCAATTTTTCGCCGAATTGCGGCACTGCGTATTAAGAGGCAAAACTCAATACTTCGGTTTGTCTTAGTGCCAGAACAAGGAAAACAAAAATATAAAATTATCCTCAAATTGAAATAATTGAACTTACAACCCGGTACGTTTACAGTCACACACTTGTGCTCCTAATAAACATACAGCCAGACCCAGAACAAACTAATTCTAAAAAGACTCTATTTTTATTTAAATAAGAATTTTATATAAAATAATAATTTTTATTTAAATAAACACTATTTTTTTTAAATTTGAACTTAAAAGACAGATCGAGCCAATTAGAGGCAGATCCAGTCGATAAAGGCAAACGGCTCTCAAAACGTTTATTGACCAAATATTCACATTCTTTTGTTTCGAACAAACCAAGTTTTAATTTAAGCGTCGTTCATTCCTGGGTTTGAAGTACATACAACATTTTAGATTTAACCATTTAGTGTAAGAAATAGCTATACTTCACTTATATGTTAAATCAATATAGTTATCATATGTTCTTAGCTTCACACTGTGCCTTCCACAGGCAGGCAGGAGCGTGCCTGTCTTGTGCATGATGTACATGACAGGCATGCAGAAGGAAGTTGGGAACCTAGTGTTACTCCATTACAATTAAGCATTTCCATTCCTCATTTTCCGCGAATTTAAAGCATTGGTTGAGGGGCGGAACTCAACGCCGCCTTTCGCTTAATAAACAGAGTGAGTAAATAACAATTTCATTTCCTCAAGTGGTTTATTTAATAATTAAGTTTTTTTTTAATTTTTTATGTATTTTTTATGTATTTTTTGCTCGTTTATAAGATGGATTTCCCTTATTTATGTGGGCCTATAAATTATAATATGTGCTGTTGAATATTTTTACTATTTTAAAGTGTCATTCCATTAGTAAATTTAGTATGTGCTGTTCATTTCTTAGTTTTTGCCTGTAAAAAGGGTTTCAAGTCAAGAATTACCAAAGCAGTATTTTTTTTATTTTCAATTTGTCTGTACGTTTGTACGCGCATTTCAGAAAAGGCTAACCGGATTTAAATGCAAGTGAGAACACTGTATATTATATATTATAAATAATATTGACAATCTTTCTTCAATGTTTAATAAGTAAAAACTTAAAACTAAACCTAAAAATATTTACAACAATATTACTATTTATATATTTTTTTATTTAGCTGAAAAATTAGTAGTCAATGTATAAATACTGTCTCAAAATTGGCAACGTCATTAGAACACTTCATTGAGATTAGTAAATAAAAAAGAGTAATTCAAGCGGGCAAAATCGCGAGCGTGTCTATAGTCTTAAGTTCAAATTATTATAATTGATAAATATAAAATTACTTAACATTGTTATTTGAAAAATTATTTGAATTCAAAATATTTAAACACAGTTTACAAAATTTTGTAACAGATTGTGCCTATTGAATTTAAAAGCCATATTTGATATTCTCACGTACGTGCTTAGCGTTGCTTCGCTCAAGTAAAATATTTCTTTAATCGATCGAATATCATCAATAATGTATGTGATTCCTGATATTTTAGTGAATCTCTTATAATCTCAATATGATTTAGTTCGTGTAATAATAATGAAAGAAGAGGCGCCACTGTGCCACGGTTCGCATTGTTCTCTGTGTTATTCCTTGTTTTTAAAATTAATTAAGAGTTCATATTTAGTGAAAAGTAGACAATTTACTAGTAGATAAGAAGATAGACGACATATATTGTGGACACGGACTAATTACCAGTGAAAGACGTTACATAGTAGAAATCAGAAAAAACCGTTAGTGTGTGGTATCTTGTGAAATCTTTTGAAAAATACAACATTTTTTGTGAATAAACTCATGAAATTATGATTAGCGCATTCTAAATATACGTTTGTGAGCGTTGAAAATAAAGTATAGACACACAAAAATACTTTTTATCAACAATTTGCAAAAAGTGAACATATTTACGAAATTAACGCCATCTTTTGAAAAAAAAAAAAAAAGTTATAAAATCGATAAAGTTTCTTACTGGCTACCTGATTGATAAAGAGGCCAAGAGAGGTCACTACAAAAGAAATCAATCTTTTTTGTTAGTTATTTCAATAACAATTATATCATCAAACTAAAAAGAAATTATAATGGAGGAAATCTTAACTGCACTCCGTAAAATTCAAAACGAACTTGACGAGCAGAAAGAAATGATTTTAAAAAATGGAGACAAAGTTACAGAACAAGTTACAAAAAATATTAACTGCATACTAGATCAAAAATTTAAATCCTGGGAAGAAAAATACGATAACCTTAAAGAAAAGCTGGAAAATCAAGAAAAGAGATTGTATTTCTTAGAAAAAACGTCAAGACAGAGAAATATCATTTTATTCGGCCTAGAAGAAACTGAATCATCATACTCCGCCTTGGAACATACCTTAACTAGCTTTATTAATAAGCACTTAACTGTAAAAATTGAACGGAGGGACATACAGGAAGCTATAAGAATCGGCAAAAAAGGAGAAAAGCCTAGACCAATAAAGATCACATTTTTAACACTTGGCACTAAAATAGATATACTAAAACAAAAGAAGGAATTAAAAAATACTCCGTACTATATAAAGAAGACTACCCTGAGCATATCCTGAAGAAACGGAAAGAGTTACAGGAACAAGCGAAGATTGAAAAAGAGAAAGGAAACTCGGTGATCATTGTGTACGATAAATTAAAGTTTCTTAACAAAAAACCGAAGTCACCATCACAAAGCAAAAGAATGCTTTCCATCTCACCAGAAACTGGCATCAGTGATGAACTAAATACACAGATTAATAAAAAGAACAAGACTATAAGAAATTTGCACAGATCGTGCAGCGTCTCTGAGGGGCCAGTAAAACCAGGTTTATTAAACTTTTTTAGTGGAAAAAACTCTAACTGCCCCTCGAAGAAATTGGAAAATACAAACAACGTCTTGTAGCCATTAACATATCCCTCTCACATTGAAAAAAGACAAAAAACAATAAACGAATCAAATCTTCCAATCCGGCCGGTCACCGTGGAAGATCAAGACCAAAACCCTCCAAATTTATCAAAAACAAAATCTACCAATAAATTGCACATAATAACTTACAATGTCCGATCTCTTTCATCTTACGAACGACTGCTCGAGCTAAATGAAGCACTAAAAAAACATAACATACGACATAATAGGCTTATGCGAAGTAAGACGCATGGGCAATAACATAGAAGAGTATAAAAATTTCATTCTGTTCCATACGGGATTAAATCCTGGTATATATGGTATAGGATTTCTAATAAACAAACATCTCAAAAATAATATTGATAGCTATATTGGACTTACAGAAAGAGTAGCACTACTAAATATGACATTCGATGATATAAAAATATCCTTCATACAAGTCTATGCACCTACAGAAAAAGCAAGCGAGGACGAAATAGAAATGTTCTACACCACAATCGATGAGGCAGTGAAGTCATCTTACAAACTATATATTATAATGGGAGATTTCAATGCAAAAATAGGACAGCCAAAGCCAAGAGATCATCTTATAATGAAAATGAATGGGTACGGAATAAAAAACATAAGAGGATAGAGATTAATAGATTACGCCATAGAACATAAGATTGCAATCTTAAATACTTATTTTAAGAAAAAAAATAAAAATAAATGGACCTGGCAATCTCCAGACGGCAACCACAAAAACGAAATCGACTTCATACTATCTAACAAACCACACGTCTTCCAAAATGTCGAAATTCTGAACATTAATTACCCATGTGATCATACACCAGTTAGAGCTACAATAAAGCTGAAACACCTAAAAAAGAGTAGAAGTCAATTTAAAAATCAAACGGCAACTATGAAAAATGAAGACGAAATAATAAAATATAAAGAGTGTCTCATATTGAATAAGTCTCATTACCGTCTAGACTTACAAACAAATCCATCTATACAAATATATTACAACAACTTAATAAAAATTATTAAAAAAAGCCTACATGACGCTCGAAGTATTAACAAAATAATCGGTAATAAACCGAAAATTATATCAGAACGAACATTAACTTTACTGAGAAGAAGACAAGAGCTTCAAAAAACTAAAAACAAAACCCGAGCAATGAAAAATGAACTTGTAGCTCTCTACAAATTAGCAAGTGGGCACATAAAGAAAGATTATTCTAATCACTGATACAATACTATCAACAAATATTTACACCTAACAGGAAGCACAAAAAAAGCTTACAAAGAGCTAAGAACGAACAAAACCTAGATTGATGGATTGTGTAGTAATGGTAGTAGAACACACAACCGAAGAGATATAATTTCTATTGCATCTGATTTTTATAAAAACCTCTACCGAGCACGGACGCCACCACGTGACCCTTGGTATAACAATAACTACCTGATATTGACGAACAGAAATAATATACCTCCAATAGAAATAAACGAAGTTGAAAGCACATTAAAAAGTTTAAAAATAGAAAAAAGCCCAGGATCAGATCATATTACGAACGAAGCACTAAAAATAGGCTCTGAAACGCTGGCCTTAATACTAACAAATCTATTCAACAGTATTATGGAAACTGGTGTAACACCTACTCAGTGGTCAGAATCAGACATTATTTTATTATACAAAAAGGGCGATCCAAACGACATCGGAAATTACAGACCGATCAGCATGTTATCAAGTATTTATAAGTTGTTTTCTACTATTTTAAATCAGAGAATTAGCAATACACTAGATACACATCAATCGGTAGAACAAGCCGGCTTCAGAAAAGGTTATTCAACAGTCGACCATATTCACACTCTAGAACAACTCATACAGAAGTACCAAGAAATGAGAAAGCCTCTTTACGTTGCCTATATTGACAACCAAAAGGCTTTCGATACAGTGTCATATGACAGCATATGGTATTCACTAGCAACGCAGATGGTGGAAGATAAATATATTAAAATCATAAAAAGCATATATAAAGACAGCAAAAGCAGGATAAAATTGGAAGCAACCGGCCCTTGGTTCCCTGTGGAAAGAGGAGTAAGACAGGGTGACCCACTGTCCCCCAAGCTTTTCATAGCTATACTAGAGTCGGCTATTAATCAACTTGACTGGAAAAAATGCGGTATAAAAATTAATAACGAATACCTAAGCCACTTAAGATTTGCGGACGACCTAGTATTGCTATCCGAGTCAGGTTCAGTATTACAAGGTATGATAAAATCGCTTAATGAAATAAGTAAAAAAATTGGTTTGGAAATGAACTTGATGAAAACTACGTTAATGACAAACAGCATAAAAAAAGATAAAATTTTAGAAAGTATACCATTAAAATATACAGATCAGTATGTGTATCTCGGAAAACAAATGAGCTTTGAGCGAACAAACAATAATTTAGAAGTGGAACGACTAGTACAGCTCACTTGGAACAAATATTGGGGCCTAAAAGAAAAAATTAAAAGTACAATGTCAGTAGAAGTCAAAACAAAAGTACTGAACACCTGTCTTTTGCCATGCTTACTATATGCGTGCCAGACCTGGAAATTCACTACAAAAACAAAAAGAAAAATACTAACTTGCCAAAGAGGGATCGAGCGTAGCATGCTTAATATTAAAAAAATGCAAAAGATAAGACACACGAAAATACGAAGTATAACAAAATCAACAGACGGGTTAGTTCAAGCGCTGAAACTAAAGTGGAAATGGGCCGGGCATGTTGCGCGCCTACAAGACCAAAGATGGACGAAAAAAGTGACTGCTTGGCCGGGACCGCACGGATGGCGTAAAATAGGAAGACCCAACGCTAGATGGGAGGTCGACATTACGAAGATAGCTGGGACAAACTGGACTCAAAAAGCCCAATCAAGGGAAAACTGGGCATCTATGAAGGTGGCCTTCACCTGTAGAGGGGTTCTTACATAATTAAGTAAATTAAAAGAAAAAATATATATAGATAAAATAGTTAAGTAATAGTAAAATAGTAATAAAGTTATAAAAATAATATAAATATGTACTTTACCAAAGAAAAAAAAAAAAAAAAAAATCACAATGTACGCGTGTATTTGTATGTGTATTATGTGTGTGTGTGTATGTTCAATATTTAAATGTAGCAAAAATAACTCTTAGATTACTAACACTTCAAAACTTTATTATTGTAAAGAATGTATCTATTAAGCAAGAATGTAAGAAATAAAAGGCTTTTTTATTTTTTTATTTTTTATTTTTATTTTATTTTATTTATAATAATAATGAAATAAGAGAGAAATTAAGTTACTAATTATTACCAACGAAGTATCGATAAAGTGTTTTATGTTATAAATTATATTTTATTTTATTTTATTTTATTTTTTTATTAGGGAAACAGACAGAACTTATTATACACAAACATTAAATTAATATAAAATTCTACACAATCCAACAAAGTTTCCACACAAAAATAATTAAAAACATAAAGAGCAAATATATACATATATACACACATATACATACACACATACATATATATATACATATACACATACATATACATACATACATACACATACACATACATATATATACATATACATAAGTAAAAAGATAGCTGAGAATTACACACAATTAAAAAAATAAGAGTTAACATAAACCTAATAAAATATGATATAAATCAAATATAGATATAATTTTTTTAAAAAATAATGGTGTTATTTAAACTTTTCATAATTTTGTTTTTGAATACAATTACGTTCCTGGCCGCAAAAATATCAATATGAATAAACAGTTTATTATAACTGGCGCAGGCTCTGTTGATAAAGGTATTTTGTGCATGCTTACTTCTATTAATAGGTAAATAAAATAAATGTTGGTTACGCGTAAATTTTTGAGAGCATCTGAAATTAATATAATTTAAAAGATAAGGGGAATTAACGAGATTTTTTATTATTTTGAACAAGAACAATTGGTCCTTAATTGATCTTCTATCAGCGAGTGATAACGTTTTAAAACAGTCACCAGAACCATTCAGAATTTGTTTTTGAAGCGTACAAATTTAATGAATTTGTTTTGAACATTCTCTAACTGGTTAACATAAGTCTTGTAATGTGGATTCCAAACAGTAGACCCATACTCAAGGATAGGTCTAACAAAAGAGTTATACAAAAGTATCAAAGTACTAGGTTTTTTAAAATCTCTGGAAATTCTAAAAATAAAGCCAAGCATTCGATATGCTCTAGCTATCGTTCTGTTAATATGTAAGTTAAAGGTTAGTTTATGATCTAGATATATTCCCAGGTCTCTCACTTCAGACACTCGTTTTATCTCAGCACCATCGAGGCGGTAGTCATATGCTAAAGGAAGACGTTTGCGAGTGAAGCTGATAACAAAACATTTATTAATATTTAAAAATAAGCTATTTTCGTTACAATAAAAGATTAGCTTGTGGAGATCTTCCTGTAAAAGTAAGCAATCAGATATCGATGAAATCCTTCTACAAATTTTCATATCATCGGCGTACAGAAGAATAAATGAATGTTTTATAGTATTGATGACATCATTTATGTATAAATTAAAAAGTAAAGGACCGAGATGAGATCCCTGGGGCACACCGGACGTAACAGGAACGAAAGATGAGCAATGGCCCTTGACTGTAACTGCATGACTACGGTTATGAAGGTACGAACATAGCCACCTAAGTAGATCACCATGTATACCGACTTCTTTAAGTTTGTTTATGAGGATCGTATGAGAAATTTTATCAAAGGTTTTAGAGAAGTCGGTGTACACAACGTCCACTTGAAAGCACTCATCCATAGATGAAGACAGTCGATTAACTAACTCACAGAGATTAGTTTCAGTAGATTTATGGTTCATAAAGCCGTGTTGTTGTTCTATTATGACAGTGCGCAATAAAGGAAAAATAGAGTCATAAATAATCTTTTCAAAAATTTTTGCTACGACACACAACTTAGAGATTGGTCTGTAATTCTGTATATTATGTCTGTCACCGGACTTAAATACAGGTACCACATAAGATCTCTTCCAAGTTGAAGGCATGACTCCAGTAGAAAATGATTTACTAAATAACAAGTAAATAGGGTATGCTAAAGTTTTAGAACATGATTTCAAAAATAAGGGAGGAAGACTATCGGGGCCACAGCCCTTATCTATATCAAGATCATTTAAATACTTCTCTACTACATTTCGAGTTATGTTTACAGTATTGATATTTATATTAGAACATGATGAAGTAACAAAGTCATTCACACGGCAAGAAGAAGCTGGAAGATAGACTGAGTTAAAATAATTACTAAAAAGTTGACAAATATCATTACCTCCGGCTGCTAAGACGTCATTATGAAACATAGTGTCAGGGAAACAATTGGATGATACTTTTGATTTCACGAATTTCCAAAAATATTTACTATTCCTATTTATTTGAGATTCAGCTTTAGAAATATAGTTTTCATAACAGACAATTTATGTTCTTTTTTGCCTGTCACGTAATTTACTAAAAGAATCATAGTCAGCGAACCTGTTGTATATTTTCCATTTCTTATGATATTTAAGTTTTTCTGCAATATTTTTTTATAAAGAATTAAAATACCAAAAAGGATAACGTTTACCACTAATGATTTTTTGGGAATCATTTTACTGATTATTTCATTGATGGTATCATAAAATAAATCCACTGCATTTACAATGTCAGATTCATCAAGCAAATCAAACCAATCTATTTCAGCCAAAACTTTATTAACTGCTTTATAGTCTGCAGTATGAAACATGCGTACAGTACGAGAAGGAATAGAAATTTTATGAGATATATCACGGATCCTTTGCAAAATATTCAAAGTAGGATGATGTGTATCTTCAGGTACCAAAGGGTCACTGCGCCTGGTAACTGAACATTTACAGTTACTGATAACTAGATCAAGATATCTGTTATTAACGTTGCATATGGTATTGAATTGTTCAAAATTATTAAAATTAAGAAAATGATAAATGGAGTCTACAAATGAGTCATTACTTATACCAACAATTTGGAAATTCATCCTATTGTCGAAATATTTCCAATCCGCACTAGAAATGTTAAAGTCTCCAACTATTAAGAAATAATCGTTTGGATAGGAAACAATATCCGAAGACACCAGTTCATAAAATTCACATAATGATACGTAATGATTTTTTCCATGAGGAAAATAACAACAGTAAAGATGCAACAATCTTGACGAAGGGGATAAGTGGAGCGAGATGGAGACTCTGACTACATCGGCAACCGAGTTTGATAATTTGACGATTGATGATGAATGAATATGAAGGTATGAACGAACTGCAATCAAAACACCACCTCCGAGGGAGTCCCCACGCGAAGAGCAATCACGGTCACCTCTATAAACGGAATAACGGGTATCGAAGTATTCATGGTCAAATATGGAATCATTTAACCACGTTTCACTAAGACAAATTATATCACAGTCAGTGTTCAAAAGATTTCTATAAAAAATATTACTTTTAGACCGAAGTCCCCTTACATTTTGATATAGAATGCAAAAATCACTAGCCATAGAGGATACTGTAGCTTAAAGAACATAAGATATATACATATTCATTTACATACATAAACACATATACACATACATACCCACACATATACATACGTAAGAAAGATGTAACACGTACAATTTCAGCGCACAAGAAGCATTTTATAACTATACATAAAAATAAGTGAGATATAAAGATGTATGATAACCATTTCATAAACAGATACCCACAAACAATGAAGATACATATATCCTTATTATAAATACCAAAGCAGCAAAAAATATCTTATGTAAGTAAAATCCAACAAAATAATAAAAGTCTATCAGAAATGAATAAAAAAAAATAAATGTTAATAAACAGCTAAATCCAGTAAATACAAAATTATACAAATTAAAAATTAAAAAGCAATATGTGATAAAACAAAAGTGCACTAAGCAAGTGGCGATAACACCTAAGCAATTTTTTTTACATCATTAGAATTAATAATATGCAAGACTGGGCTGGTATCATTACGGCGCACCATAATACTACAGTTTTTAACCCATACATATTTATAAAACTTATCCTTAGCAGTCTTTTTCACTAGTTGAAGTAATTGTTTATTAGAGCTGGTCAGATGATCGTTGAAGTAAATGTTGGTATTATTATTAGACACAAATCCTATATCATTAATTTTCAGCTTAAGTTTCCTGACACGAGATAGAAAATCATCTTTTTTCCAACGGCAAAGAAATTTTACAATTATAGGTTTATTTTTCTTTACATTTCTATCCTTAGCTGCAACTCTAGTCATAAAATCAATGTCTGTATCGACGTTAAGATTAAATTCTGCCTTATCAGCAAGACTTTTAATAATTGTGCTTAAATTTTCATTCTTTTTTTCGGGAATTCCATATATTTCAACATTAGATCTGCGTGACCACTGTTCTCTGTTATTATTATCAAATTCCATTGAATCAATTTTAGATTTTAAGGAATTTAAGACTGAACATTGCTCAGATAGGTGTTTAACTCCATATTCACAATTATCAACTCTTTTATTCAAATCTTCTATTTTACTATTAATGAAATTTAAGCTATCTTTAAAACCAGACACCTCTTCACGGAGACTTTTTAGGTCACTAAGTAATGGAGCAAATGATGATTTAAATTCAGATCTTAAAATTGTAATTTCCGATGCTATTATGAGCCTTACTTGATCCAGGAAAGATTGACTCTCCGATTTACAGGGCGAGTCCGTCTCACAAGATGAGCCTCCTCTTAGTAGGGTAACATTCTCACTATAATTAGGTTTTGAAACATGACCTCGAATTGGCGTGTTGTCATTATTAATTTGTCTGGGTAAAGCAAGTTTGCAATCAGGGCAGATCCAATTGATTCTGTCAAGTGTGGTTGTCTTTTTTGCAAGTGATGGATTCAAGCAGTTATAATGATATTTAAGTCCACATTTACTACACAATAGTCCATCTGAAGCATTACCAGCCATAGATTTGCAACAAGCATACTTCATTGTGTATTTTAATATACCAAAAAAAAAAAAAAAAAAAATGTAACGAAAAAAAAAAGTAACAAATAAAAATATATATATATCGTGAGATTCGAACTAAGGATGCACACTTCTCAATCTTATAGGACAGCCGTTAGGCCAGTAAAGCGTTCATTTATATTAGCAAAATAGCAGATTAGTTAAGGCGTGTAAGCTAAAATGCACAGGTAGCTGGGACCGGTTTTGTTGGCCGACAGCGTAACGGATCGTATGCACTCAATGTCACACAATGTCACTTTTTATAAAACTAGTAAATTTAACTGATTAAAATACAGCAATACACTGAATTTAAACTGCACTTTGTTCGTATTTAAGTTCAAATTTTAACAGAAAAACTTTTATGAATAAATATACTAATTTAAGTTTTAAGGGGGTGATGTTTTTATAAACAAGCTATCTGGGAGCTCGGACACAAACAATATTGCATCTGCTCTTATTGGAGGCACGTACGCGACTAAAAAAAAATAAAAATAAAATAAAATAAAATAAACTAGAACTGAAAACTCAATGGAAAGTGTACACTGTTCACATCGTACCCATAGTTCTATCTTCTATTGGTGTTATACCCCAAACGCTCTCCAAAATCCTTGACACATTAAAAATACCACTTCACATAATAAACTTACTTCAAAAAGCTGTAAAATTAAACACCTGTCGCATAACTCGTAAATACATACATATTTTATTCTATTATAAAGAATTAAAGTTTACCTCTTTGTTCCCTAATTATAAAGAAAAACTATGAATAACATTGTTTTGCAAAGAAATATTTAACAGTAATTTAAAACAAATTACTTTTAAATATTTCTTTGCAGAGATAGAAGTCAATATCTAAAAAGTCTCACTTTCATTATTAAGAAAATTTACAATTTCAATGTAATTAAGTTGTTATTATAGCTGTCGAACCTAAAGGTTGTGGGTTCGATTCCCACTCGAGTAAATGAAATATGTAATATTTTCAATTTAAATATTGAATGTTTTCATTTCTTTGCTCTGGTAACAAGGCAAAGCGCAGGGTGAGGTCCGCCACTCAATACCCATTGCCTCAAATTTGGTAGAAAGTGAGGAACAAACCGAAGTGCCTTAAACCGGTTTCCGAGCTCCCTCTGCCTACCCAGCAATGTGAGGTATACAGCTTGCGACTAAAAATATATATAAAAAAAGTATAACAATAAAAAATAACTTATCATCAAAATATTTAAAATATCACATAAGAAATCATTATGATCGAACACAATCCAGTGCGTAATATAAATCATTCTTAAGTTGAGACGAGCGAATCCGTGGGCGGGTCGAAGAGAAGTAGCGGAATGCTAGCATTGCTTATAACAATAAAAGAAGTAAACAAAGAAACAAGTAAGCCCAATTGTATTAATACAAAAAAAATAAAATAAACTATCTATTGAGTTAATTTGGATTACTAGTCGAGATCCCTTTATATTTTACACGATTTTAGAGGCGAAGATTATTATTTAATTGAAGAAGTTATGTGTCATGGTGTTAGATTCGAACCGACTCTAACTGTTCACTCGCAATACACTGACACTACAGCTGTGCTGGCAGTATAAGAGCAGGATAACGAATTAGCAAAGTTATCAAAATGTACCCGTAACTATACTTGGACAATGCTTTTAGAGCACAGAAAATATTACACTTCTAAATTAACGCAATCATAACCCGTTCAAATGATACCATAAGCTATTGGTTTTTCCCGTTTGTATTTTTTTGCGCTGTGTTGCTTTGTTTTTATATAACTGATTTATTATTTCATACTTTAATTAGAAATGTGAAAAACAAGCTCTTATATATTTTTTGGGAATAAAATTTTTTGGCAGTTAAATGTGTTGAACCTTTAGATAACATACACTCGTACCTAATATTTAATCATCCAGAGACTTCCCAATTTACTATAAAATGATGCTGCTGCCAAATTAGACCAGTATGTTATTTGCAGCATCCAAACTGTACAGATCGCTTACGCAGAATATTTTCTGCTGTTTTTATTTAAATTTTAAATCGTGAGACATTAGAAAATATAGAAGATGTCGAAGGCTCTCATATTCTTTTTAATTGTTATCATCGCCGTGGCCGCGGTGGAGTTGAAACCATTAAGGTATTAGAGCTTTTTGTTCTTTTTTATATTTAAAAAAATATTTATCGTACTAGTTGTTTCTTCTTTGCATAGTGCAGTGGGGTACTACACTAAGCAAAGAAGAGTAATAAATTTATCAGGGTACGTATATTTATTTACGATTTGACCGATTTTGCTGATTTATTTAATCCCGCACTTGGCAGAGGGAATTTAATAAGCTAATGTTAAAACACTCCGTTCTACTTTCCGTTCCCCAAGTTTCGTTGTTGAGTAGCGGAACTCTACACTGCTTGCTTGTCACCAGAGCGAAGAAATAAATTTAATCGTTATATAATATAGCCTATAGCTTCCCTCGATAAATTGACTATCCGATACAAAAACACTTTGAAATCGAACCAATAGTTCCTTAGACTAGCGCGCTTAACGCTGCAAACAAACACTCAAACTCTTCAACCTTATTATTATAGATTTAAGATTATAATCTATTTGAAGTATTATTATATATATATATATATATATATATATAGGTATATATATATATATATATATATATATATATATATATATATATATATATATATATATATATATATATATATACATATATATATATATATATATATATATATATATATAAATATATATATATATATATATATATATATATATATATATATATATATATATATATATATATATATATATATATATATATATATATATATATATATATATATATATATCTTTTTTTTTTAGCTTCACGCTGTATCCCGCACGAGGCAGGTTAGGCAGAGGGAACCCGGGAACCTAGTGTAAAGACTCTCCGTTCCACTTCCGTTCCTCACTTTCCGCCGAATTTGAGGCATTTGAGTGTTGAGTGGCGGAACTCAACGCCGCGCTTAGCCTTATTACCAGAGCGAAGAAATGAAACATTAAATATTTAAATTAAAAATATTAAATATTTCATTTTCTCGACTGGGGATCGAACCCACAACCTATCGGTCACAATCACACGCTTGTGCCGCTACGCCACGACAGACCTCGTTGAAAATTAATATTTTATAATAAAATAAAAAACAACAAAAAAAATAAATAGCTTCAATGTAATAAATATATTTTTATTACATTTTATAATATAATATATATTTTTTATATCATTTTATAATATAATAAATAATATAAATTAATTAACAACATTATAGATTCTCCTTATCTCGTTACACGTATTTATTTTAATTGTCCGAGATTGAGTGCTCGCACTAAATTAGTTTTTCACATACCAGTTTGTAGAACCAAATACGCCCAAAATTGTTTTGTTACAAGAGCTTGTAATGAACACAACGAATATTATTATTATATAGATATATTTTTTCCTAAATTAACTATGTATGTATCTTTGGTTAGAAAAGTAATTCATGATTAAGTTCTTCCTAAGAAAAATTATATAAAATTTAGCTTTGAAACACGTTAATACTATTAACGTGTTTTTGTTTCTATTTTATTATTCTATCAATTATTGCTTTATATAAGTATTTTTAATATACACACGCTTTGTAATAATTAGTAGTGAAAACTTTTAGGCTTGTGAAATATTTAAAAATAATGTATTACTTGAAATATTGTAAGCTGTATGTTTTCTTAAAAATAAACAAAATGAAAAATATGCATGCTTCTTAGACATGTCGAAAGCTTTCGATCTAGTCATATAAAACATCTTGTGGGAAAAGCGAAATCAGGTGGGAATGCCCGCTGAACTGATTTTATTATTTAAATATTGGTATAATAATCAACTTTTTTTTTGCCGTGTGATTCCGGCTTAGAATAGGATCACCCTGGTACTGATGGTGTCGTAAGAGGCGACCAAAGTGCGTGTGGTAGAGTCACGTTGCCAGTAATGGCAGCACGCATGGGCAGACTCGACCGGATTATTACCACCCCCGGCATTTAAGACCGGCGTTAAGTAGTGGCTTTGGCCACTGTGTATCGCATTAGGTAATGCCGGGCCCCGGTGCCCTTCCACCTTAAGGACGGCAACGCTCCAGTAGCTCTTCTGGAGTTACTCGGGGCCGTGGGCGACGGTGATCACTTACCACCAGGTGACCCGTACGCTCGTATGCCGTCTTTTCCATAAAAATAATAATAATAATTAACTATATTCTGTTAAATGGGTTAACCAATACTTGGAGCCGTATAGATTGGAATGTGGGGTAAGATAGGGAGGTTTGAGCTCCCCGGCTCCCCTAAGCTTTGTAACCTCCATATCATTGCGGTGATAGAGGGACTTAGTGGCATGCGTCTCGGATGCCACATTGGCAGTTTGTTTTATATTAGTTACGCGGATGACATGGTGCTGCTGGCTCCCTCTGTCAATGCTATTAGAAAGATGCTGGCTTTTTGTGAGCTATGCTGCATATGCTGCAGAACATGGGTTGGTGTACAATTATAAGAAAAGTGAATGTCTAGTTTTAAAGCTGGTACAGACTGACTGTCCACTAATTGAGCATATATGTGACATAACTAGGTCACTTTTAGTTATTAAGTACTAACACTAGATATTAAGCTTTATTATAATTTACTGACGTTTATGGATCTTTGGTTGTCCGATGTATAAAAATTTTATTATTTTTTACTTTTTTATTTTTTTTTATATTTTTTTTTATTTATTAAATTTTTAATTTGAAAAAAAAAACCCACATCCTGTAGAATGAAACTAAACTAACTATTTTAATACTAAATTTTAAAGATTTCAAGTTCTGCCAACTCTGCCATGTGTGGGATACATTGTAAAGTTGAAAAAAAGATTAAATATTTCTGAATATTCATTTAAGGAAAAACGTCACATATTATTACAGTCCCCTAATCATTTTGTAAAACTTTTATTTAGACATAGCGTTTTCAGTTTATCTACGAATATAATATATATTCTTAGCTAATTAATAATTCTTTCGGGGCCTGCTATCGTCAATGCATTCCTTATTGACGTTGAAAGGAACTAGGATTATTATATAAATAGGTAATTTACGTATGAGTTAGTATCATCATATGCAGGACCTATTTCATCAACTAGTCATCACTGCCGTGGACAGTTAGTAAAAGTAATATACATACATAGTAATTTTTGTATGTTTTACTGTGAAAGCTATAGGGCATGTCGTGGCGCAGCAGCACAAGCGTGTGACTGTAACTGACAGGTCCTGGGTTCGATCCCCACTCAAAGATAATGAAATATTAAATATTTTCAATTTTAAATATTTAATATTTCATTTCTTTACTCTGGTACAAGGCAAAACGCAGCGTTAAGTTACGCCACTCAACATGAATGCCTCAAATTCGGCGGAAAGTGGGCAACGGTAGTGGAACGGGGTGTCGTAACACTAGGTTTCCAAGTTCCTTCTGCCTACCCTGCCATGTGCGGGATACAGCGTGCAGCTGAGTATAAAATTTTACATTAAAAAATGTAGGTCAGCAAGCCCATAAAGTATAAGTTAATGGACGTAATTAATTCACAGCTTTGCTAATGTAAATACGATGTATACATGGAGCCTTTAATAGCTATTACAAAAATACCCAGTAAAATATATGTTATTTACGTACGTAAGTGTTGGGTTTATTTAACAATGAGAAAAGACATGGTGAATTCACATAAAATGTTCTTTGTTCGCATAAAAAGAGAATATAACTCATTGCCGGCGTCTATAAATATTTAATATTGCCTTTCAATATTGGGGTTTTTAAAAAAAAGCGTGTATAATTATTAGGTAAGCATACTTCACATAAAGACCACATCTCCACCTAACATCAGGTTTAATGCAATGAAAAGCAAACCTAGTTATAACTATATAAAACAATACATACAACTGCAACAACAAATATACCTGATTAAAGCTTTTTACAGTGGAATGTTTGAACCGGCTCGCTAAAGTTACTGAACTTTAGTGAGCCGGTGAAAGCAGTTCAATAATGTACCACATTATTGAACTGCTTTCAAATGATTTATATAATCAATTATTGTTATAATAAATTATTTATAACAAAAATATAAATAAACCGTTACTGTTTAATTTACACATACAAAGCCAAATATATCATAAAACAGGCTCAGTATAAATGAGAAATGGAGAATATACATTCTTGCAAGTTTTTTAGTAGAAAATACAACGCAAAAAATTATCAGAGTTGTGCAAATAACAGTTTAATGAGAAGATCTACAGTAGAACAGTTATAAATTTTGTTTATTTTATCAACACAATCAATTGATTACACTTTTTAAAACTGTATCGGATCTTATGCCAACTGATAATCATAAAATTGTAACCAGAGGTGATAAAACCCCGTAAGAAAATGAAAGACGGTTTAATGCACCAATATTATTGATGAAGTTGCCATTGTATTTTTTTTTCAGTTGACACATAGTAGTGTAGACTAAGGAGAAACAGGAACCTGATATATTTGTGTCGGAAATCGGGAATAAATTATGGTATGGTTCTTTGATTATGGCGTTTCGAGCGTGCGGAATAAATTATATGAAGCATGATAAAGTTAGAGTGAGTAGGGTGGATGGTATTCGTATAACTGACAGATAACAGATGTAGGAGATATAAAAAAAATGACAAAAACAACAGATGTAGGAGAAATAAAAACTAACTTTGATTCTTGAGACCAGTGAAGAGTAATATTTCTTTGCAGTATGCAGGTGTATACAAACTTGATTATGACCGTGGCTTATCAGAAAAAGAAAACAAAGAGAAGCATCGGCGTTACGGTGAATGAATACATCTTCGGTGTCAAACATGGGAATGTATCAAAGTCAGCAGTGAGCTGTGAGCATACAGCGAACAAATCCAACCATTACATCAGGTTTATTAAACTCCACATCGTTAGATAAAATAGATATATCCCTAGAATGATCCGCAAGGCTATTGAAATACAAAAATATCTTAATTTTAATAGAGAAGATGGTTTGGAACTTTCTACCACCTGGAACCCACTCTTAAAAAAATTAAAATCTCAGATATACCACACCAGAGGACCCGGATCATGCAATGACGAAATTTGATATAATGTCAAATGACAAACGAACGCAATCTCCGTCTACCCGTGACTACAAACTTTTGTAAAAGTTTTCGAAACGTCGGGTTTCCAAATATGTGTACAAATCACGATTAATCCGTTTTAAATCATTTTATTTAAAATATGTTTAAAAATAAATAAATAATTCTACTTAGTTAATTTTACAGGTATGAATAAAGTTAACTTCTGGTGCTATTTCTTTATCTACTTCATAATCTTACGTTAAAACTTGAAGCAGCGCCTGGGACTTGTGACAATAGATGTAGGTCAATATAATGGCAGATCAGCTATGTATTATTATGAATATGTTTTTACCTCGTTTGTAATAAAAATAATCATTTATTGAATAATGAATTATTCAAAATAAGCGGGGTTACCCAGCCGCAGATTGCGAGTAGTGTACTGAGCTACTGGTACATTGTAACTATTAATTTCTGACTTTCAAGGTGGGAACCTTTGAAAACTGAGTGACGATAGAGCGCTTGAGAGTATCAGGGAAAAATCCCAAGCTGAAAAAGATGATTTACACAGAGCGTTGTTTGCTGTGTGATTCCGGCTTAGAATAGGATCACCCTGGTACCGATGGTGTCGTAAGAGGCGACTAAAGTGCGTGTGGTAGAGTCACGTTGCCAGTATTAGCAACACGCAGACTCGACCGGATTATTACCACCCCGGCATTTAAGACAGGCGATAAGTAGTGGCTTTGGCCACTGCGTTTCGCATTAGGTAATGCCGGGCTCCGGTGCCCTTCCATCTTTAAGACGACAATGCTCCTGTAGCTCCTCAGAGCGGTAATGAGCAGGACCATGATATGATATCTTTAGACATTGTTGAGAGTTTAGAGCAGTGTGTCCCAAAATTTTTGAGTCCACGCTCCACTTTTGAATTTCTAAAATCACCATGTCCCCCCTAAGCAAAGTGTTGGCTTAAAATACCTTGGCGAGGGGATAATTTTTCTTTGGTTAAATCATTTATTGTCCCCCTCCAATCGCCAAAATGTCCCCCAGTGGGGCGTACGCCCCACTTTGGGAAACAATAGTTTAGAGGATATCCCATCCCATCCTGGAGCAATTCCAGTATTCTAGCTCATAAGACCTCTATCCACTTCCAGACATTTGGTTTCTAATAATATGAAATTATTTATTTCTTTATTTATATTTATGAACATAAAATATTTATTGACCAAACAATTTTTTATACATCTGACGGTACCCACACTAGGTTATCCTGTATCGTGGGTTCTAAATTACAGTTTAACAATTTAAAATTACTGTTGACACTTATTTTACAAACAAATTAGTAACAAAATTAAAATAACAACAAAACGGAAACAAAGATCATTTAAAGGTTATTTTTGGAAAAATTTAATAACAATTACTCAACGTCATAATTTTAGTTACCTTTTAAGGTACGGGATTGTAAGGCGCGAGTTCAAATTATTCTTTGTTTAAATTTCTTTACGTTTTTTAAACAAGTAATATTAACATTGTTCATTCAAGCCAAAACTGTTTTATCTTACCTTTATATTTACGTATATATTTCTGCCTTTATTGTCTTAGAAATCAAATCATCATTTCCATATTTGATAGGATCTAAGTTTAAGGATCTAAATAATAATATTTACAGAATCGGAAAAGTGAGTCTGAATTTGATTTACAAGTAGTTAAATTACGTCGCATCGAAGATATGAGTGATATTTTGGAACAATTGTTATCGCAAATGAATTATTTGTGGAACGGTTCCAAGTCACGGTGGTAATTTTTTTTTTGGCTTTATGCTGTATCCCGTATATAGTAGGGTAAGCAGATGGAAACATTTCCGTTGCCCAGTTTAAGCTAAATTTTGTAAGCCGTGAAAGTTTGGAATAATTGAAAATGTTCTACGTTTATCTATTTTAAGTAAGATCAAGTTTTTTTTTAAGTAAGTCAGCGTGGTGATTGCAATATAAATCCTTATCCATTGTACGACTATTTACGGATATACATCCATATACGTAGCATATACATTTACTACTATATACGCTTTAAATGAAACGTGGATTAATATTAATATAAGTGAGTGGATAAACATTAAATGTAACAGGAACATATAACGTTTTTATCATATTCTTGTTTATTTTTTATACTATGCATAAAGGTTATATGTATGATTTGCGTTGATTTAGAAGCTTTACTTTTTCTAAGTTTTAAAATCCCGATCACAAGAACATTTGATTCCAGATTTACTTTGCGTAACAGGCGGACAACATAGTGATTCAATCAGGATTTCGTTTTCACCTTAATAAGAAGAAAAAATATAAATAGAAGTTTCTTAATTAGAAACGCGCAAATTAAGCGTTTTAAGTCATATAAATACTTGTATATTATAAGTAACTGACAATCAAAAATATATATTTAAACAAATGTAATTATTTTTACATTTCTACGACACGATCCATGAGAAGAAATAAAACAGGGATGGATTCCGAATTTAAAATACAGTCAATCGCAATTCAATAAAGGCGATTTATGTCAGTCGTTGTTCATCGTTGCGCTGTGAGCTGGCAGCAGACGGGTTATTGGCGAAGTTCCATCGTCCTTATCTGCAAGAAATAGAATCAATTTAAAGTAATAGTGAAAAATTGTCGTTTCTTTCAAATATACATGATGGAAGTGTTAAATTAGGTAGGTTGTTAAATATATGATGATTTTGTGTTGTTGTAGAAAAATTTGTATTCTATATAATCAATAACGTAGTAGATTGGCAATGAATAAAGATTGTCTTTAAAAGAAAAAGATCTATATCACTTTTTGTTTTCTACAAATCATGATCCGACATTAAATGTATTGGATATTTTTTATAAAAATCAAAGAGTTTATTATTTACGACCCTATCATATATTTTTAAAGTACGTTATATATATATATATATATATATATATATATATATATATATATATATATATATATATATATATATATATATATATATATATATATATATATATATATTTTTAAAGTACGTTATATATATATTTTTTTTGATCATTACAAAGCATCATCTCTTAAGTGGTCAACATTGTGAGACCAACTCATATACTTGTCAAAACTATATTGAAGCCGATATATGCCCGATATTAATAATGAATCTCCAAACTCGAGATTACAACAATCTTTGATTGTGACATGAGTTTAGAACGAATCCAAACTGCATGCCAATAACCAATCCTAGCAAAGTAAACGACGGATTGTAGGGCGATCCTTGCCCTCTCGATAGTTCCGTCTTACGCAGATTTTTTATGTGATCGACTTCATAACGTATGTGCTAAAGTTATTATTATCAACAAAATCACTTTAAAAATTATTTCCAAAAAGGTAATAATATTTAAATCCTAAAATATCAATTAATATTTTGGGAATTACATATTATAAGAATATTAACTTCTAAATCCGTAAGCGGAGGTACGTCAAATGGGACATTATGTTATTGTCATTATGACTTTTTTAACACGCTTTTATACTATGTTTTGTACTATGTAATAAAAATTAAGAATTTGAATTACACGCATATCTCATTATACATAAATTATATATGACTATATAATAATGTGGACATGTTTGAAAATAATTCATATTGTGTTAAAATTGTTGTAAATTTCCAAAAATATATCTACGTTGGATCCCGGCATAGAAAGTATACTTTGTTTTATTATGAATGTTTCTAAAGTGTTTTTCTGTGAAATAAAAATGTTTTTTTTTTCAAATTCATAATAATATTAATTTATATGTATTTGATTGATATTATTTCATAAAAGGTTTCATCATTAATCCTTCTGTTAGTTTCTTTTATATTCAGTAAGAATGCGTTTCTGATGAACTAATAAATTCTTTATTGATGTGAAACATCTATAGGCTCACTTGTAAACCGAATTGTTCGCGTGGCGACGCTTGCCGTGGCGACGGGACGCCACGCTATCTATACTAATATTATAAAGAGGAAACTTTTCGTGGTATTGAAAATTGTGGAGTAAGTCGACGAAAAAACTGCCGTATGTTAGCGATTCTCGCGAACGCTGCCTAAATGGTTAGAGATGTGTGGTTGATTTGTATAGAAAAGTTGTAGAACTCAATAATGCCTACAAAAAAGTCCGCGATAGTATAAACCAAACATTTGATTTTTAGCCATTATAACCAATTTTCCATAGAATAAAAGTAATTAAAATTATTAGCCTAAGTTTATTGATCATATTATCGTCAAATATTAATCCTTATCCACATAAACTATTTATTGAACAAGATTGTTTCAATAGCTATAAGTAACTTTTATTTTATTCTAATCGGACAATCCATTCAAAAGATATTACGAATTTAAAATTGTAATTGGTATTAAAATGAATGATGGCCGCCGGCCGATATATGTCGCACGGCGAAACAGCAAGGGGAGGGGGGTGCACATCTATGAAGCAGGTTGCCTCGGCGTAACACGTCGCCACGCTATACTGAGGTATACATATATATATATATATATATATATATATATATATATATATATATATATATATATATATATATATATATATATATATATATATATATATATATATATATATATATATATATATATATATATATATATATATATATATATATATATATATATATATATATATATATATATATATATATATATATATATATATATATATATATATATATATATATATATATATATATATATATATATATATATATATATATATATATATATATATATATATATATATATATAAAAATATATATATATATATATATATATATATATATATATATATATATATATATATATATATATATATATATATATATATATATATATATATATACGATCAAAAAACCCCATTTGTCGTATCACCAGTTTTCGAGAACACTCCCCTTAAAGCCGCGCCCTGTATCAGTATATTAGGACTCAGCTTTTCAACCGACTGTGAGTATCGCAATCATCTGGAAAGCAAGGCCAAGTTGGCCTCGAAGAAGCTGGGGGCCATCAGCAGACGGAGACAGTACTTCGCGCCAAAACATTGTTTGGACCTGTATAGGGCCCAGGTTCGGCCTCATATGGAATACTGTTCTCACCTCTGGGCTGGTGCACCCCAGTATCAGCTTGAACCATTTGATCGCGTACAACGTAGAGCCGTTCGAATCGTTGGGGACCCAATGATCTGTAAGGGGCTTGACACTTTGGCTTTTCGTAGAGACGTATCTTCACTGTGCGTTCTCTACCGCATTTATCACGGGGAGTGTTCTGGAGAACTGTTTGACTTGGTACCTGCCGCCGAATTTTCTAACCGCACAGTCCGCCACAAGTTACTATACCATCCACAACATCTGGATACGTGGCAATCTACTACTGTGCGGTTTCGTAGGAATTTCCTTCCACGCACCATACATCTCTGGAACGGCCTACCCGCGGCAGTATTTCCAGGTCGATACGACATGGGTACCTTCAAAAAGCGCGTCTACGTACACCTCAAAGGCCGGCAACGCACCTGTAGCTCCCCTGGTGTTACACGGGGCCGTGGGCGACGGTGATCACTTACCATCAGGTGACCCGTACGCTCGTTTGCCTTGCCTTTTCCATAAAAAAAAAAAATGATCAATATATATATGATCTTTTATGCATATTACTTGTACATATACGATGTTTCACATCTGCCAGGCGTCCCATGACGGCTATTTTTTTTTTTTTTCCAGTGAAAAAGATAACAAAAACACAACTACCACTAGAAATATCACTCAAAACTTTGTACCTAAAAAGAAATGTGTGGAGATACGGCTGATAATAAAGAACAAAAATATTGAAACAAATTAATAAATAAAAAAAATATTAATAAAAATAGAAAATAAGAGAGAGAAATATAAAAAATTTGTAGGTTACATATTGTTAATAATAAAAGTTTTACATTACAGTACATATTGTGTTCCTTGCACATCCCTTAAATAAAAAGTAGAAGAACAATTTAATAACAATAATATTCATTTTTTAGGCAATTAATAAAATAAAAATTATTATTCATTGAATAAAGTAATTAAATATGAGAAATCTCCTTTCTATGTAATTTTCTATGTAGGTACTTTCACTCCTGTATCACATTCATCACATTCTCAGACTTTAAAAGTCATCATCTATGCTTTGCTGTTGCTATTTAGTTCACTCTCCTGAGTGATCATGATGAAGAGCGTTGTACCTTTCCATTGTTTACTTCAAAATAACTAGTAGAATCCCAATCTGATAATAACCTAAAGCATTCCATAACACAATTATAACTATCACTCGAAAAAAAGACGACCTATTTTTCTTTTTTAACAAAATAAAATATCAACGTATTATTGAAATGCGAGAATATGTAAGTAAACCCCCAAACCTATCGGATTGCAGTTTGTGATTGTTTATGTTGTCAAACCAAATGTCAAAATCAACAGATCGTTTATTGGCATGCACAAGCTGTTATTTTCATACAAATTTCAATCTCTACCCTCCCAAACCTAGATTGTTGTCAAAGATTGAGAATGCAAGGTTTCGGTTAAATATTGGCAAGCTTTTCTCAAAAAATGGATTGTTAATTAATCTACGGTTGCAGTTTATGGATTGAAATTGATTATTGGCATCGGGCATAAAAGTTACCTTTACAATCGACAGTTTGATAAAAGACGACGTCACACTCGGTAGTAAATTTTATCGAATTTGTCACAATTTCAAAACGAAACTAACGACGTTTACTACACACAACTACATTAGCGTTTTGGGATCGAATTAACACTCAAAAACTATTCGTGCTTTAAATTTTCTAAAAAATAAAAACAAATCTAAAAATTAAAATTCTCTCGTATGACCCACTTTGACATTACCAATAAATAAATATTATATATTCTAAAGTTACTTCTCCGTAGATCA
The DNA here is from genome assembly GCA_019049475.1 of Eueides isabella. Taxonomy (NCBI): domain Eukaryota; kingdom Metazoa; phylum Arthropoda; class Insecta; order Lepidoptera; family Nymphalidae; genus Eueides; species Eueides isabella. The sequence goes on from CM032386.1 coordinate 1,519,968, forward strand.
TATGTAGTAAAGGTACGGCTATAGAAAAAATTAATGAAAGTGATAAATTAAAAGTGTTTATAGATTTTTAATAAGAAATATAAAAACACATATTACTAATATGCTTATAAATTATTCGAACAGATATTTTGCGTAACTGCATAGGCATTGCATGCTTACAAATTATTCATTTCATTTAAATATCGTTCCTTACAAGCTACACAATTTTTTTTTTATATTTTGTTTTATTTACAAATATCCTCATTTACATAAATTTATTTACAATAATATTTTATATATCAAATTTCTATTGTAAATAACCAAGAGCAGGACATTTTTCATTTTATTTATTGAAAATCATTATGAAATAATTGCTCATGTAAATACTAACCATTGTTTTACAGAAATCAGCAATGTACTCGTATCTATGTTATATCTAAGTAAAATTCGTTTATATGGTGAATAATAGTAAAATTTCATTAAGCAGTCTATTTTCAGAGAGTTGTTAAGGAACATTGGGGCAATCACTTGGGGCGTACATAACCTGATTACTATCGGGAGTGGCTTTGATGTGTAATCCCGATTGTAATGTCCTGAATTTATTGGAAATGTCGTTTGTTGGAACTGTGAAATACGCACGAACAAATGAGCTCACAACGATTGATCGCACGAGCAGACCGCGATTTATACCTAACGCTTATAGAGCTACTTCAAAACATTTGACTGTTCAAATTCTGATTGAATAAAAACTTGACTTATACATATCATATTTCAAAGAGATATTTAGTCTGTGTCAGGATGGTTATGTTTTTAAAATTGTATATTTTTTATCTTAAGTACTTTTTTTATTTGGCTCAAAAAAAAAAAATTTCTGTAATTTGTGATATACTAGTTATGTATGCGACAACCCTAAGGCACCGCGTTCGCCGAAGACCACCCATTTCGGCCCTGTATCGGAATGTCTTGCGCAACATCATGCCACACCGAACCATCTTTTTCCAATAATTCTGTCTTAATGTTTAAGTTCCCTCACTATATTAATCGACATTTGGACTTCATTACTCACTCTGTGTTACCTTCACTACTTCAACACATGAAGTCACATTAGTTTTAATTAATATTAATAAAATCAGTTTTAAGTAAATTCGGTTTTCTTTGAGTCCTTCGGCTGCGAACAACGTAATTTACTAATTTAATAATTCAAAATAATAATATTTACATTTTGGTCTTTATTACCTCAAAACAACAACTATTTATAAGTCTTTAATATTTAAAGCAGAGAATGAAATTGTCACAAGCTTAGAGGCGGCGACATGGGAATCTGTGCGGGTAATTTTCCCTCTGAGAGCCTGTAATAACATTGTGGTCGCAAGCAATTACTTCTGTGTACATACAGTGGTTCTTGACTTTTTCTATTTATATATACAAAAATCTTTTTTATATATACAAAAATCACAAACTAACTGTGCTTTAGGTAGTGTTGATTACTTCCTGATATTACTTAATCATATAAATTATAATTTTATACTACATTTTAAGTGAAAATTCACCATGTACTGTACTATTAACATATATTATGGAACTATTGTTATTTTTCAGCTTCTTCCTGTATCAGGGTAATAAAGGAACCTAGTGTTAAGACACATCGAAATAGAGACATTGGTTAAAATATTAGAAGCCTTTGCGTGGCGCAGCGGCACAAGCGTGTGACTGTAACCAATAGGTTGTGGGTCCGATCCCGGTTCGAGGAAATGAAATATTTAATATTTTCAAATTAAATATTTGATGTTTTCATTTCTTCGCTCTGGTACAAGGCAAAACGCGGCATTGAGCTCCACCACACAATATATGCCTCAAATTCGGCGGAAAGTGGGAAACGGAAGTGGAACGGAGTGTCTTAACACTAGGTTCACAAGTTTCCTCTGCCTACCCTGTCATGTGCGGGATATAGCGTGAAGCTGAGAGAGAGAGAGAGAGAGAAAGAGAGAGAGCTAAAAATATTAAATATTTACATCCTCGAATGCCGATCGAACTCACAACCTTTTGTCTTGGACACTTTACAGTAGTCCGTGGTCACGGGTAGTCTACCCGTGACCACGGACTACTGTAAAGTGTTCGAAACGTCGGGTTTCCCAAAAATGTTTACCATTCAATATACGCGATTAATCCGGTTAAAAGTGTTTCATTTAAAATGTATAACAATCGCGAAAATCAAAGACATTTTTATTGTTTTTTTTTAAATAAAACCAATGTTTTATATTCATCAATGGACTAATAGTCACGTCCTGAGTAGCTTAAAATGTAAAATGTAAAGATAAATATCCTAAGATTATACAAAGATAAGTAAATTATAAAATAGCTTCATCCTAGCGGTTTTGTAAAAGTTATCGATGACCACAAGTTATATGTATGGTGGAGTGTCATGACTTCAATTAAACTTTATTCCGTGTTGTTATTTCATTAACTTTTGAATTTTCTTTTATAAAATTATAGACAAATTGTTAAATAACATTATATTTCTGGAGCACTGATCTCTTCTCTTCGTGTGAACATATTATGCCCAGCTGATTTCTAGTTCACAACGAAAATGCGAAATTTGGCTCATAACACAGAGTGACTCACGTTGCAATGTTCAATTGACTTGAAGTTTGGATTAATCATATAGATGTGGGTTCAATGAAATTCCATATAGTATTGGTGCTAATTCAAAATGGCTGCTGCAACAAAATGGTGGCAATATATTTGCACAATCTATTCAATATGGATTTCAAAAAGGCTTCAATTATATAATATAATATATCTTTAAAAACGTCAAAAGTTTGTTTGCCTCATTATTTCTACAGGATTTAGTTAGTAATTTCTCCACCATCTGTGCAAAGTTTTAGTTTTATTTTTCGAAAAAGCATTCACAGGAACACGAGTTCAATAAAACTTCTCTTTTTGTTCCGTGTTTCTTAATAAAAGAAGTTATTGTTCAATTTTCTTATATCAATTGTACTGCGGTGAACTTTCAGGTTTCGTTTCGTTGGTTCTTAAGAAGTTATTTTTTTATTTTTTTAAAGCTTTAATATTGGCAGAGGAAATGTAATGATAAAACACTTTGTTCTTATTTAGATACTTAACTTTTACTGCACTTTCAGCCGAATTTTTAAGACATTATGGCATTATGATTGAGTGTTGAGTCACACAAGTAAGCGCTGCCGCGTTCACATTCGCGGACATGTTTTAAGTCAGTTATTGAATATTATTTAAATATAATATTTTAGTTCGTATAAACACGGCACACTCTTAAATCTTTTAAAGACATATATCTCTACATATATAATTCTCATTTAACTACCCCTTTTTCAGCAAATATATATTTTGGCTATATATATTGTTATTTGGTGTATTATAGTATACTATATTTCACAAATTAAGGGGCAGAAGGAATCGGGTCTGTCGTGGCGCAGGAGCACAAGCGTGTGACTGTAAACGCGACAAGATGTGGATTCGATCCGCTCGAGGAAATGAACTCATTAAATTTCCTAATTTATTTATTTATTTATTTATTTTATGGAAAAGACGGTAAACGAGCATACAGGTCACCTGGTGGTAAGTGATTACCGTCGCCCACGGCCCCGAGTAACTCCAGAGGAGCTACAAGACTGGTTCCGTTTTTTAAGGTGGAAGGGCACCGGGGCCCGGCATTACCTAATGCGAAACGCAGTGGCCAAAGCCACTACTTAACGCCGGTCTTAAATGCCGGGGGTGGTAATAATCCGGTCGAGTCTGCCCATGCGTGTTGCCATTACTGGCAACGTGACTCTACCACACGCACTTTAGTCGCCTCTTACGACACCATCAGTACCAGGGTGATCCTATTCTAAGCCACAAATCACAAAGAATCACACGGCAAAAAATCAATAAATGAGTCCATTACTTCGAATTTAACAATAAATGAGTCCATTACTTCGCTTTAGTAACAAATGTTAGTTAACATGCAATAAACTTCAACGAAAAGTGGGGAACGGAACGGAATACATTTACGCTAAGTTCCCAATTTCTCTCTGCTTACCTTGCTATGTGCGGGATACAGCGTGAAGGGAAAATTACGAAATTGTTATATATTATATTGGAATCTGCAATTACGTCCAGAATCAATATAAATTATATCAATATCACGATACGAACAGCATAATAAATTAACTGTAATTTAATCGACGATCATCAAAATCAATTATTTTCATACTCAATACCCCTTAACGTTCATTAAAGAACGGATTAACATTAAGGATAATATATCATTGCACGTCCCTTAATGCCTTGTTTTATAGCTCAGCTAGCAACTCCGCTTGGGGCCAATTAAATGAATTATTGTACGAACATACGAAGCACTTATATCGAGTATGAAATTATGCAAACTGAAAATTATACCAATGTGGGATATTCAGGACTTATAATTAAAATATATTATAGAATACTAGAGTGGTAGCTCAAAATCACTCTTTTACAGAGCGAGGTAGATAACTTGTTTTACATCATTCTTCTAAGTCCTCCTTCCTATCCGCACATTACCGGAGAGATACAGGGAACTTGAGAACCGTTCTGTTTCTCATTTTTCGCCGAATATCTATGAGTGTTGAGTAGCGGAACTTAATGCCGCAGTGTGCCTTGCTTACAAAGAAAAAAAAAACGAAAATATTAAGTATATAATTTCTTGGAGTAGAAACGAACTCACAACGTGTCGTGTTTATAGTCGCACGTTTTGTGCTCCTGCGCTACGATACGTGAAATATTTAAAATGTGAAAAGTTTCTTAACTGAATATTAATGGTATATAATTTGCTTGAATGTTAAAGACAATGTATGTTAAAATGTTTTAAAACATTTTCAGCATAAATTAAGACAAACATAACAAATTTGTTCACTGCAATGTATTATTTTTTTACAGTTTCATGCTATATCTCACACATGGCAAGGTAACTGGCGAAAGGAACTTAGAAACCTAGCGTTATGACGTTTCGGTTCATTCCGAATTTTTGTAATAAAGGTGTTTCGAGACTGCCAAAATTTCAATGTAACTATTCTCAGTTGTTATGTCGTAAACCTTTAGACGAAGACGTCGCGGGATTTTTCGTAACCGTTAGGGAAACGGTCATATAGATATTTAAGGGTTGTGGAGTTGTTGGGCAGTCCCCTCATGTGAATGCACTCGGTCTGCCAGCTCTCAGTTATATCCCCTCAAGTGAAACGAGTTGGTCTGCCGGCTCTGAGTGATTGCATTTCTCAATTGTCCTGGTGTAAACATGACGTATATTTGTTAAGAAAATCTAACACAAACACGAAAAATGGGACAAAAGGCGACCTTTTCAAGTGAAAAAATCGAAGGCTTGCAACTTCTCATACGAAGCTATTAGAGCTATTAGAGACCAGCTTATGTTAGTTAGTATTGTTCATTTGAGATACATATAAGACTTGAGGATCAGTAACATTTAATGTGGCATTCTAACGGACAAGCTGAAGTATTTGAATTAGTGATGCAGTTCTTCAACAATAATTGTCCAAAAATATTCATATTTTTGACCGACTTATAAAACTCTAGTGTTAGGAATACTTAATATGGAACTCAAATGGATACATCATTTATAAATGATTAATTTGGTAGTAAAGTTAGTGAGGCCTTAAATTTACACCGTCCTGCCAATTTTGTTGGTCGGAATCTGTCAACTATCTGGCTTCGTGTGGACTCTGACGATCGTGTCCGAGTCTACGCAAGCCTACAAATATACAGGTAAGAGGATAGAATCACCAAAAAAACGTATAAGAGAATCTTCTCTAAAGTTATTGTAAAATTACAATATAAAATTTTTCGTAAATACGTATTTTGTCTTTCGATAAAATTTAATATTAATTAGCATTAATGAGATTTTATTTCGTCAGGCGCACAAGCGCACTAGGTAATAGGTTTCGTTACTACTTCTAACATTTAAAATATATACTTTTAAATCTTTAAATGTTGACTGACTGTACATGGAAGAAAAAAATCTTATAGGAGACGTTTATTTTTTTTTTTATGGAGAAGACACGGCAAACGAGCCTACGGGTCACCTGATGGTAAGTAATCACCATCGCCAACGGCCCCGTGTAGCATCAGAGGAGCTACAGAAGCCGCTTTTCCGCCATGTGATCCCGGCTTAGAATAGGATCACCCTGGTACTGATGGTGTCGTAAGAGTAGACTGAAGTACGTGTGGGAGAGTCACGTTGCCAGCAATGGCAACACGCATGGGCAGACTCGAGTGATAATTGAATCCACAACTACTTCGGGTCTTCGAGACTAAAGATTTGTTCGTGATCGTAGTTCTCTCAGTCTTCTCTGGTAACGAGCTCAACCGATGCGCAATGCATCGAAAAAACAGTGGAAAGCGGAGAGGGAAAGTAACGAAATGTCTTCACCCTAGGTTCCCGGCTACTGTAAAATATATTCGTGTATGTGAATGATCACTAAGTTCACACCGAGCATATTATATGTTTATTACAGCTAAAAAAATATCGTTTACATTCAAACCCGAACGCAATTTATAAATATTACATAACATATTATATATTCGTACGACATGATACGTGCAATTAGCATCGTAGTTCTCACTACCCATACAGCGCCGGATTAGGGAGACAATAACCATTGTACGAAATAAGACCTGAACGAAGTCATATAAAATTATGAAGAGGTTGATAGAATCTAATGTGTAGTTTCTGTTCTACTTATCACCCTATTCGCTTACGTATACCTGAAAATTGTTAATCTCAAATAAATAAAGGTTTATTTTTGTTTGTATGCTCATGAGTTCCTAAGTCGCGGACGGCTTTTAGTCTAATATATTTTTTTTAAAATGAATCACGTTGAGTTCATTAATGTAGTGTATTTGTATATTTTATATAACAAATTTTAAGTCTTTTCACTATATACCTAATATACTACGAGGTGGGTACAAAAAGTGTCGCGAATTTTGAATTTTCGCAGGTTACGTATATTCGCAGATTAGAAAAAACTTTTGGCACTAAGTGTTTAATATCTCATGGGGATTACTTTGAAGGGGACAAAATAGATATTCAAGATTAAATAAATATTTTTTGAAAGAACATAAAATTTGCGATTTTCAATACGTACTATATTGCATAGGGATAAGTTATTAAATTAACTTTATCATATCCTTCATTTTACCTCTCATGACACAGAAGCACGAGCGTGCGACGGTAAAGGCTATAGGTTGCGAGTTGGATCCTTTCTCGTAGGTATGAATATTTACATTTCTTTGCTCTGATAACAAAGAAGAGCGCGGCGTTGAGTTACGCTACTCAACACGCAATGCTTCAATTTCGGCGGACAGTGGAGTACGGAATTGAGTATCTTAACACTTGGCTCTTAGGTTTCCTCTGGCTACATTGCCATATGCGTGATACAGAATGAGTTTAATAAGATAAATAGGTATAAAAATAACCTAAAAGCACCCGGACACTCTCTACTGCAGCCTATTCATTAAAGCTCTTCATTAAAACGGTAATTTTAACTGCAGCTAATTTATTCAGTACACGCTCTTTGGTACAGATTGCTGAGTGGCGTGTTCATTGTACCCACGGTTTGGGAATGAATTGCGCTTGTGAATGAATTTGTGTTAATTGTAGTGGACGATTTGTAAAGGCTTTTAGTTGTAGTTGATGAAAGAGAAAATTAGCTAATTCTTTGTTTAAAGTAACGGTATAAAAATGTATGACATATGTTTTCATCAAACTACATAGTTTTTTTTAAACGCTTATTCTTATGTATTTATGTTGTAATACTGTGCTTTTCGATAAGTAAGTGTGTTTTATTAGAGTACTAATTAAAACTTAAATTCGATTTTACTTACTCCAGTTTTGCAATTTCAATATTGAGCTACTGAGACAGTATGATTATATTTTACTTCAATTTCTTACATGTATCATTCTAAATAAATATATGTAACGGACAAAATATTCATTTAAAAAAATACTGAAACTATTAAATTGATCATGATCACATTTTCATAAAATAGCTGAGTTTCATAAACCACTGCGTTGTACAAGGCTTTCGTTTAAAAAAAACACAAGCAATAATTAAAATAGGTTAAACTTATAACACTCCTAAGAAATTTATGTCTATGTCCATTAAAAAGTACATTTAAAATAGTTTAACTTTATTTGTTGTGGTAATAACAGTGCGATCGTCTCTAGACACATCGTGGAGCGGACGGACAATGCAAGTAATGGACTCCTTTATCACTACAGAGAGTAAGAACTTTGCGAGTTTTACTCGGCAATTTGTACAAAGTGTACAGTTTCCATTCTTGCACTTATTTCTTAAAGAGAAAACGTAGCATTTACGTTTGACGTAAGAACTAGCCAAATAATTAATGGACAAAACTTATAGTTATATAATTATGTTCGTCAACTGCCTTGACAGCACAGTATCTGTGAAGTTTTTATATATAAAATACATTTGTGACAAAAGGAAACTGACAATTTGTAATAAATATATAAGTATAACAAAAGGAAGTCATGGCTGTTGTTGCAATCAGTGCTGACAATTTGATGATTGATGAAATTACATAATAATATATAGCGCCGAAATTACATAATAATATATAGCCATTGATGAAATTACATTATCATCATCATTTTTATCAGCTTCACGCTGTATCCCGCACTAGGCAGGGTAGGCAGAGGGAACGGAAGTGAAACCTAGTGTTATGACACTCCGTTCCACTTCCGTTGCCCACTTTCCGCCGAATTTGAGGCATTGCGTGTTAAGTGGCGGAACTCAACGCCGCGCTTTGCCTTATTACCAGAGCGAAGAAATGAAACATTAAATATTTAAATTGAAAATATTAAATATTTCATTTCCTCGACTGGGGATCGAACCCAGAACCTGTCGGTTACAGTCACACTCTTGTGCTGCTGCGCCACGACAGGCCTCAATGAAATTACATAATAATATATATTGAAATGAAATTACATAATAATATATATTGCCATTTTAGCAGTAACTAAGCAGTTTACTGTATTTTCTTAACCTATTCATTAAAAACACCGCAGTGTATTTCACTCATCCATATTTGCACTTAGAAAATGGTCAGCAAACAAATTTTACACAACCACAGACAGAGACATAAAACAGATTTTATTATGTGATCTTTTATATTTAGTGTTAAGACACTTTGTTTCCACTTTCCATCGAATTGGGGACATTGCGTGTTGAGTGGTGGAAAACAAACGATAAAAACAAGGAAAACTATTTCCGTTATGCGTCAATGTGTATTCTAACGTTAGCATTAAATTTATTTAGATCATCTAAGCAATGTTGAGTGTCGTCATTGGAGATTACTTTTAGTTAATGTAAGGGGTCCACCATCATTTCAATGTATAGGAACTGTGAATGTTGAATTAAGTGGCAAATATTAAAAAAAAAGCAATTACAATTAAATTATGCTGAATTTCAACAAATGTATGAGCGTCGAATTAAAAAATGATCACTATAGAAAGATATCTTGAAAACATTTATTGTGGTTTGTTATCACTCGACCTCGCTTTACCACGTTATCAGAGCGAGGAATGTAAAAATATGTCTCGAGTCAGAATTGAATTCACAACCTGTAGCGCTATACTTGTGATCGTACGCAATAACTAGATTTTTCAAGCTTAACTTAAACGTATAATGCCAAAATTGAAAAAGGGCTCACCTTCGCTGTTCCGTCCAACGCGATTCAATCGTTCTCTTTTATTGGCAGTGGTTTCTGCTTCGTTGTTGTGGAAAATCAGCGTATTTGATCCGCGCGAACTATTTCTCGTATAAAAAATATTTTTGACTTGTATAGATTTTTATGCGAATGTACAAAAAAGGAATGTTAAGACAGTGGTATACTAAGTTTCTAAATAAACATGTACCAACTCTATATTTCGCAAATCCTTTAATATTTGCATTTTTCTTATAATAAATATTTTTACAAATAAAAATAGAATCTTCAATACCTATCTAACGAAAACCTGTATATCAACTATGCTGCGTGTACGTTAATAGAAGCGCAGAAATATTGAAAAGTTAAGATTTGGCGGGTGCACTATCTATATGCCCTAGATTTTAAGTCTAAACTCACTTGTTCAGGATCGAATAATATGATTTTTTATGAATTAACTATAAGTAATTATTTAAATTAAATTGTTTTTAAAGTTGTAAAAAATAGAATTTCGCAACACCCGTCGTAAGTAGCTTGCAAAAAGAATTACTTCATAATAATGTCTTTGATTTTCGCGATTGTTATACATTTTGAATGAAACACTTTTAAACGGATTAATCGCGTATATTGAATGGTAAAAATTTTTGTGTTTCCCAAAAATGTTTACCATTCAATATACGCGATTAATCCGTTTAAAAGTGTTTCATTCAAAAAGAATTACTTCAATAAAAATTCTAGTACTATTTTGAGACTTCCAACATTTGAAGTCACGAAGTTCCAAACAAAATATCTACCACAGAAAAAAAATCTTAAGGGTAGATATAAGATATTGCAAAATTCCTTTCTAACGAGTATCAATGTTTTAAAAAGAACCTCCATGCAACATTTTAAACTTCTAGTACATACTTGTAGTATTTGATTACTTATACTAGGCACATCCACTCGTCACTGTGGTATAACGTGTGGTGGAACTAAACGCCGTACTTTGCATTCAGTAGAAATAGTATCAATCGGTAGTTTTACAACCTATAATTTACAGTCACACGCTGGCGTCCTTACGCCACGACGGGCTTCATCAACGATTTATAATTGGGTGTACATGAACGCTTCCTAGCGGTTACAAATATCGGCAACGAGTGTACTTTGAAGTACACTCGTTGTCGATATTTGTAACCGCTAGGAAGCGTTCATGTATAGAAAATGATAAAATACGCCAAACTTCATCAGAAGTACAAATGTATCTTCCATTTTGATATGTTGTCACTTCATCGTTGCTATTCTGCGTACCAAAGACAGCCTAATCAGAATCTCTATTCACATACTTGCAAATGTACTTAATGGACTTTATGCTACTGCAAAATTCGACAATGATATGCGCTTGAAAGGTTTGTGATATACACAAACCTTTCAAGCATGTTACAGACAGGTGAATACGGAGCGATCCAGTGATCAGCAATACTGAGAGTATTAGATCGCAATCGTATTGTAGTTTGCACACTACTGTTTTCAGGAGAAAGACGTCTGTAAAAAGGATAACCATCTTCGCCTGTTACAGTTTCTGTAGTGTCATCTTGGATAGGTAATTCTGCAAAAATGACATCATCTATTTGATTTGCAGTAATTTTAGTTTCCAACCACAACAAAATGTGGGCGTGTGGTAAGCCGCGCTTCTGCCATTCTACACTGTACATGTTATAACGAACTGAACCAAAAATTTTGCCTTTCACCAAAAGATCTTTTTCTTAAAATTTAATTTAAAAACTATAGAAAGTATATTGTGGCGGTCAGAAGGAAATTGCCCATCGAAAGTTTGCTAATAATTTCGTTCCATTTAGGGTTCGTTGTAAACGTAATGAATAAGTCAGGACGTCCATTTTTCCGCACATAGCAAAATGTATCTTGTGTTCGCTCGTGCATATAGCGCTGGCCCCCTGTAAAAGATGACCGTAACATCACCAATCTTCCTAAATTGTCTGCATCTTCATTTCGGTTCAAAGCGTCCTGAAGGTGAATATAATTTTGAACTCTGAGCTTATTCTGATTAGTTCATATTTAGATGAGCCTTTCAGTTTCTTTATAATAATGTAAAATATTAAACTCATTTTCTCTTATCATAAGTCTATCTATAGCAGTAGTATTGTAAGGCAGACACTTTTTTGTTAATATTTGGCTGACCGGTGCGCGGATGTTTTTGTAACTCGGCAAATTTATATCCATTTTCACCATAAACAAACACGAGGGTATGCTGCAGGGAATCGTAGGATCTATGTGTTTCTGCAATACGCTGTAACCTTTCCTATGAAGTACGATATCCCTTTTATCACATCACTGATCTGGAAGCAATACTGACTTGATGTTCCGTGGTAGGACGCCGATCAACGTTAATTTCTATTTTGTAGTCTTCGGAATTTGCTGGGAGAGATTGAAGAGCAATCTTAAAGTCACGAATATAACGGTTTGTGTCATTAAGCATTGTTTGCAAGATTTAAATTAAAAAAAGAATTTAAATTGGGAAAATGATGCTATCTAGCATTTATTGATGTATGTAATCACTAATGAAATATATTTGGAAAAATGTTTCTCTCGCGTTCTCAGTCTCTACAGGAAGCCACGAACCTATTAAATGGTACACTTGACCTTGTACCTTAAATGTGGTCATATAATTTCTTTCAGTGATCTCTTTTGTCCCAAAGAAAGTCATCTGAAACGCCGAGTTACAGGGTCGAATATTATAAAGAAAATGTTGAGATTGTGGATGTTCGCCATTTAATAAAGATTTCAGAAGTTCTGGGGGTTGTTGAATTGTTTCCAAATGAATTTTACCAGAAGAACAGCATATTCCTTTTGTCTCTTCTTTCCACCTGCGAGCTCTACTGTAACTGTACACTACATTCATAGGACCAATTCCTACCGCTGTAGGGTAATTTATTTGAAAATCGTATTTGAAACCGCTATTATGTTTATCTTGCCACGCTATGATACGTCTACTACTTCTTCGCACTTGGTCATTGCTCAATCGTTGTTGCCTATCTTGAATGCTTTCCATATCTCGTAAAGCACCTCTTGTTCGTCTGTCAGTAGCCAAACGAATTTCTCGTTCTTCATTTGACTGTAACTCACACATATGGCTTACAATTTCGTGGTGTTGAGACAAACTATAGTTTAGTTGTTCTTGTGGTGCATGGTATCGATTACGATTGGTTTCAGGACGCTCGCTAGAATCTTTTGTTTCTAAAGATCGCGAAACTTTATGCTGTACTCCATAATTTTCTAAGCGTTGCTCTCTATGTCTCTATCTCATCGCCTGACTCCTGCTTTCGAGCAACAGTGTGACGTAAACGATCGTTTTCCAACCTTAGGTCTCTAGATTCGTACGATTCAATAGATCTCGAAACCTCGTGCCGTATACTGTCACGTTCTAGGCCTTGCTCCCTATCATCACCTGACTCCTGTGTTCGAGCTAATGACGTAACCGATCATTTTCAAGCCTACGCTCTCTAGCATCTACCAACTCCTGACTTCGAGCTTTGGAATGAAGCATCCTATCTAATTGTAACCGTTCATTTCTTTCATCGCTACTTTCATTTGATCTCGACGCAGATTGTCGCAAACGTTGATTTGCTCGGCGGTTCTCTATCAACCTCAGATTCGTTAGCACGTAACGAAGTTTTCCTTTTAGCTTCTCAGTGTTCTGCTCAAATTTAATTTTATTTTCGGCATGATAAAAATAATTTAACAAACAAAACAAGAATAAAAACTGCTTATCGAAGTGAACATGAAGGTAGGTGAAATTACCTACAATAAGATGTTCCTGTTTGACCACAACTGCCGAACACACTGCCGTTCGGAATAGTCCGCGAATTTTTGGTCGGAGTCGTTGCCACGTTGACCAATTACCTCAGTAACATTACTGCCAGAAAGCATCATTGTCGCCATGACCTCGTACGACCGGGGCGCATCTATGTAACTTATTTTAAAAAGTAATTGTGCAATCGTCAGTACGTCATCAATTTTTCTTTTCTTTTTGTGGCAGAGCCCTCAATACTAAATTTTTTTTTAGAAATAAAATGTTGCTTAGCTGACCCCCGCAACCCAAAAAATATCAATCAAAAGGAGAAAAAACACTTAACATAATAATTATTCAATTATAGAGAAATATTGTCAGTAAAGTAAACTTTGTAATAGACCACTATCCTATAGTCTCTTTTAGAAAATGGGAAACAGAAGTGACTTACGAAAAAGGTTGAAATGCAATAACACTGAGTTAAAGCAAAGCGTAGGTACTAAGCGACTAAATCTAACATTTAAAAAAAAAGATAAATAAATACAGTTAGTAGTGTCTCTTTATTTTATTATATACATTAAAAATATACAAAACTTATTCAAAATGACCTCGGCTGCTATACAGTCCTTTAAATGTAGAGCCAGTTAAACTTTTTTACGGGAAAATTCTTTACTGTCAATTGTATTGATGATTGATTAAGTAAACCCGCAATGCCACAAGAATTCGCCGGGTAGTGCGAAACGACTGTGTCCTAACACTAGTGTGGATACATATGTAGCTTTACTCCGCCTATGCGTCCTTATATCCTTTATGGGAGAAACAAAGTGAAACTGTATGTTGTAGTGTACTTGCTAACTTACGCTTTAAATTTATTGATATATTTTAAATGAAACACTTTTAACCGGATTAATCGCGTATATTGTTTGTTTAACAAGTTTTTAAGAGTGGGTCCCAGTTGGTAGATCTTCTCTATTAAAACTAGGATATTTTTGTATTTCAATAGCCTCGCGGATCATTCTAGGGATATTTTTATTCTCCCTAGCGAGTATGTGGGGTTTATCGAACCGGATGTAGTGGTTGGATTTGTTAGATGTATGCTCACACACAACTGACTTTCATATATGCCCATTCTTGACATCGGAGATGTGTTCCTTCACCCCAACACCGATGCTTCTCTCTTCTCTGCGTTTGACCTATATATGATAAGCCACAGTCACAATCAAGCTTGTATACACCTGCACATTGCAAAGAAATATTACTCTTCAATGGTCTCATGAATTGGCTCACTTTCTTGTTAGGCTGAATATAGTTTCAATAAAAGCTCTTCATAAGATGTTGCCGATCCTGTCTGTAACACCCTTCGTATATTGTAAAAGTGCCGGTTGCCTCTTAACTGTGGGTGGCTTGTTGGTCTTCTGACAATGCTGGCGGGGAACTGGTAGCTTGTTCTGGTGAAAGGAAGTCTTCACCTGTCGAAGCTCATCCCCTAGGTGCTCTGCATCGCAGAGGTGGTGGGCTCTCTGAAACAAAGATTTGCCAACGGTAGATAACTGTGTAGGGTGGTGATGAGATTCACCATTGAGATATCTATTGGTGTGTGTGGGTTTCCTATATACTGTGTGACCTATTGTACCATTAGAATTCTTTATTACTAAAATATCAAGGAAAGCTAAAGAAATATGTTTATTTGCACGCTTGTGTTTAAAGGTCACAGCTCATTAGAGACACCCGGCACTGACTCCGCACCACCTCGTCGCACGGCGTCCACTCACGGCGTCCACGGCGTCATGTAGTCTGTTAATAATTGGCACTAGGTCTATACGTGTGTTTCGTAACGTCAAATTTTACAAACCTTGAATTAGCACTCATAGCTATCGAGCTTGATAAAGAAGAAAATAAAAGACACATAAAAAAAAGAAATATTGAATGCACATTCGCGGGCAGCGCGCGGCAACGCGAAGTTAAGACCGAGGCGATCCGGTGAGGCTACGGAGTTGATATAGTGAGCGCATACCCATATAAATCCATATAAAGAATACTAGCCGCAGGAGGCGAGGCGGTGCAGAGTGGATGCCGGGTGGCTCTAATGCGCTGTGACGTTAACTAAGGCGGTAGCTTTGAACCTGCTTTCATAGTTTACTCGTTCTACGAGACTATAAGTGAAGTGACTATAAGTAATGAGAACAGAATACCGAATAAGTAAAGTAGATCATTATTTGTTATAAATGTGAATATTTACGAGAATATTTATCAAAATAAAACTTTTAAGTCAAAGTAATTAAAAATTACAAACGATGCGATAAATTCTGGGTATTCCAATGTTTATATTTGGAACTTTGGGATTTTATTTACTAATCAGTACTCATTGATTTCACTTTTTTATTTATATTTTTTACTTATCAGCAGTGACCTGTTGATAAAATTTAATAGTTTGTCGTCTCTAATAATATAAAAGTTTGCTGTTATTATATATGTTATTATATCGCTTGCGGTTTCCTAGCTGAGTAGATCAAATTAAAAATGTCGAAAGTTCTTATATTCTTCTTAGTTGTTATTATTGCCGTGGCCGCGGTGGAGCTAAAACAATCAAGGTATTTTTGTTTAATTTTTATGTTCGAGTTCAAAAAATTCTGTCACTTTTGTTGTTTGTTTAATTACTATCCCGCACATAGCAGGGTAGGCAGAGGGAAGTGATAAGACACTCAGTTCCGCTTCTGTTACCCCCTTTCCGCCGAATTTGAGGCATTGTGTCTTGAGTGGCGGAACTCAACGCCGCGTTTTACAAGTATTTTTTTATGGACATTAACGACAAAATTAAATAATAAATTTTAAATCGCCTTATATTTTAATTTATCAAAAATCAGGAAAAAAATGTTATAAAATACTTACCCAACGATCCTCTGCTATTGACATATTACAAATGATATAACTGATTCATTTCTTCGCTCTGGTAATAAGGTGAAGCGCGGCGTTGAGTTCCGCCACTCAACACGCAATACCTCAAATTCGGAGGAAAGTGGGGAACGGGAGTGGAACGGAGTGTCTTAACACTAGGTTCCCGGGTTCCCTCTGCCTACCCTGCCTCGTGCGGGATACAGCGTGAAGCTGAGTGAGTGAGTGAGTATACCCTTAGAGTCATGTAAATTTTAAACAGGTCACCAGACCCATTCATTAATCCTAAAAAACTTATTAAACTATTGAGCTTGTTAAATTATTTTTTTGTCTTGTTAAACAAAACTCGACGTTGAGTTCCGCCACTTAACACTTAGTGCCTCAACTTCATTGGTATATTAGGAGTAAGTGTACACAAAACACAAAGGTGCTCAAGTTCACTCAGCCCTTTGTCTACCCTTCTATGAGTACACTTAAATATAAACACTAAAATAATATATATGTTTTTTTAGCGAAGCAGACGTCGAATGTAACACACAAACAGGGGGGTGTGGTCTTAAGGAGGTATTTTATATTAATTTAGTAAATTGGTTTGCATGTAAATTTAGGTGGCGCTTTCGGTGGCGTGGTGGTTACCTCGTTAGTATCTTTTGCGTTGTCTCAGTATTGAAAATAAAAAATAAAAATATTAAGATTGGGCCCACTATTAAGAAACGACACTATTAAGAAACGATTATAATCCACTTAGATCCTTCAAACTGCACGTATGTAACACAATTCGGTATTGATGTTCAAAACAGCAGCATCAAAACACTTACAAACGATAGGCAATAAGTATTAGGAAATATTTAAAAGAACTAGCGCTACTTTAACGACTTATTAAAGTAGTGCTAGGTTTTTTAAATATTGCCTAATACTTATTGCCTATCGTCTGTAAGTGTTTTGATGCTGCTGTTTTGAACATTAAAACCGAATTATGTTACATACGTGCAGTTTGAAGGATCTAGGTGGATTATAATCGTTTCTTAACAGTGTAGTTTCGATTATCGTGGACAGTGCTTAATGTCTATGAATAGTGCGAAACAAATTAAAACTGTGTCTTAAACGTGAAGATATCTGAAAATTTGACATTTCAAGACCGTTTTTTTTATTCCAATTTTTGAAGTGTAACATTGATCATACGTGATTGGTTGGTTGAGCTACTGTACACTCTTGGTACTTAAAAAGTATACAAGAATTTCAACTGTTTAAAAATTGTTACTTTGGTCTAGTGGTGCAACACATAGGCTTGACGTGACGTTATACCGTGTGATTCGAGTTCAATTCTGCTGATAAATCACCTTTTCCTAAATTTACAAAAAATTCTAAATATATAATTATTTTTATTTTTATATATATAATTTTTAATTGAAATTATTTTACAATGAAATTCGCTTGCTGTCGGTCAACAACAGAGGGAGCTACTGGAGCGATTACATGCTCGAATTGTAAAAAAAAATATCATGTTGCTTGTTTATATCCGAATGATAGGAAAAAAATCACATTACCCGACACTAAAAAAAATTGGATATGCCTGCAATACGTTTCTAAAAAATTATCAATGACAATACACCATTAAAACGTAACGACAGCGAATCGCCAGAAATTGTTACAACTAAGCGGGGTGAAGCTTCTTACAAATCTCCCGTAATCTCAATGGAGTCGTTGGTTTCATGTGTGCAAATACGTGAATTTGAGTTCGAAAGGCTATAGTCCAAGGTAAAAACCAATATTTCGGATATTATTTCGACTGAGTTATCGCCTATAACGGAAGAAATAGCTTCCTTTCAACAAAGCTTATCATGGCATGCCTCGGATTTATGTGTTTATTTATTATTGTATATTTACAGTACAAACTAAGAATTGTCGGAATGGTCACTTATATTTTAAAGAGATAGATGTTTGTGTCATATTAACTTACTCTAACGATGGGTTCATTTGATCTCCCTATTTATTACCAAAACGTACGTGGACTTTGGACCAAGACTAATATGTTCTTTAGAAACTTAATATGCATTGATTATGATATTATTTGTTTAAGCGAAACTTGTTTGATTAACGGGATTTTCGACGCTGAATTGTTTGATAGCCGTTACAGTGTCTACAGATGTGATCGTGATTATATTAATAAGGGGTGGGTTTCCGGATGGGTGGGGGCTTATTATAGCGGTGAGACGTGGCTTTATAGTTATTGATTCAAAAATTGTAAAATTCCCTGGTGCTGTCGCTGATGTAATACAGGTTACATTACAAATAAACAGACGATCAAAATCAGCAGTTTTGCATTTGTTTTGCTGCTATTTCCCTCACGGTCCATACCATTCTGATGCTTTGAGTTTTTTGAGTCTGTATCGAATTATTATTTGAATAAACCTTATGATCACTTTTTAATAATCGGTGATTTTAACATAAGTAATGCTAGGTGGAGCTGCTCCGACTCTTGTACTAATCAAATTTTAAATATAGATTCTGGTAATACCTTGGTTCAGTCACTGTACACTTTTCTCGAATTTACAGGCTTTAGCCAATTTAATGCTGTCCCTAATATTAATAAAAGACTTCTTGATTTAGTGATTGGAGATTTAAACTGTTGTGTCAAAAAATATTTATGATCAGTTATATCCTGTTGTAAGATCATTGATCATTGAACAACAGCATGGATTTATTGGCGGTAGATCGACTGAAACAAACCTTTGTGAACTGACTTATCAACTCACAACGACAATGGATATGGGTGGGCAGGTGAATGTTGTGCACACGGACTTTTTAAAAGCGTTTGATAGGATCTTTCATAATTTGTTAGTAAAAAAACTTAGCGCTTTAGGTATACATGGTGATTTGCTCCGATGGCTTGAATCTTATTTGAGGCACCGCTGTCATATGGCCATAGCTATTAAGGGTTATTGTTCGTCATTTGTTCCTGTCACTTCCAGGGTGCCCCAGGGTTCTCATCTAGGACCGTTATTATTCAATATTTTTATTAATGATGTAACCAAATACATTCATAATTGTAGCGTTTTACTTTATGCTGTCGACATGAAGACATTTAAAGTTGTCGAATCTCATAGGGACTGCGTTGAAAGAATGATCTTGGAGACAGTTTGGTGAATTACTGTGAACATTACCTTAAAATTTAAACATAAACAAATGTAGCACTATAATTTTTACAAAAAAGAGAAAAGCAATATCATTTGACTACAACTTACAAAATACGGTGTTGTCTAGTCTCTGAAGTTCGAGATTTGGATATTTTTTTAGATCAAAAGTTAAGTTATGGATATCATATTGACCACGTAACGTCTATCGAATGCTTGGATTTATTCTTAGGTCTTCAAGGGAGTTTAAGGATTGCCATACACATATTCTACTTTTTCATGCTTACGTAAGATCCCTCTTAGAAAATTGTTCTACGGTTTGAAGCCTTTTTTATAAAAAAAACATACAAATAATATTGAAAAAAAAACAATCAAAATTTTTAAAACATTTGAGATTTAGATATACCTGTTCCGACAATTCAAACTGTATGTTCTTGCTAGTGTTACCCCATTAAGTATATACAGAGGCTTAAGGGGTCAATTATTTCTATACAAAATTGTCAATAATCTTATTGATTCTAAAAGCCTTTTTGGTAAAATTTTATTTAACTGTCCACGTCTTAGCTCAAGAAACGAATCACTATTTTTTGTTCCTCGTTGTAGAAATGATTATGCCAAAAATGTGTTTTTGTTACGTGCATGTAAGTTATAATAAAAATTGTAATGATTTAGATATATTCAACATGAAAATTAGTAATTATAAGAAAAAATTGCGTGAATTGTCCTAGGCTTTGATACTTTAATACTTTAACTATTTCATAGTTTAGCTTTCTGTTTTTGTATTTTTTTTTGTTATTGAAAAATTATACGTATTAATTTTAAGTGGAAACTTTATTGATTTATATTAAATTTTTGTGATTTTATTGTATATGTGTTACTGTAATTGTTTGTTTCCCGTAAGTGGAGTAAGAGATTTATGCTTCTTATAGACAGACGATATTGTGATCATTGCAGCACCACAATGTGAGTCGAAATGCAGGTATTGGTCACTATTCTGACAGAAGGGTGTGAAAATAATTGTCTCAACATAAATGCCAACAGGATAGCATGATTATTATTATTTGAAGAGATAAAGATGGGACGTAATGTAGTGTAAAGTTACAAGTGAATGAGATGGTATGGATGGTATATGGCTATACTCCTGCAAAACATGGGTACAGAATTAGAATAAAAGAAATAAGGATGCTCACTGGTCACAATGAGAAAGAAAAATAACGTATTAATAACGTATTTTGGGCACGTCATCAAAACCAAGGAAGAATGCCAAAAACAGCAAGAGCTCTTCAATGAAATCCCATTTGGTCATCGAAAAGCTTACAATCTGCGGTTACCCTCTGGCTACGCGGCTAAAGATAATGCGTAAAGCTTATAAAAAAACAATAAATCTCTTTATATGATATTCCTCCAGGTGGATATTAACATCTCATATGTCACATGTCACAGTCACTGAGGCCCAGTGGTGTCAGCACCAATAAACCATAACAAAAAATTTAGAATTACTTATAATTACTACATCATATATGACGTCATAAACCTGTATTTAAAACAGACTTTTGTTCGTTTTAGATCACACCAAGACAAAAACGGGATGTTCTTTGCGCTTATTACCTGTTTTGGACACTTTGCAGAAAGGTAAGCCAACACTGTTTTTAGCTCCTCACTGTATTTCTATTAATGTTCAAAAAATGCGTCGTTGAATTCCGCCACACAACATGTAATGCCTCGTATGGGTATGTCAAAATAGTGGACGGAGTGTCGTAACACTAGGCTCTCTCTTTATACTTTGCTAAATACGGATTACAACGAAAAACTAAATAAATGACATGGTTTTCTTAATTTTCCTTACAGATAGAAAACAATGTCAAACAGCACCACACGGCGGTTAATATAAACGGTAATCAAAATTCAGTTGTTGTAAATAATAATTATATTGGGTAGTACTTATTGTGAAATAACTATTAACATTAAAGTCAAATTAAAATATATGTTGTTTTATTTTTAAAAATATTTTTTAGATCGCTTAAGTTCGATTTGTAATTGTAAATCTCTCGATAATATAATAAAACATTAATGGCTAATAAAATACAAATCTATAATTTTTATAATATTTGTCCTGGTTTTCCCTTTTGGCCCGGATTACCCCGGTTCTTTTCGTTGTTTACAGGAAAAAATATTAAATGTCCTTAACAAATTAAAACTTGAAAAATGAAAAAAAAAATGAAATGAAGATGAAGGGAAATTCTATAATCAATCTTTACGCTACCATAAAGTATTTAAAAATTAACAACATTCTCGGCCAATTCCCTTCTTCTTGCTGTGGTACAAAAAAAATAATAATAATACAGTCACTCCTTAAATACAAAAGGACCACAATCGAAAGAAATTAAAATAGCTTTTATTATTATAAAAAACTTTATTGAAGCAAATTTTATAATTTTAAAAAGATACTCGTGAAAATTCGACTTGAAATACTAAAATAATCGTAGTACGTTTTTTATGTTTACGTGGAGTGAATATAAACAAAATGACCATTTAATTCATTGTGACCCGACGACATAATTTCAAGATTTCTAATGCGAAGTCGTAAATAAACATATTTTTTTGCGCTTGCATTGCAAACGCTGGCTGAACTCTACGAGATAGATCAACATAATGTACTAAATATTGTTTACCTTAAAAAGGTCTACAAAAAAGTTCACAATGGTATACGTTTATCTCTTAGGGATAACTTACAATAACCAATTTTTATCCTTTACTTTTTACGAAAAATAATGGCTTATTTACGAAGCGATTTAAAGCAATACAGCATTAATCCTTATCTAATTAAATATCTTAAATAAATTTTACATTAATTATAGAACAATATAGCATGTAAATTAAACGAATGGTTTCGGAGATATTACAGGTTTAAAATATAGGGACATCGCGATTGCGGCGGTACCGGCTGGCCGCGGTGCGTGCCTATGTCTATAAATAGCGCGCTCTAATATATGAAGCATGTTATTATACATATAAATCTTCCTCTTGAATCACTCTACCTATTTAAAAAAACCGCATCAAAATCCGTTGCGTAGTTTTAAAGATATAAGCATACATACATACATACATACATACATATAGACAGACGCGGAAAGCGACTTTGCTTTATACTATGTATTGTCATTTTGATATCACAGACAGACACTTCAATTTTATTTATTAGTATAGATATAGACTATTTATTTGAGGTACTTTGTTCAAAGCCGGCAAAATTTTGTGGTAAAGTAAAAAAATAAACAATGTAACACCGAGCACTGCGTAATAAAACACCTGGGGCAGTAAAAACACTGGCTTATTCACAGAGGTCTATGATCCTATTGTTTCCAAAAAAAATTCTTTCGTTAACTATTACTACTTTAGGAAATATAATATTTTTATGACTGTCCGGTTTTTCAAAAGTATCATAATTAGTGGGTTGTTATATCATTCTATTAATTTATGGGCATGTGATATATTAACGTAAATATTTGAGCTGGGCAGTAAAAGTGAGACCTACCAGTGAATTGATAAACATTATCCCATTATTTCCACCACACACGCGTAACAACTTAAAAAACACAACGTGTGTGGTTTCAGCATTGAAAGTGCACATCAAATATCAATTAGATAGAAATAATAAATTAAAGAAAAGTAAATTACCTAAATAATAAATCTGATAAACTCGGTATAACTCAATACTAAGAACGACACAACTTTGTAGCACCACAAAAATAATTACGTCCAACGAAGTGGGCACGGGTCAGCTAGTATAATATATAATGATCTTCGTAAGAAATTAAAATCTGTTGAGAAAAATAAATGTATTTAACTGTAACCGTAAACATTTGTAAGAAAGAAATCCAGAGTTTAACTTTCTTCACATTATTTAAATAAAGAACCGAGCGCTACGGTCTCGGCATACTTCTTTTGCCTCTCTTACTTAAATGTTTCTGCATTTTAATTAATTAACTTCCGACAACAGAAGTGTAAAGTCCACTCTCACTCAATGAAGTTGTTTCTACAATTTCTTGAATGAAATCGTAATGTTTGCGAATCCAACCTAATCTATACATATAATAAATTTGTAATTGATCACTGTCTGTACATGGATAATATATATAAAAAAATAACTTACAGGGGACCTTTATTAATGGAATGGGGCCCAAAATAGTGATTTTTAATTTTTTATTTATTTATCTGTTTATCTGTGTACTTCTCTCGATAACTGTAAGAGTTTGCCGAAAATTAACAGCACCTCCCATCAGCACCTCATTGTTACAGATGTCCTGCAGGCTTCGGTACAAAACTTCACCGCGCGCTTGTGCGACGTTGTGCACTCGTCCCACGCGATGAATTTACATTGCAGTAAAAGAACACTGTGGTCGCTGATTTTGCTAATATTGCAAGGTGGCTTAAATACCGAATGAGCAATCCGTCCACTGTTAAGAAAAGCGGCTGCAATCCCCGACTACGACTACTTTCCGACTGCGACTACTTTCCGCCTGCTTTGATGTTGGAGCTGCTTTGAAAGTAACTTGACGTGCAACCAGCTCCAGCCTTCTCTATTCCGCTTGAGGAGAAGTTTCTTGATTCCAAGCTACTTGTTTAGCTCGAGCATCTTTCGACCTATTATATATATTAGTGTAAATAATTAATTTTAATTTATAAAACTCCATTTATTCGGTATGTATATGAAAATAATTAACCATTGTTTATATTTGCCACGATAAAAGATTTAAGGCGTAACAAACAAAAACTGACAAATGTACACGATACACGTGTCAGAAATTTTAAACCAATAATTTTAAGTT
The DNA here is from genome assembly GCA_019049475.1 of Eueides isabella. Classification (NCBI taxonomy): domain Eukaryota; kingdom Metazoa; phylum Arthropoda; class Insecta; order Lepidoptera; family Nymphalidae; genus Eueides; species Eueides isabella. The sequence continues at coordinate 1,544,318 of CM032386.1, forward strand.
AAAATTTAAAACAAATATTTTCACATGGAGGTACTCGTAAAAGAATCATTTATTTATTTATTTATTTTTACTGACGCCAACATTTATTTTTACTGACTCACTATGGCCAAACCAGACTAACTTTCTAGCCCTTTAGATGGATGAAATGACATTCATTGAAGGGAAATCGGTTTCATAGTAGATTAAGATCTTCAATTGTTTCGCGAAGAATTGTATTCATGCCATCTAAAGGGCTTGAAAGTTAGTCTGGTTTGGATTCCAGGTCATTCTGGAGTCAGTGGGAATGAATCTGCAGACTGTTGAGCCAAGTTAGCCGTCCAGTATGGCACACTTCAACATTTCTCTACCTCTGCTCATGATCTGCAGTCCCTTGCAGATGCTCATCTGTCATCTGTAAGCCCTGGTGTGATAACTGGAATTTATCAAAGTCCCAAAAAGGTAAATTCTATGCCCTTATCCAACCTGATATCCCTAGACGACCGTGGTTTTATTCTCAAAGATATATTGAACGGAGGATTATTACATCAATCTGTCGCTTATGATTGGGCATGCTTGTACGCCTGTGCATCTGGCCAAGATCAGGGTCAGGGACCATTCGCTGTGTGATGCGTGGACGACGGTTCCCCTTCCCACATCCTTTTTTCTTGCCCCAACTTAACTCATCCCCTATATGATGTTCTCTTCAATAAAGTCCCTCGTCTTGTAAATGTTCAATGTCTATTAATGTTTGTGTTTGGTCCGTTATGTAAAATTTTATGTAAATATATTAGACGTAACAAAATTAGATTATAAACTATCATTTATGTATTAAATATTATTTATTACTAACATAATGTTGTTGCCGTGTGACTCTGGCTTAGAATAGGATCACCCTGGTACTGATGATGTCGTAAAAGGCGACTAAAGTACGTGTGGGAGAGTCACGGTGTCAGCAATGGCAACACGCATGGGCAGACTCTACCGGTTTATTACCACGCAACGCTCCTGTAGCTCCTCTGGAGTTACACGGGGCTGTGGGCGACGGTGATCACTTACCATCAGGTGACCCGTACGCTCGCTTGCCGTGTCTTATTCATAAATAAAAAAATATTGTGTTGTATGTGTATATTTTGTAAATATTTGTATATTTTTTGTTATAAGTGAAGGCAGTAATTTTACTTGGTCCCTTTTTTACTACAGGGTGGGCCATGAATTAGTTAACATTAAAATTAATAATGTAAAAAGAACTATTTTACATATTTTAAAATTTGTTTATTTATTAGAAAGTTCATTTATTAGAAATTATTTCTTAAAAATAATATCGTCTAAATGACCACTGTTTCGATTTTTAAACTCTTTGAAACGAGCACTGAAATTTTCGAATAGTCGTCGACAAAGAGATGGTCGACATTTCTTCGATGATTTTTTCTTTTAGTTGAGATAGTGTTTTTGGTTTATCAATGTAGACATGACTCTTTAAAGAACATAAAAAGAAGTCTGCTGGGGATAGATCCGGACTTCTGGGTGGCCATGGGATATCACCTCGTCTGGAAAACAGCTTTTCCGGAAACATTTTTTTAACCACCGGCAAGGACTAATTAGAGGTATGGCAAGTGCCTCATTCTTGTTGAAACCAAGATTATACCCGGTAATGTCAGTAGTATTGGCGCCAAAAAAAATCGTAATTGTTTTGTATACTCAGCAGAATTTATTGTAATCGAATGGCCGTGACAATCTTCAAAAAAGGAGGGTCCAATGGTCCCCTTTGCTGAAATTGCAGCCCATACAGCCCATACTGGATTTTATATGAATGTAATTTTAAATCTAGTTTTAAAATAGGGCGTTATGATGAGCGGGATAATCCTAATTCCGCTGAACGTTTGCGCGTGGATGAATCTGGACAACGTCGAACCGAATCGGAAACTTGCTGCACGTTTTCTTTGCTCCGGGTCGTCTGTGGGCCACCGGTTTGCTTCACATTTAATGTCGATCCCGTCTTTTCGAACTTTTCTATCCATTTCTTTATTAAAGTAGCACTTGGACACCGGCTTAAATCATGTAAACTGTATTCAACGCGAAATAAACGCCTCACAGTAATAAGAGAACTATTGTTTAAATAAAATTGAATTACACACAAAGTGCGCTGCGGTCCCGTGAAGCGATCCATTGCTACTAAATTTCCGACAAACGAGCTAGCGGTTGGAACCCTCTTCGTGCACCCTACTACCTTTGTTTGCGTGGCGCGTAAGATTCAAATATAAACGAATTCTTGGCCCATCCTGTCCTATTATGTTATTGTGTATAATTGTTTATTTTGTGCTGATTAAGTCTTCCATACAAAGCAAAAAGTTTGTGGTTCGTTCGACAACAGTTCACTTTAAAATTTAAGCGCGATATTGGGTTACTAGTAATCAAAATATATTATTTATTCATTAGAGGTTATTACTCATTAGAGGTATATTATACATTTTGTATATGTATTCAAAATATTTTTTATTCAATTAGGCCATTACAAGCACTTTTGAATCGTCAAGTTACATAGAAGTGTTTGTAGTGTCAGTCCTACAGAAAGCTATCATGAGCTCGGATGGCGGGTCTGCTGAGAAGACGAGAAGCGGAAACTCAACGGTTGCTCTTTTCAAAATATCAATCAAAGTAAATATAACATAATTATCTTCCTGACATATAACATAATTATCTTCCTGAGTGTGTGAGTACCAACAGCATTTAATCCCACGCTTCCTTATTACGTTTGTTTATAAAAAATAAAATGTACTACTATGTACGTAAAATAAATCAGCGGTCGTTGGTTAGCAGAACGTTACATGATAAATAAACAGTAAAAAGAACTCAACCTGAGTTCTGTTTATTATTTATTTATCATGTAACGTTCTGCTAACCAACGACCGATGATTTATTTTACGTACATAGTAGTACATTTTATTTTTTAAATTTGTTATATATTGAGCTCAACGGCCAAAAATATATAAAAAATCATCATTTATGTGTATTTTTAAAAACGTTTTACATAATGACAAATCTCTTGGATATTGTTCGTATTCTATAACAATAATTATGAATTAAATGACAAACGCTACATGTACAATAATCTTAGTGCTGGATGTCTGACATTGATAAGGGGTATTTTTGAGATGACAATATTTCTACGTCGTCCATACCTACTGCGGCTCGTTAGGATTGTGGACGTAATTAATACGGATCGTTAATCAAACCCCCTGTGAAGGTTTACCAAGAAAGGTATAGCTTAATTCAATTTGTTCAGATGATTAAATACTTCTCTATTTTATAACCTACAGGATATTTCTTTTTTACCTTTATACTGTGCCCAAGTGTAGAAGGCAACTAAGGAAACCTGTGACACTTTTATTTCCCACTTTGTGACGAATATAGTGGGGAACGGAAGTGGAACGGAGTGTCTTGATACTATGTTCTCAAGTTCCCTCTGCCCACCCTGCGATGTGCGGGATACAGCGTGAAGCTGAGATTATAAAAAAATCAGTAAAACACTGTACAACTGCGACATGAAAAAAATATTTTATTTTGATAAAAGAAAGGTATGTTCAAGGATTAGGGCATTCATATATACTCGTACGAGCTGCGATGTTATTTGATTAATTGCCGATGACGTTCCGTTTGATTGATTACTTTGAGATCTTGTTTGTGACTTGACTCATGTTCCGTTAGCACGTTTGCGTTTCTCATATTTGTACTTCTTTACAGAATCTCTTTGTTGTCCGTGTGTCAAGACCATTTATGTCAAGTTCGCGTGGAAGCGTCAGGCTGAAATTAATACTTAATAATCACATTTACGGTCTTTTAGAGCACAGAAAGATTATACAAGCTTCTAAGTCAACGCAATTAAAAGATGCAAGAATTAATGCATTGTTATTGCTTATTTTGTACTAGCTACTGCCTGCGGCTTAGCCTGGGTAGGTCTCAATTTATTCCATGAAAACCACCTGACTCTTTTCACCTTCAGCACGTTAATTCTCCTTGTCATAGAAATGAAGAGAGTGGTGTTTTTTATACTTGAGAATAAATATGTTATATATTACATTTTGAAAGGACTTATAAAACATATAAGGTGGCACAGTCTAATCAACAAATACCATAAGTCAATAATTTAACAGCACCACACTCAGTGAGAATTTCTGCTTTAATACTATTTATTTGCAATACTTTGACTGTAAATCAGGGTTCTGTGGCATAACTGTGGTTTACTGAAACACCCACTTTAATTTTTAAGTGTTATTTTATTAGCAGGGAGACCGCTAGCTGTTAATGAATTAATAAGTCCACTTTACCGAGTATTTCAGAAATTCTTCTCTAGAAGCAGACCTTCCTCAAGTTTTTAATTATAAAATATTGAACTGCCCTGCCTACCCTGCCATGTGCGGGATACAGCGTGAAGATGAGTGAGTGAGTGAAATATTGTAACAAATATATTTTGTAAAAAAGCAAGTCGCGTTTTCCACTCTGGGCTTGTCTGCGATCTCCTTTAGAGGGCCGTTAAGTGAATTAAGTTTTGAAACTTCGACAATTGAAAAAATGTATGCAACGTATGCCGACCATATCCATATTTAAAAAATTTGAAAAAAAAGGTTAGTTAGTTTTTAGTAGCTTTTACTCCTTTAATCGAAGTGAATTCTGTAAAATATATAGAGATCCATTACAATTTGTCAATGTGAATAGACAATTTTAATTATTTGTAGGTAAACTAAAGCGCTCGTTTGTTTATAGAATTGTATAAAAAATAAAATGCATTGGATTTATAGTAATTATTGTAGTAAGTTATATGCTGTCGGATCGGTTTAACATTTTCGTTTCTTTGGTCTGGTCTCGAGGCAGTTGTTTTGCGCAGTTCCGCAATTTAATATGATATATCTTGAGAATTCAGTTCCCTTATGCTCATTGATGCCACTTGCCACCAGGTGGCGCTGCAGTGTAGGAACATCTGCCCCGTTTAACCGGCTGTTAAGAAAACCAGTATGACCTTGTATTTTATATAGAGGAAACATATATGATATGTTCATAAATGTAACTCGCCACCAGGTGCCTGGCGCTGCAGAGTAGCAACTTCTGTCCCGTTTAACCGATTGTCATGAAAATCAGTATGATCATGTATATTTATGTAGAGGAAACGAATATAACATATTCATAGATGTAACTGGCAACCGGGTGGTACTACAACTTTGTAATGTCACAATTTTTCGAAATATACAAAATGCTTAGAATGAATTGAAAATTTAAGTACAGATTTTTCTTAAATTTATTTTAGTTGTTGGCGTAGAAACGTGCGACGGGTGCAGCTAGTTATTATTATATATCAATCCACGCCACCTTGCTGTATGTTAGATGTATACTGCAAAATTGTACAAAATAAAATAATACAAATGTTATACAATTTTGATTTTTGAAATCCAACTATAAAAAAATATCACGAAACTAATTTAATGAGCAAAATACAATTGTATAATTATAGCACCTGCATTTTCATACATAAGACTAATAATAAAAATGTTCACACCGAACTACAATTTGCTAGTAGCAGGCAGGCTGGGCGCCCCTGTGCACCCCACTCGACGCGCGAGTCTCATAGTTCTACCTACCTAAAACTCGAACCAAACTTGGTCAATGGGCGATAACTTGCGACGGTGCTCGTCTTCTTAACAAGCTACCCTCAGAAATAAAAAATATCAACTCGATAAAAGTATTCAAAAAGCAATTGTCTCGTTATATTTTAATTAAAATATCTATCTGAGTTAGTTGAAGGGGGGTGGTTGGTTTTATAATTGTAGTAATATACAGAGTGTTGTATTCTTTAATTCAAATCATAACAAAGTATGTATGTAGCAATAATGTTTATGAATATGTTCTCATGTAAGTGGTGTATGTTCTCATGTAGTGGTAGTGGTGTCTCTTTGAGAATAAATGTTAACTTAAACTTAAAACCTATTTATTACCCATTAGTTACAGTAACTGAATTACGTACACCAGTTACATTTATTGACGTGTGGTGCTCATTGTGAATGGCCCTGTTTGGTACCTGTAAAGAAAATATATGTATTATATGTATCTTTTTATAATTTTCATAATTTTTATTTAGCAAAGTATAAAAAGGGGGCCTAGTGTTACGACACTCCGTCCCCTATTAGGCATACATATACGAGGCATTGCATTTTGTGTGGCGGATTTCAGCGCTACTCTTAGTCTTCTTGTTAGAGCGAGGAAACGGAAATTATCCAATCCACGGAGTGAATCTTTTTAAACATTAACAGGACGGTGGAAGGTGTTTACCTCAAACACATTAAAGGCTTACCGCCGTACAAGCTTACCAGAAGAGGTCAGCTTGTACGGCGGTACCCAACGCATCTGAGCTGCCGTTTTTGTCTTGGTGTGATCTAGAAATAACAAAGATGTTTACGACGATATACATATATCGTATAGTAATTATAGATACCTCAATATTATGTTCTAGTGGTGGTGACACCACTAGGCCTCAGTTACTTTGTGACACGTGACTGTGACATGATTTGATGAGATGCAAATATCAACCTGGTGGAATGTCACATAGAGTTTTTGTTTTTTCTATTAGATTTACGCTTTATTTTTGTCCTTGCAGCCAGAGAGCCATAGCAGATTGTAAGCATCGCCCAGTATCATTGTTCCTCTTCTCTTTTGCCGTGTGTTTCCGGTTTTGCCGTGATTCTCTATATTTGTACACTTAAATATAAACACAAAAATTATATATATATATATATATATATATATATATATATATATATATATATATATATATATATATATATATATATATATATATATATATATATATATATATATATATATATATATATATATATATATATATATATATATATATATATATATATATATATATATATATATATATGTGTACAAAAGGAGTTTCCAACTACCGCCATCTTTTATATCCGGATAGCCTATTAAGGGGGATTTGCTCGTTGGCTCTCAGAGTGTACGGACGTGTTGTGAGAATTAGTGTTAGTCGTTATTAGGGGTCACTTAAGCCATTAGTTTTTGGTTATTTAGATTGTTGAAGTGTACAGTAGTCGTTTCTAATAAATTAGATTGTCGATTCTCTTTATTTAAATTGTAAACAGATGACTGTGTTTTCATCAGTATTGTATTTTGTAATAAAACTCCATTTCTGAATATAAAATCAGAAGTGGGATAAAGGACTTACTTGCCCACATTAGTAAATTTGCCATAAAAGTTAAAAAACTTCCCGAAAACGTTAAAGAAGTGCGACAACTCTTATACGTGGCCCGTATGAAGTAATAGAAGTTCTGCCTAGTTAACGTTAAACCTTATGTGTTTTCAGCAGCAGTTCTAGCAAAACAGCACAGGCTGCTGCGCAGTACATGGTGCCCGGGATCCTGTGCCGTGGCGTGATGGTTGAATGGACCCTTGAGATATGTTCTGCATGTTGTGAGTATGTGGATCGTAGCGATTTAACTCACTTGCTATACGCGTTGACTTAAGTCAGGTTGCCGAGTCGTTCGCCTAGCAGGCTCCCGTCGCCGAGGCTATGGACGAATCCTTGGCACCCATAGCCCCGGCCTGTGACGGTCGAGGAGGAGCACCGTGAGGTTTTAGTGGGTAGTGTGGACGGCCTATATCTGCCGGTCCATTAGTCCCACATAACCCACTCGAGTCCCCACTCGGGTGGCGTACCCGTAAAAGGGTTTCCTCACGTTAAACAAAAAAAAAAAGGTTGCCGAGTCGTTAATTAATAGTGAGTTATCCCGCTAGGCGACCACTGGCGTTGACGTTTGGTCCACCTCATGCGTTAGTAGTGAGCTACCTTGCTAGTCGAACATGGGCCAAGGCCCATGTTCAAGACATTTGGTCAGGTTGCCACCTCATATGATCATAGTGAGTTAACTTGCTAGGCGGACGTGGGCGTTGACGTGAAGTCAAGTCGCCACATAGTTTGTTCGTAGTGGGTTATCCCGCGAGGCGAACATGTTCGTAGTATTGTTACTAGTCGAACGCAGGGCGTTGACGTATGGTCAAGTCGCCGCTACTAACAAATACGTTAAAGCAAGTCGTTCATACGATAATAGTCGGTTGTTAAGTCGTTAAAACGTTGGCGTTGCTTTAAGTCGTATTGGCTTTATTCAGTCGTGGTGTATCGTTGGTATTTGATACCAAGTCGTGCATCATGATTGACAGTAATTAGGACTATGTATATAGCCCCGTGAATAACATTGCCTGATTTCAGATGAAGCCGATCCTTCGCAGTCCTGTGTATATTATCATCATCGTATCGCAACACACTTAATTCTGGTTCACGTTGTTAACGTGGGAACTTGCAAGTTCAAATTGTATTGATGAAAACTGGCCGCGGGACTCTCATGTACTGTTTTGTGTCACTCGGGCGAAGCAGGCAAACTCCACCAGATGAAGTCTTCAAGCCTATGCTGTTGCTGTTTCGTCTCACTTGTGCGTCACAGGCGCACTCCCGAGGCGCGACGCAGGCGCGCTCGTGGGGCGTGCTGCAGGGCGGTGACGGGTGAAGAGAGGCTGTTGGTCCGGTCCGTTCAAAAATCTTGCGTCGAGGACGACTCAACGTCAGGAGAAGCCGTGTTAGGTGTTTCCAAACACCACCATGTACAAAAGGAGTTTCCAACTACCGCCATCTTCTATTTCCGGACAGCCTATAAAAGGAGTGCAATCAAAAGGAAAGGGGGATAAGGGCCAGGAGCCCATCCAAAAGACGCACTCATATTAATAGGTGCCGCATGAGACCACGTACAAGGGGCTAACGCTCTGATTACGTTTCTCTGCTCACGAGCAGGACGCTTAGAATAAGAAAAAACAGAAATTTGCTCGTTAGCTCTCAGAGTGTACGGACTTGTTGTGGGAATTAGTGTTAGTCATTATTAGGGTCACTTAAGCCATTAGTTTTTGGTTATTAAGATTGTGCTACACGAACTAAAAAATAAAAATATTTTTGTTGCTATACTCTTGTAATGGAAGCAGAATAAAAATCTACTAAACTATAGAAGTAGTTTTTATGATTGTGGAAATTAGCGAGAAAAGTAAATAAACAATTTTAAATCGTTTTTTATCCTAAATTATTAAACAAAAAATCAGGAGGAATACGACTAACATGAGATGACTCAGAGATTCTAATTTTATTTCATTTTACAATGACACATTTGTTTATCATTGCTTTTTGAAAAACCATTTGTTAAATATGACGTAATGGATACTACTAATTATGTACGTATTGGCTATTCTTTGTCGCACTGTGGAAGACGTCACTCAAAATTAAGTTATGTTTTTCTATTTGCATTTTTTTTTTAATTTAAATTATACTGTACTTACTGTTATACGTATATTTTTTTTTCTATTAGCAAATATGTATATGTTTATATTTTACAGATAGTACTTCACAATTGTTAACAAAATTTCTATTGCATGCACCTTTAAGTGTTTTTTTTTCTATGGAAAAGACAAGGCAAACGAGCGTATGGGTCACCTGATAGTGAGTGATCACCGTCGCCGTAGGCCCCGTGTAACACCAGGTTAGCTACAGGTGCGTTGCCGGCCTTTAAGGTGGAGGCAGACGCGCTTTTTGAAGGTACCCATGTCGTATCGACCTGGAAATACTGCCGCGGATAGGCCGTTCCACAGATGCGTGGCGCGTGGAAGAAAGTTCCTACGAAACCGCACAGTAGTCGAGTGCCACGTGTCCAGATGGTGTGTCGATGGTACTGTAGTTTGTGACGTACTGTGCGGTTGGAAAATTCGGCGGCAGGAACCAAGTCAAACAGCTCTCCAGAACACTCCCCGTGATAAATACGGTAGAGAACGCACAGGGTGGATACGTCTCTACGCAAAGCCAAAGTATCAAGCCCCACACAGATCGTTGGGTCCCCAACGATTCGAACAGCTCTACGGTGTATGCGATCAAATGGTTCAAGCTATTACTGGGATGCACCAGCCCAGAGGTGAGAACAATATTCCATATAAGGCCGAACCTGGGCCCTATACAGGGCCAAACGGTGTTTTGGCGTGAAATACTGTCTCGCTCTGCTGATGACCCCTAGTTTCTTCGAGGCCAATTTGGCCTTGCTTTCCAGATGATCGCGATACTGGCAGTCGTTCAAAAAGCTGAGGCCCAATATACTGATGCTGGGCGCGGCTTTAAGGGGAGTGTTCTCGAAAACTGGTGATACGACAAATGGGGTTTTTTAGCGGTTAACGCGCAGACTTGTGTCTTCTGGGGGTTGAACTTCACCAGATTATTTTCACCCCATACGGAAGATAGGATCATCGGTTGAGCGACTCTGAGTTGCTTAATTTTCTTAGTTTACAAGATATATTTACTTGTTTAAATGCAACATGATGTGTCTATCATTCGTAGCTTAATCAATAAAATAAAATAAAAAAAATGGTAATTTTTATCACTTGTAAACACAAGATGAATCAAAAAACTTAAGAGCTTTTTCAAATCTTTGCAAACAAGTGCGATAGATTTTATTTTAATTTTATTAACTGGAGCATAGAAATTAAATAAAAATACGTTAATGATTTAGCTCCACCGCGGCCACGGCAATGATAACAACTAAGAAGAATATGAGAACTTTTGACATCTTCTGTTTCTGTTGTCTCGCGATACACTATTTAAATAATTTTGACACAAGCAATCTACACAATTTAGAAACCGAAAGTGATACGAACCTATCGAGCTAACAGCAAACTTTTATCTTATTTGAATGTCTCTAAATGACGAACTATTACATGTTATCAACAGGTCACTACCGATAAGTAAAAAATATGAATTAAAAAGTTTAATAAATCCCAGAAAGTAAATTCCCAGAGTTCGGAAAATAAACATTGGAATACCAAAAAATTATCACATCGTTTGAATTTTTTAATTACTTTGACTCACAAGTTTAATTTTGATAAATATTCTCGTAAATATTTACATTTATAACAAATAATTATGTACTTTACTGTCACATTTAACTTCCGCATTTATATTGTAGCCGCAGGGGCACAAGTGTGCAACTAAACGGAAAAGGTAATGAGTTTGATTACCACTTGAGAAAATGAGATATTTTTTCAATTCTTCGCAATGATAATGAGACGAAATGTGGAGTTGAGCTCCGCGACTCAGTACGCAATACCTCCATAATTCGGCAGAAAGTAAGCATCGTAAGTGTCTGGGATGAGGACATAATGCCTCAAGACTAGGGTCCCAGGTTCCCTCAACCTGTCATGTTAAAGAAAACCTGTTTTATAATAACTCTATGATAAATGATACGACAGGTACATACTTAATCATTTCTTTATAGGCTATTTTTGTAACTTATTTTTATTTGTGTTACCATACCGATGTCGTTCAAGAAAACGTTCTCTCTAAGTGGCATATTTCTTTAATTTTGTAAAATCAAAATCAAAATATTCTTTAATCAATTAGGTCATTTAAGCACTTTTGAATCGTCAAGTTACATATAATGTCTGTGGTGTCAGTCCTTACAGGAAGCTACCACCGGCTCGGAAGGCGGGTCTGCTTAGAAGAGCCGGCAAGAAACTCAACAGTTGCTCTTTTCAAAATATCAATTAAAAAAAATAATAATAAAAAAAAAACAAAAAAAAAATATAAAAATATCAATTAAAAAAATATATATATCTAACATAGTTAGCTACTTGAGTGAGTACCAACAGCATTTAATCCCACGCATTCTTATCATGGTAATATTCTTGAATTCAATAATATGCTTTGCCCAACAATATATTTTTAACTTTAACTTTAATTTTTTTAAGTGGAAAATTTAAAATTACTTGTGGAATTTTATTATACATACGTGTACCATATTCTATAAAAGACTTACTAACCTTTTGAAGATGAAAACTAGGAGTGATCAGCTTGTTAAGAAATCAAATACCGCGAAGGATGAATATACCTAGTAGAATCGCACCTAGTGCCTCGCTACGAATGTCACGACCACTTCAACACATTACAGATATTTTATACAAATATGAAATAAATCAATGTAATTATTAATTTACGTATTAAATATGTATTTAAATTATGAGTATATATTAAAGTATATCATTAGATTTAAAGCGTAGGTAAGCAAGTACACTACTACGAAGTAACTATTTATCCACGCTAGTGTTAGGACACTGTCGTTTCGCACTACCCGGCGAATTCCTGTGGCATTGCGGGTTTACTAAATTAATCCATACAATTGACAGTAAAGAATTTTCCCATAAAAAAGTCTATAACTGGCTCTACATTTAAAGGACTGTATTGCAGCCGAGATCACTTTGAATAAGTCTTATTAATAAAATAAACAAACAATCAAAGGTACAATAAAAAATAAGTTTTTCTTTGTAAATGTATTTATGACCAGACAGAATATATATGTAATTTGACGTCTGGTATAAGATTATAGCATTGAACTAAATACGAGTAATTATCGTTATCAGACTCATTTATCTGTTTTTTTTTTAATGTTAGGTTTAGTCGTTTATTTTCGTCCTTTTATTTTAACGCAAAGCTATTGCATATCAACCTTTTCGTTTCAGATACTTCCGTTTCCCATTTTTTGCGGTTGGAAAATGTATGAGTAGAAGCAAAGGTGAGAAATTGTAAATTAGCTCCAGTTACCAATGAGTGCAAAGGGTGAGTACGATAGTCATTTTTAATTTTTAATGAAACAGTGGTAGGCTATCCAATGCAAAAAATATTTTTTTCGGATGATTGATTCATTCGAACCAGTAATTCCTGAGAATGTCGCGTTCAACGAAACAAACAAACACACTTCTCAGCTATTTATAGTTATAATTTATAGCATAAACTTTAGAATTCTTTCCTAAACATAAATATTATTATTACTTCTATGGGCTCTTAAATAAAAGCATAATATCAAAATAAAGCATTTTGTTCATCAATATTGTCATCTTATATAAGTCATTTATTGATTAATGGCTTGCAGCACCAATAGTTGTTACAGAGACATGATCGTAGCTTCATTAGTACTGAGATCCACTTTATTGACATAAAATGCCTTTACCAATCATTTATTAATTTTTGTTAAGTAATCTTTTCACGTTAATAATGTAACACCATTGAAAAAAAAAAGTATTTCAGTGAATGAGATCAGTGATTTGATGTACGTATTAGGCTTTTTACAGGTATTATTGAAAAATATTAAAATATTATATTGAATATTGGGGTTCACGATGGAAGGCTTGCCCGTAGCGACCCCTGCCAGCCCTCTAGAGGGCTGCAACGTTCCATCAACCACAATGTGCACCACACGGGCGCGCACTGATAGGGCGTCCCCCCAAGGCGACGCGCACCAGTGCGTCCCCGCTGGTGTGACAAGTGGAGACGAATGCGGCGTTGGGGATGGCGTGCTGGGTGCTCCGGACATGGCGTGCTGGGTGGCGACCCAGCACGCCATGTCCGGAGCGGCGGGAAGTGGAGGACGGAGCTACAAATAGCTACGTGGAATGTAAGAGGAGGAATGAAAAATGAATGAATGGAAGAAAAGATGAATGAATTATTAGATGTGATGGAAGACAGAGATCTGGATGTTATTTGTGTGACTGAGACCAAGCGAAAAGGCAGTGACACGGCCGATTTACCTGGCAAACGGATCGCTCTCTGGGCCAGCGTACCAGAGAGCGAGCGAGGGAGTAGAGGTGTAGGCGTGTTATTGTCTTCTCGGTTGGTTAGTGCAATGATAGAGTACAAGGCGATCAACTCGAGGCTGCTTTGGGTGCGCTTCAAGCTGGGGATAACAAGAGTTTTCTTGTTAGCGGCGTATGCGCCGGTATCCTCAGCTCCATTATGCGAACTCGAAGAGTTTTGGCAGAGTGTGAGGGACGTTCTGGGTAGTGTTAGAGAGAATGAAAAAGAACGGAATGGATGAACGGATCGGAACTGCGCGTAGCGGTTACGAAGGAGTGCTAGGGAAGTACGGTGATAAGAGAATGAACGAGGCTGGAAAGCTTATATTGGAAATTTGCAAGGAAAAGAATTTGTTTGTGGCAAACACGATGTTTGACCACAAACAAATTCACATGTATACGTGGGAGCGAACGGAAGAGAAAAGTATGATTGATCTATTCCTAGTGGATCAGCGTATTCGTAGCCAAGTTATGGACACGCGAGTGTTTAGGGGTGCTGAATTGGGAACGGACCATTATCTAGTCGTAACTAGGATAAGGGGTCTGTTCGCAAGTTGGCGCAGCCGCACTGGTTGTCCAAGCTTGTCACCGAATCATCGCATAAAAAGCTGGAAGCTTCAAGATCCACCTGTTAGAGAGGAATATCAAGACAGAATTTCCAAAAAGTTAGACAGCTGCGAATCTGGAGGTGAAAATATCGAAGTATGCTGGCAGAACCTAAGGAATTGTATGACGGAAATAGCGGCAGAGGTATGTGGTAAAGGGAAAAGAGGCTATAACAAAAAAGCGAGATGAATGGTGGGATGGTGCAGAAAAAAAAGAGGAAAGCATGGCAGGATTATAAAGCCTCGGGTAAGGATAAAAGCATGAGAGAGATAAGAAAGAAAGAGTAAAAGCTGCAAAAACACCAAACGAAAGTACTGATAAAGATGAAGCGTGAAAACTCTGAGAAAGAAAGAGATGAAAGTATTTTTACTATGTTTTTTAAAGTGTTATTCCACACTTAGGACAGAAAATAATAACCTTAAATTTAAAAAAATAATTTAAATTTAAGTTTAGTAAGAGATGTAGTAGCTTTTCTGGCGAGAAGTGAGTGGTTCCCGGAGTTGCTCGCTAACCTGTAGAATGAAAGGGGTGCTTTCGAAAGACGGTGAACTTTTAACTGAACAACCACAGGTTTTGCAGCGATGTATGAATGTGATGACGCATCTGCCTCAAGTAACAGCGAAACGCTGAGTCTTGATGTAGCGGATGGTGAAATCAGTATAAAAGAAGTTGAGAGTGCCATAGGAAGTTTGAAATGTGGTAAGGCAGCGGGAGCAGATGGAGTTACTGCCGAGATGATCAAATATGGTGGGCCACGGGTCTTGGACCTGTTCTGGTTTTTGTGCAATTTATGCTGGAAATCGGGGGAGGTCCCAGACGATTGGCGAGGTGCAGTCATCGTGCCTTTGTATAAAGGCAAAAGTTCACAGATAGATTGCGCAAGCTATAGGGCTATCAGTTTGATTAGCTTAGGTAGTAAAGTGTATGCTAAAATATTAGCGAGAAGAATGCAAGATAGATCTGAAAGGCTTTTGTGGGAGGCCCAGGGAGGCTTTAGACCTGGAAGAGGTTGTATGGATCAGATCTTTTCCCTCCGCATGATTGGCAGTAAACAAAAAAGTTTTCTGTGCTTTTGTGGACTTGGAAAAAGCGTTTGACAGGGTTGTAAGAAAGATATTATGGGAGATACTGCCCCGGTACAATGTGAGCGGACCCTTGCTGCAGGCTGTAAAGTCTCTTTACAGAGATCACTCAGCCTGCGTGCAGGTAGGAGCTGGCATGTCGCCTTGGTTTGACATCCAATCGGGTGTTAAACAAGGTTGCGCCATGTCAGCTTGGTTGTTCAATTTGTATTTGGACAGCTGTCTTCATGGAGTGAGACAAAGTGACATGGGAGTGAAATTAGGTACCTCGAATATAAATTGCCTGCTGTACGCAGATGATGCAGTGCTTATTGCATCATCAGAAAGCGAGCTGCAGGCATTGGTTGCCACTCTGAAAGAAGGATGCGCGAATAATGGTCTAAGCCTGAATGCGAATAAGACGAAGGTTCTGATATTTGAAAGAAATGAAGAAAGAACAGTTTGCAAGGTCAGTGTAAATGATAAGATATTAGAACAAGTGAATGAGGTAGTATATCTGGGAAGTATGTTTAACAGAGACGGTAGATACGAAATGGATGTGAAAAGGCGTATTGCTGCCGGTAACAGAGTTAACGGTGCCTTAGCTGCATTGTTGAGACGGCGAAACGTCAGCATAGCTGCGCGTTTGGCCGTACACAATGCAGTGTTGGTATCGACACTGTTATACGGCAGCGAAACGTGGGTATTACAGAAGAAGAATGTAAGAAAGATGATTGCTGTAGAGATGCGATCTCTTCGTCGGATATGCGGAGTCAGTTTATCTGATCACGTATCCAAAGAAGAAATACACAGAATGGCAGGTACTAGCGTGGATGTCACAGTGAGAATGAAGAAGAACGTGCTCAGGTGGTTTGGGCACGTCGAGCGAATGAGTGAAGAAAGAATGGTAAAAAAGATTTATGAAGGAAAAGTGAGTGGTAAGAGAGGGAGGGGGAGACCTCGGTTGACCTTCGAAAACACAGTATCGACGATACTG
Source organism: Eueides isabella (assembly GCA_019049475.1). Taxonomy (NCBI): domain Eukaryota; kingdom Metazoa; phylum Arthropoda; class Insecta; order Lepidoptera; family Nymphalidae; genus Eueides; species Eueides isabella. The sequence goes on from CM032386.1 coordinate 1,560,683, forward strand.
GAGGAAGGTCACGTAAAAAGTATGAGGAACCCTTCGGAGGGCATGTATGAAGAGGTTGATGACAGTGGACGAGGCGAAAGAGGTATGTCGAGACCGTAGCGTTTGGCACTCCGTTCTCTCTGCCTACCCTGCTAGGGATATAGCGTGAAGCTATGAAAAGCGAAGAAATGAAAATTTCATTTCCTTGGGTGGAGATCGAACCCACAGCCTGTCGTAGTTGCATGCTTGTGTCCTTGCGCCACAATAGGCCTCAGAGTGTGAGTGCCAGAGTCAGAGTTACTGCAACGCAATTATTCTTTTAGTTTATTCTTCTATTATTCTTATATTATTCTTCTTTTAGTTCTATAATAAAGTATATTATATTTCATAGTTTAAAATTCTTTATGTGATATTGCGAATGTACTGAATGACAATAATGTGTGACAAGTATAATTCAAAAACACACAAACACCCAGATATGTTTAATCAACATAATTATATATTTTTTTAAATTAACTTTATATTATGTACAAATAATTTGAAATCAATTTTTCGTAACTAATCAGGCATTATATAAACACGGTGTATTTAAAATTTCAGTCAATTTAAACCAGCAGTAGTTTCAGAATGACAACTTGTTAAAGTTTCTGAATTTTGTCACTCCCTAACTGACTGACTGACTCACCTATCATCAAAAGTCCAAGGCACTTGTAGCAGACATAGAAGCTTCAAACTTCTTACGTTTTAAACAAATAGATCGACTTGGACATCGCATGATTTGATAATAAATAAAAGTTAATAGAGTTTCAATCGCGTGAGGCGCGACAGAATAAGAAATCTAATATAATTGTAATATTCATTGTGTTTTCATATGATATTCAAGTGGATCTATTTGTTTAAAACGTAAAATATTTTTAATATTGGCATGATAATAACTTATATAATAACTTAAGACAGAAAGTTCTTTAAATAGAGACTAAATAGATTAACCGACTTGGTATTACTATTGACTTGGTACATGGATCTCACAATTTTTTTACAGTTGAGAGACTGAGCTGCGAGACTTGGGTTTTTTTACAGGATGTTTTTCATGGCTTTTCTTTTTGTAGAAATTAAAAACACGATATTTTTCTTTTGATGTTTCTTAAAATGCAAATAACTTCATAATCAAAATCAAAATCAAAATCAAAATATTCTTTATTCAATTAGGCCATTTAAGCACTTTTGAATCGTCAAGTTACATATAAGTGTCTGTGGTGTCAGTCCTTACAGGAAGCTACCACCGGCTCGGAAGGCGGGTCTGCTGAGAAGAGCCGGCAAGAAACTCAACAGTTGCTCTTTCAAAATATCAATTAAAGTAAATATATAACATAGCTTCCTGAGTGAGTACCAACAGCATTTAATCCCACGCACTCTTATCGTTGTAGTATTCTTGAATAGAATAATATGCTTTGCCTAACAATATATTTTTAACATTCACTTTAAATTTTTGAAGTGGCAAATTTAAAATTATTTGTGGAATTTTATTATACATACGTGTACCATGTCCCATAAAAGATTTACTAACTTTTTGAAGACGAATCACGAATCGTTATCAGCTTGTTTTTACTTCTTGTATTAATATCATGTCGGTCACTGTGTTTTTTAATAAATTGTGGCTATTTTTTCGAACAAGTATTATATTATCATATATGTACTGTGATGCCACCGTAAGAATACCCGTTTCTTTAAAAAAATCTCTCAGGGATTCCCGAGCTCCCATGCCGTAAATGGCTCGGACTGCTCTTTTTTGAGTTACGAATAAAGATTCGATATCTGCAGCATTGCCCCATAGTAATATTCCGTAGGACAATATGCTATGAAAATAGCTATAGTAGACTAGGCGTGCAGTATCAACGTCCGTAAGCTGCCTCACTTTTCTAACAGCATATGCAGCGGAGCTCAGTCTGCCCGCAAGAGAAGACAGATGGGGGCCCCATTGTAGTTTCGAATCTAGGGTTACTCCCAGGAATATATAATATAATAATAGGGCCTCCATGTAATTTTCCGTGTACCATTTACCTGGTTGCCAACCACTGAAAACTTTAATCCACAATGGTCGGAGCTTATATTATTTATAACTAGCTTATCTTCGACGTTACAGTGACAGAACACGTTATCTATACAGATAGCTGAATTTGTTGTAATACGAGTAGGTTAGGTAGGGCGAAACATAATAGTTAAATTAAATGATTTAAATAAATTTAGTATTAATACTTTCTTTGCGTGACTTTTGGTTATACAAGCTATATGTTACATACAATATATTAATAGCATATACTTTGTGTATATGCTTTTAATGTATTTTAATTCAACAAATTAAAATTAATAAAAGAAATACTGTCATTCTGTAAAACTAAATCTTAATAATCATTTATTTTATTGATTTGTGTAGATTATATGCAAATATTTATATCACATTTTTTAATATTAAAATTTATGTAAATAAAAAGATCACGTTGATCGCCAACGATAATGCAGTATTATAGAAATACGTAATATTTAAACAGCTGAATAAAATACCCTCAGATACAAGGAGTCGTTAGCTTAATCGGTATTTCCATTACCTGCAGTAAAGTTATATAGCTTTTATATCTTTTTACGTCCTGTAAAAATTGTTTGTCAAAAGTCAAACATTTTGGACTAAATAAGTTGTATAGATTCTTAAATTAGGTATAATATCAATTTTGAATCACTTTAGAAATTATGTTAATTCAACATGGTTCATATAAATCTATAAAAGACTATTTAAAGGCTAGGTTATAGCTATAAAAATAGTATTAATTTACAGTGTATACATAATGTACATATGCAAGATGACGTTTTGAATATTTTGTATTCACGACCTAATTAACATTATTTAATTGATAAGTACTTTAGAAAGCATAATTCTACCGCTTCGTTGGACCGCCAACGTCTTGTCTGTTATGTTCATATCGTCTGCTAATAAATGAATTTTAAAGTTTTATATTTCAAATTGAAAATGTCCAGAGCACGATCTCTGCTGAAGGCAGTTGCCGTCAGACGCCTAGAAGTACTTCGACAAAGTTCGATCAAGTAGTTCTAAAAGTTTTGTGATACCGTAATCACAAAATAATTGTCTTTTAAATTTTTCTTTTTTTTTTAACGTCAAATTTTATCTCGCTCTTCTTAGCAGGTTAGAGGTAAATTAGGAACCTACCACACTCCATTCCATTCGCCACTTTTCACCGAAATTGAGGCATTGCGTGTTGTATGGTGGAACTCAACGCCACAACAACAACTCAACGTCTTTCAACTTTGTTTCTTAGTTTTAATAAACACGGATTACTTATTCTCGTATTTTTTTTTAAATACTTAAAACCGTCAAAGAATTCCGCCATTTTGACAAGTGGATGAATGTTTTAAAAATCACTAGTTGTACCCGTCGCACGTTCCTACGCCAACAACTAAACTAAATTTAAGAAAAATCAGTACTTAAATTTTCAATGAATTCTAATTTTATTAATTTTGTTTATTTCGAAAAATTGTGACACTACAAAGTTGTAGAACCACCCGGTGGCAAGTTACATCTATGAACATGTCATATTCGTTTCCTCTATATAAAAATATGTGGTAATACCGATTTTCATAACAACCGGTTAAGCGGGGCAGATATTCCTACACTGCAGCGCCATCTGAAGGCAAGTGGCATTAATGAGCATATTATACAAACTTTCTCCGTGAAAAATTACTACCATAAACCAATGTTCATATAATCGGTCCAATAGTTTTTGAGTTCATTGATGACATACAGACAAACATGCATTTTTATATATAAGACTATCTGTTACCGTCGTGCGTTGCTACGACAACAACTAAATAATAACTAAATTAAATTTAAGGAAAATCAGTACTTAAATTTTCAATTAATTCTAAGCCATTTTATTGATTATGAACATATTATATTCGTTTCCTCTATGCAAAAATACACGGTCATACTGATTTTCATGACAACCGGTTATACGGGGCAGAAGTTCCCACACTGTAGCGCCACCTGGTGGCATTTGGCATCAATAAGCATATTATACAAACCTTCTCCGTGAAAATTACTACTATAAACCAATTTTAATAATAATCATTCAATCAGTCATTTGATATAATTATTGTATTAAACTATCGCCAAAAATTTTGTAATTGCCTCACATACTGCCCTGGATTCTTGCAGAATGCTGACTTCGACATATGAAGACTGCGCTTCATCAGAACAAGCTGTCAGTTCTCCGCCAGCAGTGTCAGAACTTACAGCACAGAAAATTTATCCTTAGCACTTTTACCATTTATGTATGTACCTTTCATTGAAACAATATTCAAAGCCTAACAAAAAAGTGAGCCAATTCTTGAGATTAGTAAAATGCAATATTCCTTTGCAGTATGCAGGTGTATATAAACTTGATTGTGACTGTGGCAAAATTCCTTTCTAACGACTACTGAGATCATTGAATGTGTCAATGTTTTAAAAAGAACCTCCATGCAAAATTTTAAACTTCTAGTACTTGTAGTATCTTATAACTTATACTAGGCACATCCACTCGTGACTGCGGTATGACATGTGGTGAAACTAAACGCCGTGCTTTGCCTTGTTGTCTGTGGGAATAGAATCAATCGGTAGTTTTACAACCTTCAATCAACAGTCACACTGGATTCATCAACCATGAAGGCAACTGAGTTTCACTAAAGTACATAAATTAAAAACCATATTTATAATATTTGGAACTTATAAAAATAAATACATAAAATCGAAATAAATATGTATTTATAAAAAAAAACATACTTTAAAATTTAAAAACGGTTCATTATGAAACATAATGAATATTTCTTCTTGTAATATAAATATATCTAATCTGTATGAAAACGAAGTTAATTTAAAGTCTTTTACTAACAATAATTACTGACAAGACTAAAAGGATTTTCAAGAGATTAATTAGATCCTACCAAACTAACACAGGCGAATATATTTGCGGACTGACTCTGAGCACTTTGCAGATAAAGCTCATAATCCTTTACTAAGTTGAGATGAAACAAAACAGGGGTTCAAAGGTGCTAATAAGACCTTTTCATTTAATTAGTACAACATTACCTCGCTGAGGCCAGTCGTAGCGCAGAGACATAAGCGTGCGATTGTAAACGCGACAGAATGTGGGTTCAATTCTCAACCGAAAAATGTTATTTTTTTTTATTTCTCACCCCAGTAATAAGCGCTGCGTTGAATTCTACTAGTCAAAACGCAATGCATCTAAAAATTGACAGAACTTTAATGATCTAAAAATTGACAGAACTTTAGTGACTTAATCAAAATGATAGTCTATACAATAAATTTCCAGGTGCCATCTGCATACCCCGCTATGGGCGGGACACAGCGTGAAGCTAAAAGAACATGACCTCGGTCTGTAACAAAACGAGTGATAATGCAGTTTAAAGCAACCTGGCCCTGGAACCTGGCCTATTTCTTGGTTTATATTGGTTGAATTCAATGATCTCAGTAGTTTCTTCCGAATTCAGGAAGGCACTTCACGTAGCCACGAAATAATTCAATTTGTTTTTTAGTGTCCTATGATCCTCTTGTTAAGACACTTCCCAGTTCCATTCCCTATTTGGTGGAGAATTCTTGAGACGTTCCGAGTAGCGTTCTCGTCGGCGGTGTCAGAGGGATTCAGTAATAGTTGTAGATATTACATCAGCAAGGCATAAAGGAACTAAATATATGCGATAAAATGTTAATATATATTAGACAAAGCGCGGCGTTGAGTTCTGCCACTCAACATGAAATATTTCAAATTCGGCAGAAAGTGGGAAACGCGACACCTAAGGCTTCCAGGATCCCTCTGCCTACCTGGTGATGTACAGGATGCAGCGTAAAGGTAAAAAAATAAATAAAAACAAAACATTAACACTAAAAATAAGCAAGCTATGAAACGAGAACTGTATTTCCTACTAGAGGTCAGTACGTAAATATAGTTGACACGTTGAGCATTTACGTGCTCATCGAAAATCTATATGGCATGAAGTCAACCACCCGTTGTTGGTTTAATGGACATTGTAATTATTGTTTCGATGATCTTTATCTTATGTACCGTAAAATTTATGTATGTAATATGGTATACATCGCTTCCTCCAGTCCAATAAAGCTAGAACACCCACTGTAAATTCACTTGCTATACCGTTTATTGAAGAATACAACTTGAAGTAATTATATTAATTGGGGCTTGTTGTGTCAGAGGGGCGTACGAGTATGTACACATACGTGTAAACGTTTGACTGTAAATGCGACAAGTTGTATGTTCGATTTCAACTCAAAAACCAAGCTTAAAATTTTAAAATGGATCCGTCCTTTTTTAATAAAACATATTCAAGAATGAGGTTCTTACGCTAACCAAGGATTTCGTTTAAAAACACAGCTTTACGCTGTATCCCACATACGGCAGGATAGGCAGGCGGAACTTGAAAAACCTATAAAACATTTTACTGAAAATTTTTGAGGCCTGTCGTGGCGCAGCAGCATAAGTGTGACTGTAACCGGCAGGTTGTGGGTTTGATTCGGTCGAATTTGAGAAAGCATTATTTCGTTTTCAGTAAATCTGAAAACGAAATAATGCTTTCTCAAATTCAATATTAAAAGATGAATTTTGTTACAAATATACTTTGATACTTGTTATGGCATAATAAGTGACCTTTTCTTTGATAGATATTTTTTCCGAAAGCGTAGATAATAATAGAAAGGTTTGGGATTTCAATAGCAAATGTATGTATTCTGCTTTTCAGATTTTTTGTTAAGTATTCGTAATAATACAATCCATTACGTATAGACCTTAATAAATTGGCTGGTTAGTGTACCTCCAGTTTGTACTGGACTTATACTATTAGGATGATATCGTGTTTGGTTTTTTTGTAGCGGGTCTGACAGAGGGAACTGGTGGTAACCTAAAATTAAGACACATCTCGACATATAGTTAAAAAAAACTCTTCATCTTTATTATATTAAATGATAAACAATATTAAATGTTTAATTTCAAAGGCGTAACATTTTTTCGTTTACGGTCCAATAATATTTTCGAACTATAATTCGGCACTCATATAGATCTCAAATTCTATTGTCGGTGAATTATATTTTTAATAAAAAATAGTTTTCTTAAGAAGTTATTGCTGTTAATTATTCATTTATAATTAATCTTTATTATTTTCCTTCTTTCTTTGATCTTACTTTTCACTTATATTGTTTATCTATTTATAACTATCGGATTACTTTACCAACCACAGGACTGACTGATTTCAGATAGCATAGGGAACCTGGGAACATAGTGTTAAGACACTTCCTTCCCATTACGACTCTTCTCTTCTCCACTTTCCAAAGAAATGTTATGGCATGGCATGTCAAGTGTCTATTTGCCTTGCTACCTAGCCGTTACTTAATATATTAAATATTTAATTTCCTTAAGTAGGAATCGAATCTACAACCTTTCGCTTTTACAGACGAATGAAAATGAAAATATTATATAAATATTATATATAATGAAAATATTAATTAATGAAATTGTTAATTCATTGTCTATGAATTACGTTCAATTATAGTTATTGAATGTAATTTATATTCAATTAATAATCAATTTTAATTACATGATAAATGTTACGACATTGATATTTTAATAAAACATTGTGTTAACAGTCACGTGTAAATTGTATATGATTTACAATTAACACAGGTTTTATAATCATATTTTACTTATACCCTCTACAAAATAACATAGTATAATTTATTTATTATATCAACGGATGCAGAGACTACTGCACTTGCGAGTATGTACTGAGCTAGAATGGCTCATTTGACACACAATAGATGACGCTGTCTTTTAATTGGAGAGACAATCTGTAGAAGTTGTCCCATCAACTAGTGATGCCATTCATCACTTCAACCGTGATTAAGTGACAGTTACTTACTATGTAAATGTGCGGTGTTGTTGTTTGTTTGAAGCTGTCAGGGCTTTAAAGCTTGATTTATACAACTTTTTACACTTATAAATAATAGTTAGGCCTGCTGTAGCGCTGCGACACAAGTGTGTCTGTAAGAAACAGATTGTGAGTTCGATTTAAACATTTCTTATTTTCTAATGATTGCGGCGTTGAGTTCTGCCACTCAACACGCAATGCCTCATATTCGGCGGAAAGTGGGGAACAGGAGCGGAACGGAGTGTCTTAACATTAGGTTCCAAAGTTCCCTCTGCCTACCCTGCCATGTGCAATATATAGCGTAAAGCTGAGTAAATGAGTGAGTGAGTAATGATATATTTCATATTTTCATTTCTTCGATCTGGTAACAAGGTAACTCGCGGCGTTGATTTCCGCCACCCCACACAAAATACCGCGGATCCGACGGAAAGTGGGAAACGGAAGTGAGAAACGGAAGTGGAAAAGAGTATCTTAACCATAGGTTCCCAAATTCCTTCTGCCTGAAGGCACCTGAGAACTTAGTATTAAGTTACACTTTTCCCGTTAAAACACTTTCAATCTCTATTTCTGCCGAATGCCCAAAATATTGAAAGTTAACAAAGAAACTCAACGCTGCGTTTTGTCTCTTTACCAGAGCAAGAAAATGATAATATTAAATATTTGATTGTTTCATTTCTCGCTCAATGGCTTCGTGTCGGTGTATCTATTGGTCTGCAGTTAATATGTACCTATATATATTTATATATATTCCTTCATTTCCACACAATGTTGTACGTGTTTATCACCGTTCACGTACACCACCTGCTCCGTAACTATCATATATCAAAGTCATTTATGACGGATGATCGGTTGAAATAATATATCAGATGTGCCAATATTACATATTAGAGAATTAATTGACGCGTACATAACGCGTTGCCAAGGCTACATATATTTTAGTGTATACAAAAGTACTTATTTTTATTGATTGAATGTATATTTTGTGCAGGGTTGTATGAGGTCGGTAGCGGCGCAGTGGGACAAGGATGTGACTGCAATAACGATAGGTAATGGGTTTGATCCCCACTCGAGGAAATGAAATAATTTTACAATGTAATTTCGTCGTTGTAATAAGGAGGCAAGGCGTAACGTTGAGTTTTGCCACTCGGAATATGTTTATTTGATTGGAGCGTTTTAACACTACGCCACGAGGTTCCCTCTGCCTACATTGCTATCTGCGGGATACAATGCATGTTGAAGCAAATAAAATATTTAATGCGTAATTAATAAAAAAAATATTAACATTCTGCACTCTTTTACTATATAACTCATAATTGTGCTAATTTGTTCATTTTGTTTTATAATAATTATATAGATAATGTAATGCTTACATATATTTAAAGTAATCATATATTTAAAATAATAATATAATTAAAAATCAAATAATATCAATACCCCCTCTACGATTTATTTCTAAACAGACTCTACTGTCACTACTATCTACTGTGTAGTAATAATAAATTAAAGATTGAATTTATTCCCGCTGATTGCAAATCACTGAAGCTGCGTCACCGCGTCTTTATCTACAGCATTTATCAAATATATTCAGAGCCTTTGTAAAATTTATTGGTTTCCGAATGACCGCCCCCGCGGTCGAGATTGCGCAAACTATTACATATAAGGCGACGAAGGATATACAAATCATTTTCTTGTCTTGCGACAAAAAAAAAACTCATCTACATATAGATGTAGAAGGAACAACAATATACATATAAATTTCATATAAATATATATGTATTTAATAAGGCTTTGTAATTGTGCTGTGAAATACTCTAGTGTTCTACACTAAACTTAATTTAGTGAAAAAACTAAAGCCTAAGCTCCAGCCGACTCAACACAACAGTTATTTTGTAGCAATTTCGTCGAAGTATGTTTATTTGTTTATCGTAGGAACTACTGGTTCGATTTGAAACTTATATATGTAAGAACTTCAGTATGTACTATAAATATAAAATTTGCACACACAGTGCATGTTATTTGATGGTCGTCAGAAGTAATCGTAATCTTAAATTGAGCTCAATCAAACACTCGGCAGTTGGTCAAATTGACTTTACAAGGTATCCCAGAGACTAACGTGCGTTATCATCCATACAATAACAAATTAACAAGTTAAATAAAATCTCTTAAACAAGGCTTTCATAAAAAATAGAATGGATTTTTTTAAAAATCGTAACTTTGCATATTTTGATTTTAACTCATTATTACTGTGAGGTACATTTATTTTTCACATTATATTAACAGAAAGGATTTTTTCGTATTTTTATTGTCTATTATTTGTTTTTCTTTAATTAATAACTTGTACCTAAGTTTTACTTCCTACAATTTTACAACATGCTGAGGCCACTTGAGCTGTACATTGATAGATTGATCTATAATTTTAACCCCATGTACATATATATGTATGAAGATTATTATTTAGCCTTACTTTATATCTCAGAAAGGCCAATGCCAAGGCCAAGGACATGCAGAGGGACCTAGTGACTGAGACAACTTCTTAAGTTAAGACACTTCTTTTCCCCATTTTCCACACTTAATTCTGAAGGCATTGCGTGCTGAGTGGTAAAACTCATCGCGCTATGCCTTGGTACCGAGAGACCGAAATAATGGAACTAGTCCGATTTTCTTATCTCATTTTATTTTATTTTTTTTCCCTCTAAGACACAGCTGCGGCTCCGACATAATACAATCCTTTTTACCCGATTTAGAAACGAATATAAGTTATGAAATAAAATGAAATACTCTTTATTAAAAAAGCACAATAGGCGACCTTTTTGCTAAGTGAGCAATCTCTTCCTGGGAACCTTGGGCTAAAGGAAAGAATAAATGAAAATGGGAGGGGTGTACTGAGTACATCTAAATATATAAATGTATATGGAAATCAATACACATAAACGTAAACTTGCGGTCAGTAGTGTACTTAATTTAAGCTACTTTACCTCATATAATTGAATTCTGCCTAAAAATGTATATATTTAGAGTAACCCACGCACCCACACTCCGCGTCAGGATTACAAGTAGATACTTTGTTATTGATACTCTAAGAGCGACGCGTTAGTATTCCTTACAAAAGATGACACATTTGATTAATTGCCTACAAAATGTTAGCTGATTGATTACTTTGTAATCTTGTTTGTAACTTTTGTGGCGCTCAGTTTTTGTATCACAGCCGATTTTTTTCTTATTTTTCAAGTTTCTTATTAACAGGACAAGATATTGACGTGATAAATTGATGACGGTTAGGTTTGACGGCCAGAAATAAATTAATTATTGTAAAAATGGAGGGTGATTTTCATTCTTATTTAGAATAGTAAAATGTTAAAATATTCAATATTGAAGCCTGTTGTGGCAACGTAACAAACATGTCCGACAGTTAACGCTACAAGTTACAGTTACAATTCCTCCTCAAGGACATTTAATATAAAATATTTTCATTTTATTCGCTTTGATACAAGCAAAACGCAGCAATGAATTCTCCACACAACACGATATTGAATATAAATATATAATACTGAACATAATATATCAAAATACTGTTTATCACTAGAGAAAGAGAGAGAGAAAAATCACTCAAACATCACATAATTCGCCGACAATTCAAAAGATAAGGTCTAAAGAGAATCGCTATTACATGAAACGGGTCCGACAGGAAAAGTTTTAGTTGAGAAGTGTTCACAGACGGACATCGGCTATTGATATCGTTTTAACGAACAAATTGGTCATGACTGCTCATAAAATCTATTGTTCTTTGAATTAGATTCAGTTACACATTTTATATTTGTTTTTTTTTCTTATATATTTACTGAAGTATAAAAACTATTGTAATTAAATTACTATTCAACAACTTTTTAACAAACAAACAGTATGTTGATTTGATATAACAGCTATATCACACCCGGTTTCATGCTCTCTGTAAGGAAAACTGCAGAAGCAATTTACTCGCATACTCCCTTGACTTGAAATCTTAATTGCTTTTATTTAAAGGAAAACGACTTATTGCAAGCAAATTTTATAATTTCAAAAATAAAAGCGGACATCAACTCCACATTTTTCCCTTGCCTCGTTCTCAAAATGAAGGAATGAAAATATTAAATACTTTATTCTCTCGATTAGGGATCGATCCCACAGCCTGTTGCGTGGAATGCGCAATGAAAGTCGAAAAACATTAGAAATGTTCCTTTAAAATAAAATAATTTTTATTTTATTTTAAAGGACAAACAGTTCGAAATACGTACGCGATAAGGGCCATCGTCTTTGCGGCCTTTCTGATCTAAAGTACTCGATCTTTTTCAGCGGTACGTAAGAAGTTGGGAAGTTTCTGGCTTTGTATTCTATGCGTGTTTACAGACCTTGCGTACCGAAAGATATTTGCATCGTATTATATATACGTACAATTAATTAAAAACAATTGTGTTAAAACGTAGATAAAAATATAATTGATTTGTTATTCAAATGTGTTAAAACAAATGGTGATGATAGCTTATAACTATATCATAATTTTTATGCTAAAAATATTGTTGTGTAGAAAACAAGCGGGTGATTGCAAGCCAGCAGTTACCACAGGTCCGAAAGCGAGTCGAGGATGTGGATGTGTTATTATTATTAAGTTTCATTTCTTTGCTCTGGTAATAGGGCAAAGAGTGGCGCTCCGTTGACATACAATACCTCAAATTCGTAGGAAAGTAAGGAATGCAGTGCTATGTTCTTAAGTTTCATCTTCCTACCTTTTCATGTGCGGGATGCAGGGTGAGCCGAAAAAAAAAATTATAATAGCTGATTTTGCTGTAAACAACAACTGTCAGATATCTGGTACTCAGAACAGGTATCTGATTTAAGGTCAAGTAGTATGAAACTCTATAACATTGAAAAAATGCTTATCAGAGCCTTGCGAGAGCACTTTCCTAAACAATACGATCGTCTTAAACTTAATATTACCGCATTTCTTTTGGCGCAATGTTATGAGCGACCACTTGGGAATAAAATTTAAAAGAAAAAAAAATCCCGTTTTTTTTAATTTAGATTTTTTCAGTTGATTTTTATCGCAGTCCTGAGACTTGTTAATGAGACTGTTGCAAAGTGATAATAGAGTGTTCTTAAGTTAAATGCAAATATAAAAGACATATTTGTATTTCCAAGTATATATAAACACTGTACATTTTTTTTACACATACTAAAATTGTTAAATATTTTATTAATCCCCATATGGCATGGCTACGACAGGCCTTATAAGAAGAATTCATAAATATTTCATTCCTCTGAGTCAGAACTGAATCCACAACTGTCACACGCTTATGTCGTCGAGCCACGAATGTCTACATAGTACACACCTTAAAACGTAAAATAAGTAAAAATTATTTAAATATTTAATGTTTTGATTTCTTTGTTCTGGTTATAAGGCAAAGTACAGCATCGACTCAACACGCAATGCCCCAAATTTGGGTTCTCAAGTTCTCTCTACCCTACCATGTGCGGGATACAGCGTGAAGATGAAAAAATAAACGACTTTATTTTGCTTTGTTATGAAAGCTAAAAGTGGAAGTTATTATTATTATTATTATTATTTAACCATCGAAATCTAAGTGAGAGGTTCATACTTTATTGTTTTCTTGGATATGATTTATGATACGAATATTTTTATTTCGCCAATTGTCTTATACTCGTAATTAACGCACGAATACGCATGCATGCATATTAATTGTATGAACTTTAATATGAGCTCTCATCCTTTATGGCTACTAATTGGTATTGGATTAGAATTAGTATAATCATATTATATTACTATTATCAATATTATAGACGAGGCATATTCTTTTTTTATCGACGTGTGGAATATTACTTTAAACACAAAAAAGTGGAAACGTATACCCACAGTAAGAGTTACCAGGATCATGCAATGCGTTTTACACGACTCTCAGTTATATTTAGTTCGCTTTGACTGAGTACAGGCAGACCCTCATGTAAAAGCTAGATTAAATATAAAAATGCAGAAATTCGATATAAGACAATGTTTCACCAACGCTCAGACGTCTGAAATTTAAAATTTCGTAAAATACTAAGGAAACAGCGCTAGGAAAGTCTTCTATTTACTTGCTGATTTTAGGAGATAACTTCGTTGGGCGCTGGTTTGCATCAAACAGCTTCCGACGTCACCATGTTCATAGAAGCTGTATAAAGACCCCAACATATACTTTAGTAAGCTTATAAGGAATCTTATACTGTTTTCTGTTTAACATAAAATAATTTTGCCTTTATAAAGTCAGTCGTGATGCAGGTTCATAAGCGTGTTTTCATTGATATATTGAAATTGAATATCTGAACAATCTGATAAATAATCATAACGGCCTTGTTGAACTCTAAAAAGTAATGAAAAGCTGTCTTAGCTAAAGATGTTCAAGACGACATTTCTCATCAATACATAAAAACAAAAAGATCTTTGAAATGGATGTGATGAAGAACTACTGTAGCTCAGCTAAATTATAGGAAACTACTCGTAACATAAAATATCTTACAATATAAATAGTTCTCCCAGAATTGGGCGACGGCGGACGTGTACTGTACATATATTGAATATTAACTTAGTTTCAAGCTGTATCCCTAGCAGGGTCCCTAATCAGAGAGAACCGAGCGCAAAAAGCTTCGATCTTGACATATCTCTTCCGCCTCGTCGATTTTTATCAACCTCTATATATAAACATGCCCTCCTGAAAGTCCATACTTTTTACCAAAAAAAACTAAGGTGTCCAAACCGATGTCCTCCCTTACTTTTCTTTCCACTCACTTTAATTCCCAAATCGTTTTTTTTACCATTCTTTCATCACCCATTCGCTGAAACTTCTCACTTTATTCTCACCGTGACATTCACTTTCCTCGAACCTGCTTTCGGTGCGCTTCAGGCCAGCGATAACAAGAGATTTCTTTTTAACGACATATAAGCCGGCATCCTCAGCTCCATTATTTGTTCCAGGTAGTGTCAGAAGGAATGGAAATCTCATAATATATTTTTATTATATTTACATGATTTAAACGGAAAATTTGGAACTACGTGTTATGGTTACGAAGGAAGTTACGGCTGGAAAGTATATATTGGAAATTTGCAAGGAAATGAATTTGTTTGTGACAAACATGATGTTTGACCACGAACCAATTAAAATGTACATATGAAAGGAAAAGTTTGATAGATCTATTCCTAATATTACAATAAAAATATAAAAAAATGTAAAAACTGCAACAAATCATATACTATATAATAGTATTTAACTTCCACAGCAGTTTGGTTTCTAAAAATGCTCTTTTTTAATATAAAACATGCAATAAAGGGAACGAATTATTAGTTGAGAACGCTTGAGCAGACTCACAAAGAACTAAATCTTTCAAAGAACTACATCGGTGATTCATCGCTGAGCGTGCGACAGAATCGATTACGCTGTCGCAATCTCGCTTTCGTGGCTTTTAAGTTTTCTCTTAGAAGTGGTTATTACAGGATTTTATTAAAGTGTTTGAGAAATTAGTTATTTTGTTTTGAGGCGTATCGTGGCACAGTGGCACAAGCATGTGACTGTAAACACAAGTTGTCGATTCCATCCCAAAAATTAAATATTTTACATATATTTTTTTCTTAATTCTGGTAACAAGGTAAAGGCAGCGTTGAGTTTCACCACTCAGCATGCAATGCCTCAAATTTGGCGGAGAATGTGGAACGGAACGGAATTTTCTAACAATAGGCTCTCAAGTTCTCTCTTTCTACTGCGAGAAGCTAGCTAAGTTAGTTACGATCCAAACTTGATTACATAAAATATTTAATATTTTCGTTTCCTCGCTCTGGTAACGAGCAGCGGCGTTCTAATAGATTCAAGATATGTTACAATGTTAAAGTTTTTGTTTAGTAATTAAACGTATAATTTCATCATATATGTTTTAAATATTATATGTATATATCTGATTGTATAATCATGAATATATATTTTAAATATACTAAAAATATGGAATTGTATCTGAAAAAGAACAACTCTAGTGTAAAAACACAATACAATTGATACACGTAAAAAAATGTTACGTATAAATAGTTCAACGTAGCAAAGACACAGTGTCCCGCATTGTTAGAAGGAAGGTAGGAAGAAGAAAATAAATTAAGTAATAACACACTTATTTATACGAAACGCGACGTTAACTCGCAATGCTTCAAGTTCATTGGAAAATGGGAAACGAAACGGCGTGTCTTAACACTGGGTTCCCAAGTTCCTTCTATTCCACAACAAATAGGTGAAGAAACTCAATATACCGATAAAAGACAAGTTATTTGAAAGTTAAACTTGAGAAAGTCTAACCGACGCGGCGTGTCGAAGTAATAATGAAGACGTCAAGAGATCCTTTAATTTACTTGAAAATGAGGCAGCGGTTTGAGAATGGAGTTGTGAGAAATAATAATGAGCCATTCGATTAAAGTTGGTAAAGTGGACTGCTCGCGACTGATTTATGGTGACCTTTTCTAAATAAACTTAGAGAAATAATTAAATTCTAATTTAAGACCAAAAGTTTGTGCGAAAGAAACGTGATCTGTGAACTAAGATATTCTGTGATAAAATCTTTCTAGATTATATGTTTAAAAGTTTTCGTGTTTAAACTATGTTTATTAAGACTTTTAACAATTAACAAGGTTCCTCGAATCTCGTAAAGGCATTTAATTTAAGTTGTGTATTAAAATCTTATTAAGGTTTGCTTGATGTATGTTTCGATTAGCATTAACGGTTTTAGAAACCCGTCGTTTCAAGCGCTTTGCAGTAATCTGTGGTCACGAGTTGACTGATGTGACATCCGTCTGACAGTTGCAAAATTATTTTATCCCGCCAACGGTTTCTTAATTAAAATATGAAATAAACTTCAGACAAAAGGTGTGTTAGCCCGCAAATTTGTGTAATCATATCAATTTTATTCGAGGCGCATACAATTTGTTGTCTAGCTTTACGTTGTGTCCCGTAGCAGGATGTGCAGAGTGAACTTGGATACATGTAACACTCTGTTTACATCAAGATACTTTTTTTCCTTACTTTCCGCCGTATTATGAAGATATTGTAAATTACAAAACTTTAAAATATTTTCTCGAGATGGGACCAAATCCACAACGAGCTCATTACTTTGGGCCCCTGGAAGGGACGCAGCGGAAAAGTAAAAAAAAATACATACGAGATATGCCTACCAACTTATGTTTTTCAACTTTGATAAGTGGTCTGATCTGCAATAGTGAAATTTGACTGGATTTTTTATTAAATTGCTGCTGAAACATATCTTAAATTTTATTGATTTTATTTATATTTACAGGAATACGAGCTAACATTGATACAATACAATGGTTTGATGGTAAATTGACACATTGACACAGCTGGACGATATAATTGGTATATTTGATAATCAAACGGAACCGGAACGGAACATTTCAGAAAATTACGGTATTCGGATATCTGATTAAAAAATATACATGTTTGAGATGCTTATAATAACAATAATAATAAAACACTTTATTGTACAAAATAAACAAAATTGCACAGCGGGCGGCCTTATTGCTATCAGCGATCTCTGCCACCCAATCTTAAGGTTTACGAGTAGTTTCATCGGTAGGTGTACTTGCTTTAAATATATATGCATACATACAAACATATTTTTTTTATCTAGCCTGTATTGTTCCATTGTTGAGCAAAGGCCTTCTTCCCTTTATTCCACTCTTGTCTATTCAGGTCTATAATGGTCTAGGTCTACAAACATATATACAAACACAAATATTGTATGAAATATGTAATTATTTATGGTAAAATATTTTGCTAATATTTAAAATATCTCGGTAAAGAAAAGCTAAAGGATTAACATTCGCAGAAATGCTCATTTATTACATCGCACAGTACCGACGATGTAATAAATGAGCATTTCTGCGAAGTCTAATAGGAAGCTACTTGATTGCACATTTCTAATATACAGATAACAGGCATCAGTATAATCAAGAACGGGTTGTAATAAATTTTCATTTTATATCTCGCACGTGGCAGGGTAGGCAGGGGGGAAACTTAGAAATTTAGAACTTAGAAATCCTTTTTCCGCCACACCTCAGGCGAGTGGCAGAACTCAACGCCGTGCTTGCCTTATTAGCAGAGTGAATAAATGAAAATATCAAATATTCCGTTTTCAGATCGAGCCCACAGCCTATCAGTGTTTAAATATCAACTTTGATCGAGGCGTAATTAATTTATTTTCTTGCTACGCGCGTGTGTCTCTAATACACGACAGGCACCATAAAGTGTTTGTACCATTTTCTTTTTATTTATTTTGACAGAATTAAAAAAAGCATCCATTTAAGATTGAAAGGCAAGTGTCCTCGTCAAACGACGTGAGTAAATTGAAACTCGGGCTTGGGATGGACAACGGCTAGTTTGATAGCCGAACGAACCGTTTCCATTAGTCCTTACCATCGTAAAATGCTTCTGACACCGGCTTTGACATTTAATCCTGAAAACCTCTTTCAGCTACATGTGTTCCAACTTTTTCATTCAAATTGAATGTCTGCGTAGAATTTACCTAAAGTTATAAAAATATTATAATCAAATAAAGTAATTAATAATACGTCGCTTTACATTTTATAAAACAGTATTTGACAAAAGTTCTCTTAAATAAATCCTTTTTTTTTTAAATTGGCATTTAAGTATAAAGATTTTTTAAAATAAAGTTGACGTTTACTTTTTATAGAACAGTCAAAAGTAATTGAAATTGAATCAAACTTTGCTTTAATTGCTTTACAAATCCAGAAAAATATTTTCCTGGCCTGTCGTGGCGCAGCGGCACAAAACGTGTTACTGTAACCGATGTGTTGTGGGTTCGATCCCCACTCGAGGAAATGAAATATTTTATATTTTCATTAACAAAATTAAAATTTAAATAATTTCTCGGCCCAAAAATCCTACAGTAAAGGTATAGTCCTTTTTTTAAAGGTTTTCGAATAAATAAAACACAAAACAGTTATCTCAAAACAGTTTATGCTCAAACGAGCTGCAGACAGACACACAGACAGATTCACTTTTATAACATCTCTCACGTTGTGTCGAGGTATAAAAACGTAGGCGACACGTGGTACTGCCATGAAATCTGCATACATACATATTTACAGTTGTATTTTTACTGTGCGCATTTTATGTAATGTATTTATTTATGGCCTATCGCTATTTTGAATTAATGCCTAAAATACTATTGCATAAAAGTTACTCAGATATTACTTTTTATTTTTTTTTATGGAAAAGGCAAGGCAAACGAGCGTACGGGTCACCTGATGGTAAGTGATCACCGTCGCCCACGGCCCCGTGTAACACCAGGGGAGCTACAGGTGCGTTGCCGGCCTTTGAGGTGTACGTAGACGCGCTTTTTGAAGGTACCCATGTCGTATCGACCTGGAAATAATGCCGCGGGTAGGCCGTTCCAGAGATGTATAGTGCGTGGAAGGAAATTCCTACGAAACCGCACAGTAGTAGAGTGCCACGTATTCAGATGTTGTGGATGGTATAGTAACTTGTGGCGGACTGTGCGGTTAGAAAATTCGGCGGCAGGTACCAAGTCAAACAGTTCTCCAGAACACTCCCCGTGATAAATGCGGTAGAGAACGCACAGTGAAGATACGTCTCTACGCAAAACCAAAGTGTCAAGCCCCTTACAGATCATTGGGTCCCCAACGATTCGAACGGCTCTACGTTGTACGCGATCAAATGGTTCAAGCTGGGGTGCACCAGCCCAGAGGTGAGAACAGTATTCCATATGAGGCCGAACCTGGGCCCTATACAGGGCCAGACGGTGTTTTGGCGTGAAATACTGTCTCGCTCTGCTGATGACCCCCAGTTTCTTCGAGGCCAACTTGGCCTTGCTTTCCAGATGATCGCGATACTGGCAGTCGTTCGAAAAGCTGAGGCGGAATATACTGATGCAGGGCGCGGCTTTAAGGGGAGTGTTCTCGAAAACTGGTGATACGACAAATGGGGATTTTTTAGTGGTTAACGCGCAGACTTGTGTCTTCCGGGGGTTGAATTGAACTAGGTTCTTTTCACCCCATACGGAGACATTGTTGAGGGATGCCTCAACGGAAGACACAAGTTGATTTCGGCACTGGTCGACGTTTTCCCGAGAAAGACTTGCACGGCCGGAGTATACAGCGTCCACAGTACTATCATCCGCATAACAATGTATGTTAGAGTCCTACAACATATCATTGATATGCAGAAGTGGGTTAGGTAAACCAGAAGATCACTGGTTGAACGACCCTGACGAAAGCCATATTGGCGGTCGTTAATCAATCGATGATCTTCTAGATAGACCAAGAGCTGGCTATTGATTAAGCTCTCCATAACTTTGGAGAGCAGGGAGGTAATAGCAATAGGCCTGTAGTTAGTTGGATCGGAGCCATCGCCTTTTTTCGGGATCGGGTGGATAAGAGCGCTCTTCCACGAATCTGGGACTACGCCGACTGAGTAAGAGTGCCGAAAGAGACGCGTTAGCACCGGAGTCAGCTCAGGAGCACATGAACGGAGCACAAGAGGAGAGATGCCATCTGGCCCACTCGACTTGTGAATGTCTAAGGAAGAGAGAGCTCGCCTAACAGCTTTCTGACTGATTTTAACGTCAGGCATTGAGCTCTGACACTGCGGGATGGTTGGCGGCGTTGCTCCTTGGTCATCCATAGTCGAGTTTGAGGCAAAGAGAGCGCCCAGAAGATCGGCTTTCTCTTTCGCCGTATGGACCAAGATGTCATTCTCCGTGCGCAGCGGCGGAAGCGAAGGCTGGTTAAAGTTGTTTAGTGCAGCCTTTGAGAGGGCCCAAAACTGGCGAGTTCCCGACGGGTAACTCTCAAGCTTCTCGCCGATTTTAGCGATGTGCTCGGACCTTGCTCTGGCAATTTGCCACTTAAAGTACCTAGAGGCACGGTTGTACTTTCTTTTTAAGGTTTTCACCTTTGGATCCTTAGTGACAAGTGCCTTGGCCCAGGTTCGATATGCCTCGCGCTTGCCAGAAGCAGCAAGTTTGCAAGACGTATCAAACCAAGGCTGTGACTTGCCACCGATTGGCACTACAGAGCTAGGAATGTAAAGTTCCATACCCTGCAGAACCACGTCGGCAACAGCAGCGGCACAAGCACTAGGATCATCAGAAGAGAAGCAAACCGGCCCCCAGGGATAAGATGAGTAAAATGTGCGCATCTCATCCCAATCTTCTGACTTGTAGTGCCAGACTAGTCGACGAGTCGCTGATGTTCTGCGACTGACGCGGTTAATAGGCACAGCACTCCGTACCAGGCAGTGGTCAGAAGACCCTAGGGGGGCATCGACAACAACCTGGTATTGTTCTGGATGTGAAGTCAGCAGAAGGTCCAGTAAGGAGGCGTTGTGGTTGTCCACGTCCGAGATTCGCGTAGGCGACTCAACCAATTGGGACAATCCATTTGCCATAGCAAGGTCGAATACAGCTCTCCCCGCGTGGTCGGTGGTACGTGAACCGAGCCAACTGGCATTATGTGCATTAAAATCGCCAAGTATAACGACCTCTGCGGTGGGGATCTGTGAGAGCGCATCGTCAATAACCGATTGCATGTGCTCCATGAGCCGATCCGTTTCTGCATTACCACTATGGGACCTGTACACGCATGCGTAGATTCGGACACGATCGTCCATGCCCACACGGAGCCAGATGGTGGACAGGTCCCGACCTTCAAAATTGACAAGACGACGGAAACTCATGTCCTCCCTTACAAACACAGCAACCCCGGCATGAGGTATAAAATTATGCTCTATTTTGTAGCCGGGGTATTGAAGGTAGGTGTCGCTCGGTCGGGCAATCTGGGTTTCCGTCAGAAATAACAAGGCCGGCTGTGCCGTCTCAAGATGGTGGTGGACGGCATTCAGATTTGAATGTAGGCCCCTGATATTGGTAAAGTCAATGCTGAGAGTATCAGGGGCTGCCGTGGAACGTACGCCTCGTTTGCCTTGTAAAATGCGCGGCACTGTGCCCTCCCCAGAATTCGAAGGGCGGCCTGAGTTTGAAGACTCAGGGAGGGATTCTCCAGCATCTAAGATGCAGGTACCCTCCTGGGGTAGTTTCTTTTTTAGTGCCGCTTTCATATTCTAGGGAGGGGTTGGGGGTGGGCACCGGGGCCCGGCATTACCCAATGCGAAACGCAGCGCCCGAAGCCACTACTTAACGCCGGTATTAAATGCCAGGGGTGGTAACGATCCGGTCGAGTCTGCCCATGCGTGTTGTCATTGCTGGCAACGTGACTCTACCACACGCACTTTAGTCGCCTCTTACGACACCATCAGTACCAGGGTAATCCTATTCTAAGCCGGGATCACACGGCATAGCATACCGTGTGATCCCGGCTTAGAATAGGATCACACAGGCATATATTACATTAAAATAGTTTATTATAATCCTTTTTTGTTTTTTTCAGCTTCACGCTGTATCCCGCACGAGGCAGGGTAGGCAGAGGGAACCCCGGAACCTAGTGTTAAGACACTCCTTTCCACTTCCGTTACCCACTTTCCGCCGAATTTGAGGCATTGCGTGTGTGAGTGGCGGAACTCAACGCCGCGCTTTGCCTTATTACCAGAGCTTTGCTCTGGTAATAAGAAATGAAAACATTAAATATTTAAATTGAAAATATTAAATATTTCAATTCCTCGACTGGGGATCGAACCCAGAACCTGTCGCTTACATCAAAATCTCAAAACTTGCCGGACGCATGCACGAAGAAGCATAAATAATTGTCACGTTCCGCGTCAGGCACGATTGGCCTAATCGTGTGAAGTAATAATATATTACTTGTAATAACCGTTATAATTTAAATAGCATAATATTTAAATGAACACTTGTTAATTAACCATAATAATAATTAATAATATTTTATTGAAAAAAAAAATGTAATTTACAATTATTTCTTATGTTTATTATAGTTATTAAAAAAAAATATAGTAATATTAATTCAATTCAATTCACAAAGTACACAAGTA
This sequence comes from Eueides isabella, assembly GCA_019049475.1. Lineage (NCBI taxonomy): Eukaryota > Metazoa > Arthropoda > Insecta > Lepidoptera > Nymphalidae > Eueides > Eueides isabella. The sequence goes on from CM032386.1 coordinate 1,583,722, forward strand.
TTACCCGAGTTTACAGACGACCAGTTTTGTTAAATTAATAGGGATTAGCTTTTAGAAGTGATGATATGTTTTTGGATTTAAGTTTTATATATTTTGATAGTAATGAAATTATTTAAAATATCAGAGATTGATTGTTTAATTTCTTAATGTGATGAATTAATAGAAAACTTCTACATATATTAAAATCCACCGCATGCATTTCTAACCACTTGTTTTTCTTAAGCAAAAGTAACATATTTAACAAAATTTTCCATACGAACTGAAGCTGCTTAGCCCTCTCAACTTTAATAAATTCATCGTAAATAATTTTTAAACAATACTATTTTTTTATTTTATTACAATAATATCTATGTATTTCAATTATAGAGGCCGTCGTAAATGAAACATGTATGACATGACATTAATATTACCTAATTAAAGCACATAGTAAATGAAGGACATGCATCGACAACATATATCTACATTACTCGGATATATATCTAGGATGTGTCATATACATGAATAGTCATTTTATAAATATATTCTGATGGTTATTGTTTGGAATGCAAACAAAAATAAATCTTAAAGTAAGTCGTGGAAGTCAATTATATTTGCGACCTCACACAACCCGGACATGAAAAGTGAGAACGTGATGACATTCGCAACGCATATTATACGGAGCAATTCACTTAAGAAATCTTGAAAGTTGATATAGTCGCAGCTAGAACTTAGGAACCTAGTGTTAAGATATTCTGTTCCCATTAAAACGTACCATTTCCCAAGTAAAGCCGAATCTTTTATGTATTATTATTTTTTTAACTTCACGCTGTATCTCGTAAATAGCAGGGTAATCGAAATAACGTAAATAACATTACAATAATTATGACAAAAACAATTTTAAAATAAACAGCAAACTATCTGCACTCATTTTTTCATACGTAAATACGATTATAAGAATAATAAAACTTTAATATAACAAGAATTGCTGTATTTATAGGCTCGCTTGGACCAGACAGCGTCGTGTACGGTTTCCCATAATTCAATTTAATAGCTGAAATTAGTAGAAAATGTACAAGAAATGATTATAATTCACAGTTTAATTCGGATTTATAAACAAAACTCGGTTATACTGTACAAAGTAAATGATGAAATTAATTATGTTTTACACAAAATATTTTCATTAGAATGTTTAAAATAAGTCAGAAATTCTATATTGTAATTTAAATTATACGAAGAAATTCATTTATTAATATCTAGCGACCTGTAGCGGCTTCACCCGCTTCAACTACACAATTACATATTTATTTATATATATATATATATATATATATATATATATATATATATATATATATATATATATATATATATATATATATATATACATATATATATATATATATATATATATATATATATATATATATATATATATATATATATATATATATATATATATATACATATATATATATATATATATATATATATATATATATATATATATATATATTTATACATATATATATATATTTACTAATCTGAGTAACTGTGGTGTTTTCTAACAATATCATTTGAAAAAGCAAAGAACAGAAAAAATGATAAAAAAGCGTGCAAAGAGCTATAAAAGAATGATAGGTCATTCTTTTATAGCTGTTTGCACGCTTTTTTATCATTTTTTCTGTTCTTTGCTTTTTCAAATGATATTGTTAGAAAACACCACAGTTACTCAGATCACAAGTTTGATCGCGTCGACTTTTGGATATTGATTTGAGTGCAGGATTTGTTAGCATTGTAAAGCGTACTCGCTTCTCGCTGTGCAACTGTTCGTTTTGAAATTCAAAACGAACAGTTGCACAGCGAGAAGCGAGTACGCTTTACAATGCTAACAAATCCTGCACTCAAATTAATATCCAAAAGTCGACTTGTTCAAACTTGTGTGCAAGTGGCTTCTGAGAAAGAAATAACAATGGACAGTGAAGGACAATGGACTGTTTTCCCTCTAAAGACTAAAGACTGAATTCCTCTGACTTTAAGCTGTATGCGGGAATGTTAGCGTTGTTACCGGCCACTCAATACACAATGCCTCCGGCATTCGTCAGAGGTGACTTGGGGAAATAAAGACAAAACCTACTCACAGAATAACCGACAACCTGGCATTGCCTGCTGGATATTTTGTGCATATGCCATGATCCAGAGTCTGACAGAGCGGACAGATGAATTTTATTAATGTAGGGAAAAAGAGGAAAATCAGCTCTGGAATTAGTTGCCATTAAGTTTGTAGCGTCTATGAAATAAATAGCTGATCATATCTGACTAAGATCAAATTATTCATAATTGAGCTTATGATCTACTCTTTAGCATTTTTAAAAGTCAAAAGAAGATATAATATAACTTATACAGCTTACTAAACTTAAATTTTTCCAGAGGCGCGGGTTCAAATCCTGCTTCGTTCAAAATTTTTATACGCTTTTTAAATTTAAGTTTAGTATTTTCTGTCCTAAGTGTGGAATAACACTTTAAAACATAGTAAAAATATTATACAGCTTAGATCATAGCCAAACTTGACCACGAAATATTAAATAAATTGTATGTTTTCAATCAATTCTAAGCAATGAACTTTATTGGATTTTATTTTTAAATCTCCCTACAATAAGAACAAATAAACTGTGTCACTACGTTCTCAAGTTCCCTCAGCCATTCCTGTCATGTTCGAGATTCAGTGTGAAGCTAAATAATAATAATAAATAAATATTATTCAATAATAATATTTACATATTAATAAACGAGTACTCACGATAGCAGTTTAATTGAATTATGGAAATTTAAACATGACTTCGCACGAAACGGAGACATAAATTCCACGACTCTTGTTTCTTGTTAATTTACGGGGCGACCGTCTATTGTCTAAAGCAAACAGCCTGGGGCCGTGTAATCGAATTGAGGGTCGAACTAATACTTGTAATGATTTGTGTTCGTATGAAAGAGCGACTATTTACAGATTATTGGATGAAAGTTTGTTAATCTTAAATCATGCGGTACTTTATGTACAGTTACTTAAGATTTTTAGTATATATCGCCAGATTAGCGGAGGTAAGAAATGAAAATACTATAAACAATACGCATGTATTGCGAAAAATGTGATTTAAAGTTTTATCTGAGAGATTTAATTCAAGTAAAATATTCATATAAATTCCTCCTCATTATCATTTTACCGAGAATACTAGTACCAGATTGTATGAGATACGAGTGTAATACTGTGATATAAATACAAATACATGTAGATTAATTTAATTTATTATTTTAAGTGTTATTAATATTATTTATACCTACTAATTTACTTTGGTATTTGTACTGTTTTATATCGTATTGATATACAAATTAATGATAATAAAGTACAGCTTTAATATTATATGCCTGTCGTAGCGCAGTAATGTGACTGTAAACGGGACAGTTTGTACATTCAATCCTCGGTCGAGGAAATTAAATATTTAATATTTTCAATTTAAATATTTAATGTTTCCATTTCTTTGCTCTGGCAGCGAGGCACTGCGAGGTGTTGAGTTCCGCCACTCAACACACGATACCTTAAAGACAATTTGTTTTATTTATTAACCGTAGCATTTGGCGCTCCGCTCTCTCTGCCCACCCGCTAGGGATATAGCGTGAAGTTAAGTAAGTAAGTACTGAATACCATATTTATAACTTCCTTTTCGCTCAATATAACTCAACCTAATAAATATAGTTTGCAAGGTCTTGGTATTTTATTAACTTATCGGAAATGGCAGCTTGATTGTTATGGGTGTTTGGTATGGCTATGTCAATAATGTATGCAACGTTGTTAGTTTTGGCATGAAGGGTGATGTCTGGGCGGTTGTAGTGGATTGTCTTATCGGTTATAATCGTACGGTCCCAATAAATTTTGACATATCTGTATTCAAAAACTGAATTAGGTTTATATTTGTAATATGGAACTTTTTTATTATTATGTTTCAAGGGGTTAGATATCTCAGGTAATACCTGGTACTATGAACCAGCTCGGGTATGTACCAAGTGCTGGAAAAGGTCTGGGTGGTTGGGTTTATAACTGCATCACTATCCGAATCTAAATGCAAAAATTTTCTAACTATCCTACATGTATTTAAAATAGCCGCCTTTTGAAGAGTCAAGTAAGTAAATTTAGGTAAATTAAGAGTTTTCAAAGAACTTAACAAATCTTTCGGAACGACGCCCGTTGTTGATATTACTATAGGAACTATTGTAACATAATCCATTTTCCATACTCTTTTAATTTCTTCTTGTAATTCTGTGTATTTACGTATTTTCTCACTTATCGTTGTTTGTAAATTGTTAGTATTAGGTACTGCTATATCTATTATATATGTATGTTTTTTTTTTATCTGTCAATGTAATATCTCATTATATATTATTATAAATAGTATGATCTGTTAAAATGGTCCTGTCGTAGTATAATCTATAACTTTGATTTTCTATTGCCGGCTGAGGTGTATTTATAGTACGGTGTATGTGGCTCTGATGTAAGTTTAAATTTGAGAACGAGTTTCTGGTGAATAATATTTACTAATTGATTATGCCTGTGTGTGTAATCGTTTTTTGTTAATGACATGCACGCACCGGTAATATGTTGTATGGTTTCTGGTTTATTATGGCATTTACGACATAGATCACTATCCAATGTTCTGTCTTTTATAATGTATTTTCTATACTTTTTAGTAATAATAACCTGGTCTTGGATTGCTAATATGAAACCTTCTGTTTCCGGAGATAATCCACCTAAAGATAGCCATTTATTTGATGCCTCCTTGTCTATATGTGACTGTTCTAAATCATTTGGGTGTCGGCCATGGAGTTCTTTCTTGGTCCAGTAATACATTTTTTCCTCGATACTGTCAGGCTTACTAATCAATTCAATAGTTTCGTTTTTAAGATTCAATGGCGTAAAATTATTATCTATTGCATTTATACTTTCATGTAATTTACTTTGAGATTTTTTATTAAGGAAAAAATGTTTTAGATTGCATAGCTGCTTACTATTTACATATGAAATATCAATTAAACCTCTTCCTCCATTTTTTCTAGGTAGAGTGATACGCTCTATAGCAGACTTTGGATGATGATATCGGTGTTGTGTAAGTGCCGTTCTTGTTTTACTTTCTAATTGTTTTATATCTGTATTTGACCATTTAATGACACCGAAGGAATAGGTAAGTATAAGTATTGCATAAGTATTGATAGCCTTAAATAAATTTTTACTATATAAGTGCCGTTTACTCAATAAACAAATTCTATTATTTTTTCTTTTCTTATTTTTTCTTTTATCTGTTTGTGATCTAATTTCCGTGCCTGATTGTACCCTAAGTATTTATATAATTCATCATCTTTCAAAGCTGCTATACTATCTTCTTCAGTAAGTCTGTAATTTCCTTCTCTTATTTTACCTTTAACTATATTTAATTTTCTACACTATCTAAGCCAAAATTCATTTTAATATCTTGTGTAAAATTCGATGTTATATTTAATAGTTGAGTCATGTGAGTTTCTTTGTTAGAGTATAACTTCAGATCGTCCATATATAGTAAGTGACTGAGGTGATAAATTGTTTTCCTATTGCTTTTTATATCAAAACCTAATTTACAAAAATTTAATTGTTTAGAAAGCGGATTAAGAGCTAAGCAAAACCAAATTGGACTTAAAGAAATATTCCTCTTTTAATATTTATTGTATCAGTACTCATATTGTTACAATTTGTTTTTAAGTGTAATGTAGTCTGCCAATGTTGCATAGTGTTTTTAAGAAAGTTTATAATTGTAGGATTAATTTTATAAATTTGCAAGATTTCTATTAGCCATGTATGAGGAATACTATCAAACGCCTTTTTGTAATCAATATATGATACAAAAAGGATTCTTTGATTTTTTTGGACGTACTTCAGTACAGCGGAATCGATAATTAATTGTTCTTTACACCCTCTATGTAATTTTCTGCATCCTTTTTGTTCTTTCGTGATGATTCTATTGGCTTCTAAATGTTTATTAATTCTATGTGATATACAAGAAGTTATGATCTTGTAAAGTGTCGGTTAATAAGTTATCAGTCTGTATTGGGATGGGTCGTCCGTTTTTTTTACTTTTGCTAACATATATGTAATTCCTCGAGATAAGAAATCTGGAAGAATGCTATTGCCCCTTATGATATCTGTCATATGTTGAGTCAATTTGTTATGCAGTATGTTCAATTTTTTAATCCAAAAATTTTGTACATAATCTACGCCGGGTGCCTTCCAATTATGAGTTTTATTTATAATGTATGTAAAATATTCTACTTCTATGCTTTTAAATTTCATTTCAGTTATAGTTTCTGAGCTAAGTTTTTCTTCTTTAATCTATTCAGCATTTTTATTGTGTTCTATACTTTCAGTCCATTTATTTTGCCAATATTGTTTCAAAGATTCTGCAGATGGTGGGTGTTGTATCTCATTATTACACTTTAATTTACTATAAAATTGCTTTTCGTTATTAGTAAATAGTTTATTATTGTTTTTTCTATCTTGTCCTTTCTTATAGCGTGCTAACCTATGACATTTCACTGCAAGTTTTTGTTTTAAAGTATCTAAATATTCACTTAAATCTTTATTATTATCTTCATGTAAGCTGTGTTTTTTTATGATTTCTAAGATATTATTTACCTTTTTGACTAAATGTTTACTTCTATTACAATTTTTATACTGTGTTAGCCTAACAATATGCCTACGTAACTTATCAATGTCTGACTTTAATCTTATTTGCCACGCAAGTTCGGATCTATGGATGCTCTAATTTGGTCTTTTATGTATCTTAATACTTAAATAAGTTAAAATAGTTGTAGCCGTATAATAAATAAGTGTGTGTGTAGCAATTTCGAGCTGTTTTTTATTCTTGGGAGACTTGGACGTAATGTTGGATCGCAATTTGTAAATTTACTTAAATTTTCTTCTAAAATCTTTTTTAGTTCTAGTTCGAGGTCTATACTAGATGTTTGTGTAATTAAGTTTTGTGAACAATCTTTTTGTGTATCTATTTCTCTCGAAAGTTGCTGTTTATCAGAAGATTCAGGAATAGAACTATGACGAATATCAATATGTAAAGGAGAATTTGTAGGTGTTTTTGATTGAGCATTCGATTTATTAGTAGGCACAGTATTTCTCGTATTATTATTAATAGTTGATTCTAAAACTCTTTAAACATCTTCGCGAATTAATTTTATCTCGTCATCGGATAAATATTTGTTTCTGATTATGGCTCTAAGTTGATCTGATAATCGTTGTTCAGTAACATGAGTATTTGAGTATTTATTAATAAAATAGTGATGCAATTTTTGTCGATATTGTGTCAAATCAGTTTCTAAATTTGTTATTTTGAGATATGTACGCATTATAAAAATGTTGATGTCTTTATCCCATTTCATGCGTACACGTGGTTTACCAGCTTTGGTGGTCTCTGGTCTCAGTGCCGAGGCTACCATCGAAACATCCAAAGCTAGAGGAGTTGAAGACTCATGAATCGGATTTCTAAAAGTGTGGCTAGACGTGACTTCTTCGGGTACATTCCCGGTAAGGGTCCGTCTGCTTGTACTCTCACCACCGACGGCTCGTATACTGTGGCACCCAGCGTCGGCTCCAGGTGCGCCCCGGCGATCACCCCCGGGAAGCGGCATTAAACGTTTAGCTCTGCTTCGTAGTTCCATTGTCGCTGTTGGGACCGTTGGTTGGGAAGTTTTACCAACATATTAGTGGTTCTTCAAAGTGATTTTGTCCAGATGTTCAGACTAGTTCACCAAGTCAAAGTGGTCCCCTGGAGGGGTTATTATTATTATTATTGTGATTTTTATTTTTATTTTGATAATGTCAAAATTACTCATTTCAACTTGATTGAAAACTTTTTATCTATTTAGGCTTTAAGATCCTAGTTGGGCTTAAAGAACCAAAGATGTTGTAGTCAGGTGGTGGTCTATGTCTATGTTAGTATACCTGAACTTCACGCTGTCTTCCGCACACGGCAGGTTAGGCAGACGGAACTTGGGAACCTAGTGTTAAGACACAAGACACAGACTTCCTGCCAAATTTGATACATTGCGTGTTAAGCGAAACTCAACGTCACGTTTTGTTTTGTTCAACAAAATACGAAGCGAGCGTTTGCTCCAGAGCAAATCAATGAAAACATTAAATATTTAAATTGAAAATATTAAATATTTCATTTGTTCGAGTGGGAGTCGAACCCACAACCTGTAAGTTACAGTCACTCGCTTGTGCCGCTACGCCACGATAGGCCTCATATATTCTATACCTCTAGATGTGACATGGATTTTTGTAAGTGAGCGGTATTTCATGTAATATTTCTTATATTAAATGGGGCAAATAATAATAAACTTTTCTGTTTGATATGCAGTAAGACCACCATAAATATGTGAAATAGTTTATGTCTATGGACAAAATGAAAAACAAAAAAAAAACAATTCGATAACAGAGTATGCATGCGTATACAAATACTTGTGTATGTGTCATGATCAGATTCTGATCAGAGTTTTACTAAAAAATAGTAAAAATATCAAATAAACAGCATTCTCTCTTGCCAAACAAAAATTCTTACGAGTTGTCTTTGTGTAGCGGAAATTTGTAAAAATTCTCACTACACATGCTTACAACATAAATAAATTGTAATAAGCGTATACGAATTTCGACGGAGCTTGGTGAGAACGAATGGCTTAGGTGATCAGGGCGCTTGGACGGTTTTCAAGAGGCGCAGGTTCAAATCTTGCTACGTTTTAAATTTTTATACGTTTTTTAAATTTAAGTTTAGTATTGTTAGTAAATTTGGGTAGTCTATTTTATTTTGAAACTGGTAGTAATAAATTTGCAAATATTAGCTTGGTGTGAATGATACCATGAAAAATTCTTAGTTGACATGCTCTAACGATTGTTTTATATAATTTATATTGTATTAAAAAACAAATTAGTTCAAAAATTCCCGCTGTACGCGGTCCTGCGGCGCGCCGCTGAGCTCATCTGTCACTTCCAGATGGACGAGCAGAGAGCGTTAGCTCTCAGACTGTACGGACGTGTTGTGAGAATTAGTGTTAGTCATTATTAGGGTCACTTAAGACATTAGGTTTTGGTTATTTAGATTGTTGAAGTGTACAGTAATCGTTTCTAATAAATTCGATTGTCGATTCTCTTTATTTAAATTGTAAATAGATGACTGTGTTTTCATCAGTATTGTATTTTGTAATAAAATTCCACTTCTGAATATAACATCAGAAGTGGGATAAAGGACTTACTAGCCCACACTAGTAAATTTGCAATAAAAGTTTAAAAAAAAAGGGGTTAAAATTTTGTTTTGTTAACAATTACTGTTTACTTCATCACTTTGTTATTTCGTGTGTCTGATGGTGGTTTGTTTGTAGCTGTAATAATGAGACGTACAAAAACGTTTAGTAGTAGGCGTATTTCTAGGAACCGTTCGCGTAATTACAATCGACATACCTCTCATAGGACTCACACTCGTAGTGGCGGTAGATCGAACCGCGATTTGAGCGATAGACACTGTACTTCGCGTAATGGCTTACGTGTCCGTGATCGACATCATTCTCACAACACTAAAGTGCACTGGTCGCTTACTAGGTTTAGGCGCGATTTGTGTAGTAGGGATCGGTCTAGTAGTGCCCACCGCGTTAGGTAACTGTCGTGTACTTTTTCACCTGTCGAGGCGCGTGCTGCTCAGAAAACCAATACCTTACCCGCAGTTGTTACTCCTTCATGTTATGAAATTGCGCCGCGACAATAGTCCTAGTCTATTAGTCCTTAGTCTGTTATTGACTCCATAGTCAATCCCTTATTCTGAGGCGTCTACTCTCGCAAATAATTTTATAAAAGGGGAATAATTAGGAGGGCTCGTAATTCAGGGTCAGGTTAGGCCGAGCTCACGATGAGTGGAAGCCTTAGTTATTAGTAAACTTCTCGAAAACGTTAAAAGAGTGCGACAACACTTATACGTGGTCCGTATGAAGTAATAGAAGTTCTGCCTAGTTAACGTTATACCTTATGTGTTTTCAGCAGCAGTTCTAGCAAAACAGCACAGGCTGCTGCGCAGTACATGGTGCCCGGGTTCCTGTGCCGTGGCGTGATGGTTGAATGGACCCCTGAGACATGTTCTGCATATTGTGAGTATGTGGATCGTAGCGATTTAACTCACTTGCTATACGCGTTGACTTAAGTCAGGTTGCCGAGTCGTTAATTAATAGTGAGTTATCCCGCTAGGCGACCACTGGCGTTGACTTTTGTTCAAGTCGCCACCTCATGCGTCCGTAGTGAGCTACCTTGCTAGTCGAACAAGGGCGTTGACATTCGGTCAGGTTGCCACCTCATATGTTCGTAGTGAGTTAACTTGCTAGTCGGACGTGGGCGTTGACTTTTGTTCAAGTCGCCACCTCATGCGTCCGTAGTGAGCTACCTTGCTAGTCGAACAAGGGCGTTGACATTCGGTCAAGTTGTCACCTCATATGTTCGTAGTGAGTTAACTTGCTAGTCGGACGTGGGTGTTGACTTTTGTTCAAGTCGCCACCTCATGCGTCCGTAGTGAGCTACCTTGCTAGTCGAACAAGGGCGTTGATATTTGGTCAGGTTGCCACCTCATAAGTTCATAGTGAGTTAACTTGCTAGGCGGACGTGGGCGTTGACGTGAAATCAAGTCGCCACATAGTTTGTTCGTAGTGGGTTATCCCCCTAGGCGAACATGTTCGTAGTATTGTCACTAGTCGAACACAGGGCGTTGACGTATGATCAAGTCGCCGCTACTAACGAATACGTTAAAGCAAGTGTCCAAGTCGTTCATACGTTAATAGTCGGTTGTTAAGTCATTAAAACGTTGGCGTTGCTTTAAGTCGTATTGGCGTTATTCAGTCGTGGTGTATCGTTGGTATTTGATACCAAGTCGTGCATCATGACTGGCAGTAATTAGGACTATGTATGTAGCCCCGTGAATAACATTGCCTGATTTCAGATGAAGCCGATCCTTCGCAGTCCTGTGTATTAGGCGTGAGGCGTATATTATCATCATCGTATCGCATCACACTTAATTCTGGTTCACGTTGTTAACGTGGGAACTTGCAAGTTCAAGAGACTTTTGTAAGACAATGATTGATTGCTCTCGAAAGTGGAGCGTTCTATTTCTGTAACGAAAGTTTATTTTTATATGAAAGTCTTGTTTGCGTGAGGATTAACAACTATTTTCTTATTCAGATTGTATTGATGAAAACTGGCTGCGGGACTCTCGGGTACTGTTTCATGTCACTCGGGCGAAGCAGGCAAACTCCACCAGATGAAGTCTTCAAGCCTATGCAGTTGCTGTTTCGTGTCACTTGTGCGACACAGGCGCATTCCCGAGGCGCCACGCAGATGCGCTCGTAGGGGGGTGCTGCAGGGCGGTGCCGGTCAAAAGAGGCTGTTGGTCCGGTCCGTTCAAAAATCTTGCGTCGAGGACGACTCAGCGTTAAGAGAGGCTGTGTTAGGTGTTTCCAAACACCGCCATATATAAAAGGAGTTTATTTGTTCATATATAAAAGGACGCCATATATAGAAGGAGGAAACATAAAAGTGTTGCCTTTGAACAAACTGTCACACTAAAACGCAGGTCCGACAAAATCTGCCCGATTAATCAGCGGCGTTTAGTTTCTTCGAATAAACAAAACTTTCATCTCAGTCCTGTATTGTACAATAAAGTTAATGAGAATCTTGGTATATACAGTTTAATTTCAAGAAACTGTAAAAGAAAATTGAATGATTGGCTGTTAACATTAAATTACGAAGATACAGAAAACCTTTTAGTTATACTTTTATAGTCACACAAATACACACACACACACACACACACACACACACACACACACACACACTCACACTCTCACACACTCACACACACAAACACACACAAAATCACATACTGACACACAAGCATGCATGCACATATTTTAGTTCATTATTTTTGCTTTAATTTTATTTTTGAACTTAATTGTATTTTGTTATTATATTTATAACAATTAGTATTGTATTAATATTAGTATCAACGTTGTGAGGTGGGCGTTAATAGCCGCAACACAGTTTTAAACTAATGCGGTTATTATCGTACAAATGTTTCTGTATATACTTTCTTAATGTTATAAATAAATAAATAAATAATATATATATATATATATATATATATATATATATATATATATATATATATATATATATATATATATATATATATATATATATATATATATATATATATATATATATATATATATATATATATATATATATATATATATATATATATATATATACATATATATATATATATATATATATATATATATATATATATATATATATATATATATATATATATATAATATATATATATATATATATATATATAAAGACCAAGAATAGACCCCTGTGGGACCCCCATACCGATTGAAGAACCAGGAGATTTCTTACCATTCACATCAACCTTCTGAATCCTATTAGTTAAATAAGAAGTCAGAAGATCGAGGTGCACGTCCTCTTATACCGTAATGGTGTAGCTTCATGACCAATGTTGAGTGCTGCATGCAATCAAATGCCTTCGACAAGTCACAAAACATGCCAAGAGCATCCTGCGATCCTTCCCAAGCCTCATAAATACTGTTTAAGAAAGCTATACCAGCATCGGTAGTAGAGCGACCCTTAGTAAAACCATACTGTTTATTGTGCATGAGCTTATGATAATTAAAATGTATTAATATTTGATTTAAAATATTTTTTTCAAAAATTTTACTAAATGATGGTAGTACCGATTTAGGTCTAAAATTGTTAGGATCAGATGTACTACCCGATTTAAATATAGGTATGATTTTACTAAATTTCATTAGGTCAGGAAACACACCATACTCTATACAATTATTAAATATATCAGCAAGATGAGGAGCAACAGCTTCTATTATATAACTAATCAATTTGACAGAAATACCCCAGAGATCTGATGTTTTCTTGATATATATAGTCTTAAATGTTTTAAAAATGTCTCTAGAGTTGATTGAGTGAAATTTAAAGTCAATATTACATTTGTCGACGCACTCCTTCAACAATGATTCAGCGACAGTTGTGGAAGCTATAAGGGTTTTGGTTGTGGAAATTGGAATATCAGCAAAAAATTTTTCAAAAACACTAGCAACTTCTTGATCACAGCTGGTTACACCATTGTCAGTTTTTAATTTAAATTCATAATTGCATTTTTTTGTATTTCCAGTTTCACAATTTATTATGTTCCATGTCATTTTAATTTTGTCATAGGAATTTTTTATTTTGTTTCTTATACATAAAGATTTTACCATGGAACATACTTTCTTAAACAATTTCGAATAGTTTCGGACATATTTAATAAATGATTTACTGTGGTTATATGCTTTTTCATTATAAAGTTCATATAATCTTTGTCTACTCTTATGAATTCCCACAGTTGCCCAATCATTAAATGATAAGAAACTCCTGGATTTTACTGTTTTAGAAGTAAATACAGCATTAAACTCATTTTTATAACATTAAAAAAATCCCATATAATAAATTGGGCTTATCAGTAAATTGTACGTATTGGAGTTTGTCATCGGTACACAAACAATTTTGTTTTGTTTACATATTTTATTTTTTCCAAAGTAAAAAGAAGCCAACTGACTGCAATGATCTGAGCTTAACATATTAATTATTGATTTTTCTCTTGGTAAAGAGTTTGTAATACAAGTGGCGGTAGAACTCGTTATTCTTGTTGGCTTATGAAATAAGTTAACTAGGTTATATGAACTGAATAAAGACCTGAATTGAGTACAAGTGGTGGAGTTCTCTAGTAAGTTAATATTAAAATCACCACGTACAACTATAGATTTCTTAGAGATCCAGATAATTTTACAAGTACTTCTTCTAATACTGTTTCAAAGTATTCATATAACCCAGTGGGAGGTCTGTACACACTTACAACAATGAAATGCTCAAGCTCAGCACAGGCCATTTCAATAGTTTGCTCAACGGAGAAGCTCACAATATCTTTACGTTCTTTACATTTGTAAGATTTTTCCATAATTATTAAAGAGAGAGAGATATTCTCTGCTGAACATAATAACTACTTGGTGATTTTTGAAATTGAAAATAGCCTCAGAGTTACGGAGCCAATGCTCTGTGATACAGAGTACATGAATTTTCTTACAATTTAAGAACAATTCAATTTCTAATTCTTTACTAAAAAATCCTTGTATGTTTTCATGCACCAAGTTTGTATCATTATCAGTACATAATGTATTTACATTTACATTATTATTAATTTTATTTTTACTGTTGGTATGCATATTGTCAGAGATGGCCTCTTTTGTCTTTTTATCTAATTAAAATTAATTGGAACGGACAAACATGTCAAATAACACTGTTCAATAGGAACATTGGTGTCTATAGCCACAGTATTGGCTAAAGTAAAAAGTATATAATATGATAGCATACTTGCTATCTGTCTTTTGTAAAAATAGGATAGGTGTAGCCTATCACATGTCAAATTATTTTTCTTAATATTGATTATATTATTTATGTCAATTAAATGATTTTTTTTATTATTTTTATTTAATGTTACATAATTACTATTTGTTAAAACATGTAACATATTATTTAGGCTAAATCTAGAATCATTTTCTTGTGGCAATTTCTTTATGTAAGGAAATGTAAACATAATAATTTTTTTAACATTCAAATTCATCAATTGTGAGTGATATTCTTGCAATATTTTTTATTTACATTTCCCCTTCCCCCGATCAAAATAACTAAAATTGTGTTAGGACAATAAGTATTAGGAATAATTTAGGCATTGCGTGTTGAGTGGCGGAACTTATACTCTTACTAATTTTAAAGTAAATAATAAATACAAGTAATAATGTCTTTGATTTTCGCGATTGCTACACATTTTAAATGAAACACTTTTAAACGGATTAATCGCGTATATTGAATGGTAAACATTTTTGGGAAACCCGACGTTTCGAACACTTTACAGTAGTCCGTGGTCACGGGTAGACTGAGGTAGCATTTGCCTGTCAGTTGATATAATTATTATACCAAACTACCGCCAACGATTCCTTAATTGCCTTGCGTACTGTCCTGAATTCTTGCAGAATCTGTACCTGGTCCTCTAGTGTGCTGTGCCGGGGACTTTAATTTTTTTAATAGTGGATCCCAGATGGTGGAAAGTTTCCAACCGTCTTCTCTATTGAAATTAGGATGTTTTTGTATTTTAATAGCCTCGCGGATCATTCTAAGGATATATCTATTCTACCTAGCGAGTATGTGGGGTTTATCAAATTTACTTCGAATTTTGTCTAAAGTATTTTTCTTTCAGTATTTTTTTCCTGATTACTTAGCTTCAAGCAGTATCCCGCATACGTCAGCTTAGGTAGAGGGAACTTGGGATTCTCGTGTAAAGACACTCCGTTCCACTTCCGTTCCCCCACTTTTCGTCAAATATGAGGCATTGCGTGTTGAGTGGCGAACCTCAACGACGCGCTTTTACCATGTTACCAGAGCGAAGAAATAAAAACTATAAATATTTAATTTCAAAATATTAAATATTTCATTACCTCGAGTGGGAGATCGAATCTACAACCTGTCGTTTACAGTCACAAACTTAAGTTCCTGCGTCACGACATCAACTAAAATACCACAAAATTACCCGAATCAATCACGTATATTGGTAATTATTCGTTCTGAATAGATCCTAAATAATTATTCATTTAATATTCTCGATTCTAGATACGATATATACATAAAAATCGATGGTATTTCTAAGTTATATCAACGTAAAATGTTCATATAACCTTGTTACGTAAAATGTTATAGAAAAAAGAATTCCACTTACTACTTTTTGTGAATCAATACAAGTAAGTGTGCCGTTGAAGAATAAAAGATTCGTTAAAAAACGGGCCATTTGCCGCCATTTCCTGCTATTCAGTATTAGCATTTTCCTTTGCAAGGAAACATTGTATTGGAAGAAATAAACGAGCAGGGATAGCACAATTATCTCTATTTTTAAATTGAAAGTAGATGTCAGTTTAATGTCGGTTTATATTTTTATATTAATGCTTTAGAAAGTCACAAATCGTATATTGGAAAAAATCGGCAAGTTGGATGAGCATACAGAGGACTCCATATTAATTTCTGAATTAAAAATCAAAGTGTGCGGGCGAGTATACACAATTTATAGAAAATAAACTACGATTATACAATATATAAAATTACAAATCATAAATTCTTTCATCTTTTGATTGCTTCGATTTAAAAGCTAGTATATTTTTGGTCTGATTCTGTGCTCTAAGTGACCGTAGAAATGAATATTAAATATTAATTTTAGACTGACACTCCCATGCAGTTGACATAAATGGTCTTTACACACGGGCAGACGGACAACAAAGCAATCTTATAAGGGAGTGCAAATATGAGAAACGTCAACGTTAAAACTGAACATCAGTCAAGTCACAAACAAGATCACAAAGTAATCAATCAGACGGAACGTCGTCAGCAATTAATCAAGTAACATCGCAGCTCGTACGAGTCGAGTAGCACTTGTCTCGCAACGATATATGAACACTACTATTTACATAATGTTGTAATCCTTGAATAGTTAAAATGTAAATATACCAAAATGTGTCGTGAGACTTTCGTGTCGAGGCAGAGTACAGTGTTTTACTGATTACGTTTTTTTAAATTATACTACAAGATATGTATTTTTTTACCATTATACTGTGCCTCTCATTTAGAAGGCAACAAAGTAACACTGGGAACCTAGTGTTCCCCTTTAACTTCCTGACGAATATTTAGTAGAAGCATTGGGTGTTAAGTGGTGAAACTTACAGTTGCGCTCCGCCTCTTTACTAGAACAAGGAAATGAATTTTTCGCCTTCATCCTTCATTTCGCCTTCACAGTCGCTTGTACTTGCAAATGTTAATGCGATGGTTCATAATTTTTTTTTATAAAATAGTCTTATTTGTTAATGTTAAAGCTAAGTCAAGTTTACAAATACAATAGTGAAACCTACATTTAATTTGGTTAAAACGTTTCTATGAACGCACAGACATAGACAAATATTTGTTGATCATTAACAGAATCAAGTAAACGGAAAAGCAAACAGAAATTAAAAAGTCAAAAATATATATATTTTTTCTCTCATTTCTCTTCAATATATGAACAGACACTACAGAAAAGATTTTCCATAATAAATATTATTATGTTTCGGAAAAGGAAACTTTTATAAAGGATACTTTTAAATCCATTTAGTAACATAAAGGCAAGCTTCTATTTTTCCTTTCTCGGCAATTCAAAGTTAACCAGAAGCCAATTTCGTATCGGTGCTTTCTCTACAAAAGCAAAGTTAGCGAGGTTAAAAGTCATTAACTTGACTTAAACTTGTTACTTTTCTCGGTTCACTCCTTCATTTAAAGTCTGCATTCTAAAAGCAAATAACAAATGATTCTTATTTTTATTTTTCAGCTTCTGTATCCCGCACATGGCAGTGTAAGTAAAAGGAACTAGTGAACTTAGTATTAAGACACTTAGTCCCATTGCTCACTTTCTGCCGAATTTGAGCGATTGCGTGTTGAGTAACACAACTCAACACCGCGCTTTATCTTCTTATCGGAGCAAAGAAATGAAAATAAACAATATTTTATTTCCTGGAGTTGGGATCTCACCTACAACTGTCGCTTTTACACTCACGGGTATCAACTAGAAACGTGAAACTTTTAAAATGCTGGTAGCGTAACATTTGGGAATATTGTGACTAAAAAATCTCAAATTAATTTATTGTTAAATAATCTTTTTATTACGATGTCTTAAGACCATAGCGGAACAATGCGATAGCATCTAACTGTAAGCGTGATAGTTGGGGCTCAATTTTGGTAATTTAAGACGGAAAGTAGGGTATGAGAGTGTCTTAATGCGTAGTGTTCCAACAATTAGTTCCTTGGTTTCCTCTGCCTACACTATAATGTGTAGGAGAGAGAGTTAAGCAAAAGAAATTATGAATTCTAGATATAAATAAAAAATAAAAGGTCATAGTATCTTAACGTCTATGCAAATACATGATTGGCGCTTTGTAAATAAGATAAAAATAAACTTAACGCCTTGTTTTTTTAAGCATTACAAAGTTATTTAACAATGTAATCGCTATTCTAAAAATCTTTCATTTTCTATTGAGAGTTGGTTTAATCTTCAACTTTTCCAACACTGTTCGCTTTTTGACTATTCCGTATGACTAAAATAATATTGTTTATTTAAAACTTATTAAACTTCAGTATTGTTAAGTTTTGTTAAATATTTATGAACAAAGATTCGTCTTCCTGTAAGTGGGTGAAATTCTATTCTTTACGTTTTAGATAACACAATAAAGTTATTGTATAACTTTCTTCTTTAAGTTCAAGCATGTGTTAAGATAATAAATAAGCTGTAATCATTATTATTTTGTCTCTAATTAGATACTTTTCTTATATTCCATATTGAATCTGATCACGTCGTTTACCATTTTCCGTCCATTAAAATACATTGCTTGTCAGGTTCTGTAAATGAGCGAGCGTTTTTTTTTTTCTAAGAGAGAAATATTTGTACTAACGATAATAAGTACATAGTATTGTTCTTATACTGTACTTGTACTGAACTGTTAAGACACTGTTAACATTCCAAAAACTTAAATGATATGAAATGCGATACTTAATATATACTACTCGTATATATTATATACATAAAAGAAAAATTAGAACTTTGTAAAATACTACTAATTAGATTAATATACCTACTTTGGTACATTGTATGATTATGTGACATTTATTTTTATGAATTTATTAAATATAGCCAATAGTATATCGGTAAATAAATTATCGGTCGTTGGTTGGTTACGTTTGATAGTTAAATAGTAAACGTTACGTTATAATTAAATAGTACGTTACGTATGATAGTTAAATAGTAGACAAAATACAACCTATTTAAATAAATATTATTAGTATTAATATTTTGAGTTCTATAGTCAAAAATTATAAAAAAAAATTCCTTTATGTGCTATTGTACCAACTTTTTACATAATTGCATATTTCTTGGATCTTGGTCGTTTAAATTGTACAATAATAATTATTAATCAAAAGAGAAACGCTACATGTACAATAATCTTGTAAATGACAGACATTGATAAGGGATATTTCTGAGACGTCAATATTTCTGCGTCGTCCATACCTCCTGCGGCTCGTTACGGGGATTGTGGAAGTAATTAATACGGATCGTTAATCAAACATCCTGTAAAGGGTTTCCCAAGAAAGGTTTATCTTCATATAATTTGCTCTGTCGACTGAGTACTAAGTTACTTCTAACTAAAGTATAGTTCTTTAATTATGGCGTTCCGAGCGTACCAGTTGAGCACATATCACTTCGCCAATGTCACATTGTATGGAGAAGACACGAAGGAGGTTAACATAAGATAAGATATTTCACAATAGGAGCATGTACATTCTTTTAAAATTATCTAGTGAAAATATTGCCTTCACGTATAAAATGAAATAGTATTAAAATAAATATATACATTATGTACGTTATGTATATAATATATGTGTATTTATTTTAATACACAAGTAGTAATAAGAAATATATAGTACACAGGTTAGTCTACAAATTAATATTGATATATTTAATATATTTACATAAAAATTACATTATGAATTAAACACAAACATCGAACATTAAAATGAAGGGAAGGATTGTGGAGAAAGGCATCATGTAAGGGATGGATTAACTTGGGGCATGGAAAAAGGACATGAGAAAGGGAACTGTCTACATTCACTCAGTTAGTGGTCTCTGACCCTGATCTTAGCTAGATATACAGGTATACACGCATGTCCAAGGCGCAAGCGACAAATGGTTGATATTATTCTCTTTTCAGTATTTTGTTAAGAACAAAACCACGGCTGCCTGCGGTTGGTATTAAGTTGAATCGCAGCGATTTTGACAAATTTCAAAATTCAGACACATTTATATTATTTAATACAAGGGACAACAGATCCTAGGCCAAAATAGAAAAGTGATCCAAATTGCCACACTGGATGGCTTATTTTATGAATGTTTAAAATAACAGAAGACTTTTATTTACTATGAATTCCCTTTACAGCTAGTATCAGCTTAATAAGTCAGTCAGTACAAGCAACAGTCTGAGTGTAAACCGGTTTGCTTCTGACAAAGTAACAGCCTCAACAGTAAACAAGTATGATTCAGGAGGACACTTATATTGTAATATAATTTTGAATTTTCTTATCCAGCATGCTGCAGCAATGCAGCTTTCTTTTGAATGTTTGACGCATCTGTAGACATAAGGAAATCATTTAACCAATTTACATTTACTATGGCGGCTTGCCACGATGAATAAGGTCAGCTAACTCAGACAGCTTAGACCTCAAGGGATGAAAAGAATGCTGTAGCATTTTACCATCAAATCGGTCAGATAAAAATTGACGACGGATGAGGAAAGCAGGATCTACACTCCCCCAGTAATACGTTGGTAGGGGAAGACTCCAGAGTAACTACAATTATTCGTAGGCATTGCACTAAATTCTATTAAGTTTGCCAGTAGAAGTTTTATTAATCTTTCCAGATCAGTCTGGGAGGTACAGTAAGAAGTATTTTTATTTTATGACCGAGACACAAGCACAGGTCACCTGATGATAAGTGATCACCGTCGCCCGCGGCTCTGTGTAAATCCAGAGGAGCTACAGGAGCGTTGCCGGCCTTTAAGGTGAATGGGCACCGGGGCCCAGCATTACCCGCGGGGAAACGGCTCTAAAGCGTAAGCCCCTTGGCCGTGGTATCACGCAGCACCCATAACTATGGGTGCGGTAAAGCCGGTTTTAAATGCTGTGGATGGTAATGAGCCGGTCGAGTCTCTTCATGCGTGATGCCATTGCTGACAACGTGACTCTCCCACACAAACTTTAGTCACATCTTACGACGCCATCAGTACCAGGGTGATACTATTCTTAGCCGGGATCACACGGCTGCGGCTGAAGTAGATGTTTTACAGATATCGATCTGCCGGTGTCTGCAGCAGCTTTTTGTGCTTTCCACTATCCACTCCCAAAACATTTTTTAAAAACCGTTCCATAATTTTTGATATGGCAGATTTTAGGGAAAATAGTTTGCGGGAACTGGAATCCGAAGGACATTTGCCAGGTTTAAGGATTCGAATGACAATTTGAGATTTCCAAGGTAATGGATATTGCCTGAATAAAATATAACGTTAATCAAATCAAAAAATAGCTTCGACTTCTCAATTAGTCTGGCAATAAAGGAGTATGAGATACTATCTCACCTAGTGTCATCTCGCTAAGACATTTTTTAGTTCTTCGGAAAAAGACTAACGTCCACTTTATACGAAGATTTAATCAGTAAGAAAACAAATAAATCATAAGACGGTAAAAAAGGAGGCGCCAATTTGTAAGCAAAATCACATAGCTGTAAAGAAGAATTATTGGAACTAGGACTGGAATCGTAGTTAAGAGATCGGCGAAATCTCCTAATATTTTATGAGTGAGAAAGGAGAACGAAAACAAAAGGATTCACATAAATTGGCTGGCCTTTTTCCTAGTCAACTTTTTAAACTACGCATCGCTGCATTTGTACTCAACAAAATTCTTCATAGTCATACAGACTGCATATGACTCCTCGGCAGATGTTCGTCGATTTACAGAAATTCAAATTTTAAGCTTCATTTTTTAAACGTCAAACAATTTACCACCAGTTCACAAATGTTACTGCCTCAGACCTGGGAAGAACCGGCGAACGAAACTCAGCGGGATATGTCTTTTTTTTAAGGAAACTTTACATTATATAATTATGTGACAATTATACACTTGAAACAGTCTGGAGCGAACATTTCATTCCCAAGGTGTATTATCATTTATAAAATCATTAATATGGTAATAACCTTCAACACACAAACGTCTTTTCACAACATTTTTAAAAAGTCGCTTCTGCACGACAAAGATTGACTTAATCCCGGCTGCGTTACCCCAAAGTAATTCGAGTACTTCGAGTCGGAGAACCATCATTGAGAATGCATATACATACATTATTAGTCATGTCTACTAACAAATGAGATAGCCCAACACAGTAATAACACCCCCACAAAGAGTTATGAGTGTTAAAATCACTCAAGACTAAGATAGGACTGGGAAGCAAAAAGATAATAGACTTTAGCTGAAAGAAGACACAGAAGAATAAGGGATAAAAATTGATAAGAATAAGGGATAAAAACTTATAAAAAGGAGATATTGAAAGTCCACAGAGCAACAGCATTGATCTGTAGGCTGTGAGATGTAGGGATAGGTATAAATGATTAAGGAGAAGAGTGCTGGATGAGGATAGCACAACCTCAATATCCGTCATTTTTGTCCTCCCTTTAATAGGAGAAACCTGATACCTTAAAGCAGGAATCAGACACCAGACATGTTTCTTTGATGGGCATAATGACAGTATAGTACAACAAAATAATATTAAGCAATTCGTGCTTTTTGACACGAACTCTTTTACTGATCCATTTTAAGAAGTTCAGTGTTGCTCTTATATTTCATAATTGAAAAGTAATTAGTAGGTTTTGGATAGCCGTGGATGGTAAAGGGAATTCATCAGTGGTTCTAAATATGCTTACAAGGATTTCAATTAGTGCAACTAATACATCTTTTCTGTATTGTATTGGACTGTCACCTTCAAACTCAGGACAGTCCTTGTCAGTAGCAAAGTGTTTGCTCTCACAATGTAAAGATTTTCCCTGTTAGTTTCACATGATTCACCACGTTGACTGGAAACACTTGTAGCACCTTGGCCTACACTATGATTTTATGAGACAAAACCGACAACAGTTTAGGCACATAGTAGGATACTTATAATGGTAAGAAAATACCCTTTCTACAATAATTTTGGACCATGGATTGTAACTACAACCGACTGAGTCGAAACGTCGTCTTGCTTTTATCACCTTAAACCATCTAAGAAAAATTCCGAAGGGCCTACAAACCATCATCCAGCGAAAAGTCTACTGCGACATCTCTTACAATACCCATTTCAGTGATACTAAAAGTAGGGATAACTGCCACATACTTACACAGACTTAGAATAGGGTTGGACAAAAATAAATTCGCTGCAATAGTTGTTAAGAACTCAATGCTAATGCTAATTTTGTTGCGACCAACATTTTTCACTGCATCACTGGTGATGATAATTATTTTATTTACGTGGATAATTTGGCCAAACTTTGTCTTTAATGGAAGTGCCAGTAGCAAAGTCTGGAGTTTTCCTCGACACATACACAATAACAAAATCAAGATAGAATTTTCGACTTTCAAATAGGAAAGGGTGTACATATAAATTCAAGTAAACTTAGGTTAGTTTACTTACCTTATAAATAACTAATCTAATAAACAAAACACCACAAACACTCACAACAATCAAACATCTCAATAGTACAGATCGCTTTCTTAACCCGGCGCGAATATGGTGGGGTGGGGCATACCCTAGCAAATGTTTTCATATGCGTATTTTTATATTATTGAAAGCGAAAGTTTAGCTGGAGCTAGAGTAGTGCCGGACAGTAAAATGTCGTGCTCCCAAGGTTGCGTCAGCCGGTGTTAAGGATACACGTGCACAAACATCCGTGAGGTAAGTGACACCCCGCCACACAGTCCGTGTATGCGTTTTATAATAAAACTATTTCGTTTTTATGCGTGTTTATTTAATTATCTTTTGCTTTATTTTTGTTTTTTTAACAAATACGGATAAGTATAGTCGTGAAAATAGACTTCAGTCTATGTTATAAGAGGTATTACAGAATTCTTCGGAAGAGTCGAGCTCAACTAAAGTATCTGATTATTGCAGTGAACACAATCTGGAATCTAATACGGAAACAAAAGTTAAATGATATGTATTTTAGAGACTGACAATGATCAAGATTCCGATGATAGTATCCCTCTTTCTATTTCGAGGACGCGCCGCTTATCTGTTCGAGCTAGTTACAAATTCAAAGATGGTCAAATATGGTACAAGCAGGCGCCACGTACAAATGTACGAACTCGATTGGAAAATATAATTGATCAGCGTCCTGGAGTCAAAGGTTTACCAAAGAAGCGAAAACTGAAACAGAAAGTTGGAATATTTTCTTTACGGAGAAAATGAAGAGTGCTGTATAAAAAATACAAACGAAGAGATTTTGAGACGACAAGCAGGATGCAAAAAGCCTTGAACTTATATTAAATTTATATTACATGAAAGAAACGACATCGATTGAACTTGATGTATTTATTGGCTTGCTGTACGTTGCTGGTCTAAATAAATCCAGCCGACCGAGTCTGAAAGACTTGGTCGGCTCGTCGATGTATTATTATATTATTCGCTGTGAAGATTTCGCTAATTTTGAATCTAGTGCCTTAGTTTTTCTAATTGATAATTTTACTTTTCTTTTAATTATTACATTGAAAATCTCATGTTCTTTGTGATTTTATAGTTTTTTTTTAAATAAAGTAAATCTAGTTTAGTTTGATGCCTCTTATAAATGAGCGCTTTGAAATTGTAACTAAAATTGAATGGCTTTCATTTGGTAGTGAAAATTATTAAAATATGATAATAATACTTAGTTTTTTTTATTTATATATAATATACCTTGAGGTTTAAAGTAGAAAATATAGGATTTAAAATTTTATTAATTTTATTAAAAATAAATTATTTAGCGACAGTTTTGTTTTCGGGTATGTCACACCCCGCCACATACTCGATGCAATATTTCGTCACCACACTTAAGGGTTAGGAAACCGCACTTTTCATTCAAAATATATTATAGTGTTTGTATCCTTTTTTATGGAAAAGACGGCAAACGAGCGTACGGGTCACCTGGTGGTAAGTGATCACCGTCGCCCACGGCCCCGTGTAACTCCAGAGGAGCTACAGGAGCGTTGCCGTCCTTTAAGGTGGAAGGGCACCGAGGCCCGGCATTACCTTATGTGAAACGCAGTGGCCAAAGGCACTACTTAACGCTGGTCTTAAATGCCGGGGGTGGTAATAATCCCGTCAAGTCTGCCCATGCGTGTAACCATTACTGGCAACGTGACTCTACCACACGCACTTTAGTCGCCTCTTACGACACCATCAAGTAGCAGGGTGATCCTATTCTAAGCCGGAATCACACGGCAATCTATTTAATAGATGCGTAACATTGCCTCATGTACACCAGTAGAGGGGGGGAGTATTGTGACAGACACGGTACGTGTCGGACGTGGTCCCGCGCCGCTGCTACCTGGTGTAGTGGGGAGCCAGTGATAGTGATCCCAGTATACTTTAAGAGGGTGTAGTGTCTATAAAGCCATACACTACAAGTGACAACGAGGATAAAGGTAATAAATAATAAATAAAATAAAAAGCCTTTTATTTCTTGTTACAATATAGGTTAATTATAGGTTTGCAGTTGAACAAAAAAGTGAAAATAAAAAAAGATAAAAAAAATAAAAAGTAAACAACAAAACAGTTTGCATGCATTAAATTAATTTCTTTTAAGTTTTTTTATAATTATGGGTACAAGAACCCCTCTCAACGGAGGGTAAAGGCCTCCTCCAAAGATGACCATGTTTTTCTGTCTTCAGCTTCTCGCATCCAGTGTGTGCCTGCTATTTTTATAACATCGTCTATCCAGCGCGTATTTGGCCTACCTCTTTTCCTCTGGCCTGGTGGTCCTAACCATGACGTTGTCGTTTTGGTCCAGCGATTATCCTTGATTCTGGCTACGTGTCCAGCCCATCGCCATTTAAGCTTTTTTGAGTAACTGAGTGCGTCGATAACTTTAGTTTTCTGTCTTATGGCGGTATGTCGGATTTTTTGTATCTTCTTGATTTTCAGGATGCTTCTCTCCATACTTCTTTGACTAGTTATGATTTTATTTTTTACTTTATTTGTAAATTTCCACGTTTGACAAGCGTAAGTTAGTGATGGGAGCAGGCAGGTGTTCATGACTCTACTTTTCAAATTTATGGACATGTCGCTTTTTAGGATTTCTTTGAGGTTCCAAAATTTCTTCCAGGTGATGTTTACCCTTCTCTCTACTTCTAGTTCGTTATTGCGTGAATCAAATGAGATTTGTTTTCCCAGGTAAATATAAGTATCAGCATACGATAGCGGTCTATTTCTGAGATAAATAGGTATTTTAGTGTGATTCGTCATGGCGTTTGTTTTATCTAAATTGATTTCCAAGCCTACTTTACGACTTTCTTCATGTAAAGAGTTTATCATCTGTTGTAGTTGGGTTGTACTTTCTGATAGCAGAACTATATCATCCGCAAATCTGAGATGGCTCAGGTAACGTCCGTTTATGTTTATGCCTACTTTTTCCCAGTTTAGTTTGCCGATGATATACTCCAGCACCACTATGAAGATTGTTGGAGAGATTGGATCTCCTTGCCTCACACCTCTTTTTATTTGTATGGGTGGTCCAGTGGCTTCCAGGATAAAGGTATGAAAGCTTAATTACTATAAAATACTGAAGAAAAGGCACAATGAGGGTAGAAATCAGTGAAATTATTTACTGAAATAACATTAGAAAGGTAATAACAACAAAAATACCAGGTTGGTTTTTTCTTACTAATTGTTGTAAATATAATTGACAGACAACGGAGAATAACAAATATTAATGTAATATTAAAATGTTATCTATAAATATTAAAGGTAATTAAATAATTTTACATAGATAAATAATTAAACAGATCCTTTTCTATAAAATATATAACATTTGCAATGTAATTAAGTTTAGGTCATACGTCAATTGCATGGGATGTTATATAATTTTATATAAAGATATATAAGTATACATACTATGTCTAATGGAGTATCAGCATTTTATGTTGCTGAATTTATATTAGTTTTCATATATATTTAGTTTTACGACGGGTTGAAAGGAGGAAGAATATTTACAATGTTACTTTATTAAGGTGTTGCGAAATGACTTAACATTATCCAGTATCATAAAATTATTGCCTATACGTAGAGATACGTTCTGTTTAACCATTTAAAATTAAAATTATAATTTAAATAGGCAGAAAATTATAATTTAGATAGACAGTTGTCGTAGTGGCGCGCAGTTGGACAGCGCTGACTGATCTGAAGGCGGATGATTGGTGTGGGTTCGACTCTCATTCGGTGGAAAGATTATAATTAAAATATTTTATTTGTGGAATATTAAGGTTACATTCAATTAATGATTTTAATTAAAATGTATTGCTATATTTTTCATAATAAATGTATATTCAATTACAAGTAAGAATATTTGTAATATTTATATTAAAATATTTAAGTGTCACTTACCTAGTATGAATAAGTACAATGAACTGAGGGTTCGATTCCTGCTTATTGCAATAAATTAAAAAGATAAGATAAAATTATATTTAACACATTTATAACGTCCAGTGATTTATATAGATAAAAGATGTTAAAAGATATGAATAAATTGGAAAACGACACTCATGTAAGATATGATAAAGCGGCAAAAGAAAAAAGAAAGGAGTATGGAATCAGGAAGAGAAAAGCAAAATACGTAGAACATACAATAGGTGATACAGTATATATTAAGAAAATGGATAAGACTAATTCTCCCACACTACATGTAGCGGAGAAATCTGAATTAATCCCACACCTCATGTAGTGGAGAAATGTGATGGTGAAAGAATATAAATATAAGGAACGAAGAAAGTGGGCAGTGATTAAGAAGAAATCTGATCCATTTAAAACATGTAGAAGGACAATGGAAATCAGTAGAGGAATTGAATGATTCAGATGAGGATAAATTAAAAGAATAATAAGCAGACCTTTATTGCTATGTCAATAAATTTGATAATTAATTATACTATAAGGAATATAAATAATTATAAATTGTGTATGTTGAATTACAGGGAATTGGGGGTTCAAGAAGGAAGGCTTGCCCGTAGCGACCCCTGCCAGCCCTCTAGAGGGCTGCAACGTTCCATCAACCACAATGTGCAACACACGAGCGCGCACTGATAGAGCGTCCCCCCAAGGCGACGCGCACCAGTGCGTCCCCGCTGGTGCGACAAGTGGAGACGAATGCGGCGTTAGGGACCGCCACCCAGCACGCCATGTCCGGAGCGGCGGGAAGTGGAGGACGGAGCTACAAATAGCTACGTGGAATGTAAGAGGAGGGATGGAAGAAAAGATGAATGAATTATTAGATGTGATGGAAGACAGAGATCTGGATGTTATTTGTGTGACTGAGACCAAGCGAAAAGGCAGTGACACGGCCGATTTACCTGGCAACCGGATCGCTGTCTGGGCCGGCGTACCAGAGAGCGAGCGAGGGAATCGAGGTGTAGGCGTGTTAGTGTCTTCTCGGTTGGTTAGTGCAATGATAGAGTAAAAGGCGATCAACTCGAGGCTGCTTTGGGTGCGCTTCAAGCTGGGGATAACAAGAGTTTTCTTGTTAGCGGCGTATGCGCCGGTATCCTCAGCTCCATTATGCGAACTCGAAGAGTTTTGGGAGAGTGTGAGGGACGTTCTAGGTAGTGTTAGAGAGAATGAAAAAGTAATAATATGCGGTGATTTGAACGGATGGGTCGGAACTGCGCGTAGCGGTTTCGAAGGAGTGCTAGGGAAGTACGGTGATAAGAGAATGAACGAGGCTGGAAAGCTTATATTGGAAATTTGCAAGGAAAAGAATTTGTTTGTGGCAAACACGATGTTTGACCACAAACAAATTCACATGTATACGTGGGAGCGAACGGAAGAGAAAAGTATGATTGATCTATTCCTAGTGGATCAGCGTATTCGTAGCCAAGTTATGGACACGCGAGTGTTTAGGGGTGCTGAATTGGGAACAGACCATTATCTAGTCGTAGCTAGGATAAGGGGTCTGTTCGCAGGTTGGCGCAGCCGCACCGGTTGTCCAAGCTTGGCTACGAATCATCGCATAAGAAGCTGGAAGCTTCAAGATCCACCGGTCAGAGAGGAATATCAAGAAAGAGTTTCCAAAAAGTTAGACAGCTACGAATCTGGAGGTGAAAATATCGAAGTATGCTGGCAGAACCTAAGGAATTGTATGACGGAAATAGCGGCAGAGGTATGTGGTAAAGGGAAAAGAGGCTTTAACAAAAAGCGAGATGAATGGTGGGATGATGAAGTGAAAGATGCAGTAGGAAAAAAGAGGAAAGCATGGCAGGATTATAAAGCCTCGGGTAAGGATAAAAGCATGAGAGAGATAAGAAAGAAAGAGTATAAGCTGCAAAAACACCAAACGAAAGTACTGATAAAGATGAAGCGTGAAAACTCTGAGAAAGAAAGAGATGAAAGGTTAACGAACAACTTTAGGGAAAACACAAAGCTTTTCTGGCGAGAAGTGAGTGGTTCCCGGAGTTGCTCGCTAACCTGTAGAATGAAAGGGGTGCTTTCGAAAGACGGTGAACTTTTAACTGAACAACCACAGGTTTTGCAGCGATGGGCGGAATTTTACAAGGAGATGTATGAATGTGATGACGCCTCTGCCTCAAGTAACAGCGAAACGCTGAGTCTTGATGTAGCGGACGGCGAAATCAGTATAAAAGAAGTTGAGAGTGCCATACGAAGTTTGAAATGTGGTAAGGCAGCGGGAGCAGATGGAGTTACTGCCGAGATGATCAAATATGGTGGGCCACGCGTCTTGGACCTGTTCTGGTTTCTGTGCAATTTATGCTGGAAATCCGGGGAGGTCCCAGACGATTGGCGAGGTGCAGTCATCGTGCCTTTGTATAAAGGCAAAGGTTCACAGATAGATTGCGCAAGCTATAGGGCTATCAGTTTGATTAGCTTAGGTAGTAAAGTGTATGCTAAAATATTAGCGAGAAGAATGCAAGATAGATCTGAAAGGCTGTTGTGGGAGGCCCAGGGAGGCTTTAGACCTGGAAGAGGTTGTATGGATCAGATCTTTTCCCTCCGCATGATTACGGAAAAATTTTTGGCAGTAAACCAAAAAGTTTTCTGTGCTTTTGTGGACTTGGAAAAGGCGTTTGACAGGGTTGTAAGAAAGAGATTATGGGAGATACTGCCCCGGTACAATGTGAGCGGACCCTTGCTGCAAGCTGTAAAGTCTCTTTACAGAGATCACTCAGCCTGCGTGCAAGTAGGAGCTGGCATGTCGCCTTGGTTTAACATCCAATCCGGTGTTAAACAAGGTTGCGTCATGTCAGCTTGGTTGTTCAATTTGTATTTGGACAGCTGTCTTCATGGAGTGAGACAAAGTGACATGGGAGTGAAAGTAGGTAGCTCGAATATAAATTGCCTGCTGTACGCAGATGATGCAGTGCTTATTGCATCATCAGAAAGCGAGTTGAAGGCATTGGTTACCACTCTGAAAGAAGGATGCGCGAATAATGGTCTAAGCCTGAATGCGAATAAGACGAAGGTTCTGGTATTTGAAAGAAATGAAGAAAGAACAGTTTGCAAGGTCAGTGTAAATGATAAGATATTAGAACAAGTGAATGTGGTAGTATATCTGGGAAGTATGTTTAGCAGAGACGGTAGATACGAAATGGATGTGGAAAGGCGTATTGCTGCCGGTAACAGAGTTAACGGTGCCTTAGCTGCATTGTTGAGACGGCGAAACGTCAGCATAGCTGCGCGTTTGGCCGTACACAATGCAGTGTTGGTATCGACACTGTTATACGGCAGCGAAACGTGGGTATTACAGAAGAAGAATGTAAGAAAGATGATTGCTGTAGAGATGTGATCTCTTCGTCGGATATGCGGAGTCAGTTTATCTGATCGCATATCCAATGAAGAAATACACAGAATGGCAAGTACTAGCGTGGATGTCACAGTGAGAATGAAGAAGAACGTGCTCAGGTGGTTTGGGCACGTCGAGCGAATGAGTGAAGAAAGAATGGTAAAAAAGATTTATGAAGGAAAAGTGAGTGGTAAGAGAGGGAGGGGGAGACCTCGGTTGACCTTCGAAAACACAGTATCGACGATACTGGAGGAAGGTCACGTAAAAAGCATGAGGACCCCCCGGAGGGCATGTATGAAGAGGTTGATGACAGTGGACGAGGCGAAAGAGGTATGCCGAGACCGTAGCGTTTGGCCGCTCCGTTCTCTCTGCCTACCCCGCTAGGGATATAGCGTGAAGCTAAGTAAGTAAGTAAGTATGATTAAAATAATAATGAGGTAGTAAATACATAAATAATAAATACTAAAAAGGAGGGGATGTAGTGTTTGTATCTATTTAAAAGATCTTTACGAGTGTGTAGTGTCTTTATAGCCATACACTACATATATGTAAAAATATCACTTAACTAAGCGTACTCACAAATACATGTGCTAACCAAAACAAACGTCAGCGAAACCCTCATTCTAACTATACTATGACTGAGATATCATTAGTATTGACTGATTATAAATGATTCATTGTAAAAAGTTAGTAAACTGATGATTCATTGTAAAAAGTCTCAACCATATGATGAAAAATAATGTAGTATTTTTATTATTATATATATTTTTTTATATTTTAAAATAAAAATCTACTTCACAGACAACAAACAAAAGCTGGCCTAATCGTTAAAAAATTATCATACGTAATAATAATAAGATAAGCATAACATTGATCACATAAAAAGAATCTTTTGAAGTTTGAATGTAATTGTTATCGTTAAAAGCCAGTAACAACAGGCAGCGGTACTTTAATCGTCCATTGTTTAAATACAATTTTTAAAAAATAGAATGCTTATTGATAGCATAACAAATACAGAGGTATATGTGGTTTTGATTTACGATCAAACTGTACTGAAATGAAGAGCTACTCTGTAGTCTGTCCCCACGAGAGTTTCGTATAAATAAACTGCAGTCAAATGTGCCACTTTAATGAAAAATCCTAATGAATGGGAAATGTTGAAGACCGCTTTGTCGAATTTGAGGCTCAAATCGTACATGTAATAGCAGGAGCTGGGTATCGAGGGCAAGCATTTAAAATTGCGCTTTGCTCTGATGCACCATAATTGAAGCTCGATAGATGTGTGACTATAATTACTATGATTGTATTTTAGTAGTAGTGTAAACAATTTTTTATTTTCGTTTTACTTGTAGATGGTTTTTGGCTTTTAGTTAGTGAAATATATTCTATATAATAAATTAACTTATTCATAAATGATCGAGGCCTACCTAAAAAAGGAACCGCCTGACTGACAAATAATTGACCATCATTCATATATATGAAGGAATGATAAAGTTAGAGCGGGTAGGGTGGAGGGTAGTCGTTAACTAAAAGATAACAGATGTAGGAGATATAAAAAAAATATCTTTTCTAACTTTGATTCTTGAGACCAGTGAAGAGTAATATTTCTTTGCAGTATGCAGGTGTATACAAACTTGATTATGACTGTGGCTTATCAGAAAAAAGAAACAAAGAGAAGCATCAGTGTTAGGGTGAATGAAAGCATCTTCGGTGTCAAATATGGGAATGTATCAAAGTCAGCAGTGAGCTGTGAGCATACAGCGAACAAATCCAACCATTACATCAGGTTTATTAAACTCCACATAGTCGTTAGATAAAATAGATATATCCCTAGAATGATCCGCAAGGCTATTGAAATACAAAAATATCTTAATTTTAATAGAGAAGATGGTTTGGAACTTTCTACCACTCTTAAAAAAAAATAGAATCTCGGATACACCAGAGGACTAGGACCATGTAATGACGAAATTTGATATAATGTCAAATGACAAACGAACGCAACCTCCGTCTACCCGTGACTACAAACTTCTGTAAAAGTTTTCGAAACGTCGGATATCTAAAAATGTGTACAAATCATGATTAATCCGTTTAATATCATTTAATTTTTATTTTAAATATATTGAAAAATAAAAAAATATTGTACTTAGTTAACTTTCAAGGTATGAATAAAGTTAATTTCTGGTGCTAATTTCTTTATCTAATTCATCATCTTACGCTAAAGCTTGAAGCAGCGCCTGGGACTTGTGACAATAGATGTAGGTTTCAAGAGCCACTTTACAGCCACTCGCCTTTACTGCTCCAGCTCAATATAATGGCAGATCAGCTATGTATTATTATGAATATGTTTTTACCTCGTTTGTAATAAAAATAATAATTAATTGAATTATTAATTATTCAAATAAGCAAGGCTACCCAGCCGCAGATTGCGAGTAGTGTACTGATCTACTGGTACATTGAAACTATCTATTTTCGACTTTAAAGGTAGGAAACTTTGAAAACTGAAGTGACGATAGAGCGCTTGAGAGTATCAGGAAAAATTCCCGAGCTAAAAGATGATTTACACAGAGCGGTAATGAGCGGGACCATGATGTCTTTAGATATTTTAAGAGTGCAGAGCAGTGTTTCACAAACTTTTTAGTCCACGCTCCACTTTTGAATTTCTAAAACCACCATGTCCCCACTAAGCCAACCGTTGGTTTAAAATACCCTGGCGAGGGGATAATTTTTCTTTGGTTAAATCATTTATTCTCCACCTCCAATCGCCAAAATGCCCCCCAGTGGGGCGTACGCCCCACTTTGGGTTTCCAGTATTCTAGCTCATAGGTCCTCCATCCACTTCCTGACGGTTGGTTTCTAATAATATGAAATTATTTATTTCTTTATTTATATTCATATACATAAAATATTTATTGACAAAACAATTTTTTTATACATCAGACGGTATACTAGCTATTCCTGTATCGTGGGCTCTAAATGACAGTTTAACAACTTACAACTACTGTTGACACTCGTTTTACAAACAAATTAGTAACAAAATTAAAATAACAACAAAACGGAAACAAAGATCATTTAAAAGTTATTATTGGAAAAAAATAATAACAATTACACAACGCAATAATTATAGTTACCTAATAATTATAGTTAACATTCTCTCATATTTTCATTGTCTCCTTTTTGAAAAAGGAAGTTCTATATTTGTTACTATATTGTTGATGTCATTTCTTATTTTGTCATGATGAAATCCCATGGATAAATTCGAGAAAAGTCTTCGTAACATATCATATCATATCATATATGAACATAGCTTATTAGTTGGTTAACGCCAAAATGCTATATGGTGTCTCTTTCAAATTATAAAAATATAAAATTATTAACTTTTACTAATTTCTATTTTTAATTTGCACTTAGAAAAGATAATATATTTAATATTTTAAAATTTTAATGCATACACGTATGTCACGTAGGCAAATAAGGTAAATAAGTAAGAAAAATATTTATTTACAAAACTTACAAAAAAAAAACGTAGCGACCTGCGCCTCTTCGAATTCTTCCAAGAGAGAACTTATGGCCTAATATTCAGAGTGCTTCGACGAATTCTGAGAGGGGCAGGTTAAAATTATTCTATGTTAAATTTCATTACGTTTTTTAAACAAGTAATATTAACTTTGTTCATTAGTTTCAGTTAGCCAAGACTGTCTTATCTTACGTTTATTTTTACGTATATATTTCTGCCTTTATTGTCTTAGAAGTCAAATTATCATTTTTTATTTGAAAGGAGCTAAGTTTAAGGATCTAAATAATAATATTTACAGAATCGTAAAGTAAGTCTGAATTTGATTTACAAGTAGTTAAATGACGTCACATCGGAGATATGAGTGATATTTCGGAACAATTTTAATCGCAAATGGATCATTTCTGGAACGGTTCCAAGTCACGGTGGTATTTTTTTTTTGGTTCATGCTGCATCCTGTATATAAGTGGATCTTACTTAAAGATTAAATGTAACAGGAACATATAACATTTTTATCATATTCTTGTTTATTTTTTTATTCTATGCGTAAATATATATATATATATATATATATATATATATATATATATATATATATATATATATATATATATATATATATATATATATATATATATATATATATATATATATATATATATATATATATATATATATATATATATATATATATATATATATATATATATATATATATATATATGTTTATATTACTTGCGTTGATTTAGAAGCTTAATTTTTTCTAAGTTTCAAAAGCCCGAACACATGAACGTTGTGATTCAATCAGGGTTTCGTTTCCACCTTTTAAGAAGAAGAATTATAAATAGAAGTTTCTTAATTGAAAACACGTAAGTTAGGCGTTGTAAGTCCTATAAATACATGTATATTATAAGTATTATAAGTAACTGACAAATAAAAAAATATATATATTCAAATTTCACATTTCTATCAAACGATCCATGAGAAGAAATAAAATAGGGGTGGATTCCGAATTTAAAATACAGTCAATCGCAATTCAATAAAGGCGATTTATGTCAGTCGTTGCTCATCGTTGCGCTGTGTGCTGGCAGCAAACGGGTTATTGGCGAAGTTCCAGCGTCCTTATCTACAAGAAATAGAATCAATTTAAAGTAATAGTGAAAAATTGTCCTTTCTTTCAAAGATACTTTATGGAAGTGTTAAGCTAGGTAGGTTGTTGTTAAATATATGATGTTTTTGTGTTGTTGTAAAAAAATTGTATTCTATATAATCAATAAAATAGTAGATTGGCAATGAAGAAAGATTGTCTTTAAAAGAAAAAGATCTGCTCGTACTTTTTCTTTTCTACAAATCATGATCCGACATTAAATGTATTGGATATTTTTAATAATAGAATATAAAGAGTTTATTATTTGACTCTATCATATTTTTTTAACGTACGTTATAAATATTTTTTTTTCTGATCATTACAAAGCATCATCTCTTAAGTGGTCAAGAATGTGAGGCCAACTCATTTACTTGCCAAAACTATATCGAAGCCGATATAAAAGTTACCGTATAGAATCGAGTAAAAGATTCATGAGGTTAGGTAGAAGATTTCCCTTCATTTAAACAGTTTGATAAAAGATGACGTCACATTCGTGAGTAAATTTTATCAAATTTGTCACAATTTCATTGAAACTAAGTGATAAATTAAAAGTGTTTCTAGATTTTTAATAAGAAATATAACAACACATATAACTAATATGCTTATAAATTATTCCAACAGATATTTGCGTAATTTAATAGACATTTCGTTTAAATAACGACCTTTCCTTACAAGCTATACAATTTTCTTTGTTTTTATATTTTGTTTCACTTACAAATACCCTCATTTACATAATTTTATTAACAATAACATTTTATATATAAAATTTTTAATTTATAAATAAAATTATAATACTATAACAATAGTAATGTATTGTAAATAACCAAGAGCAGGTCATTTTTCATTTTATTTAGTGAAAATCATTATGAAATAGTTGCTAATGTAAATATGTTTTTATAGTAAAATTTTATTAAGCAGTCTATTTTCAGAGAGTTGTTAAGGAACATTAGGGCAATCACTTCGGGCGTACATAACCTGATTACTATCGGGAGTGGCTTTGATGTGTAATCCCGATTGTAATGTCCCGAATTTATTGGAAATGTCGTTTGTTGGAACTGTGAAATACGCACGAACAAATGAGCTCACAACGATTGATCGCACGAGCAGACCGCGATTTATACCTAACCCTTATGGAGCTAGTTTCAAACATTTGACTGTTCAGATGCTGATTGAATAAAAACTTGACTATAGATTTTATATTTCAAAGAGATGATTCCTAACACTTTCAAATTCGTTACTTTTGGAGTTTGTGTCAAGATGGTTATGTTTTTAAAATTGTATATTTTTTATCTTAAGTACTTTTTTATTTGATTCAAAAATATATTCTCTGTAATTTGTGATAAATAATTTAATAAATCAAAATAATAATATTTACATTTTGGTCCTTATTACCTCAAAACAACAACTATTTATAAGTCTTTAATATTTAAGAATGAAATTGCCACAAGCTTAGAGGCGGTGACATAGGAATCTGTGCGGGTAATTTTCCCTCTGAGAGCCTTCAATGACAATGTGGTCGCAAGCAATCAATTCTGTGTACATACACCAGTGTACTTGACTTTTTTCTATTTATATATACAAAAAACACAAACTAACTCTGCTTTAGGTAGTGTTGATTACTTCTCGATATTACTTAATTATATTAATTATGATTTTATACTACATTTTAAGTAAAAATTTACTATGTACTGTACTATTAACATATATTATGTAACTATTGTTATTTTTCAGCTTCTTCCTGTATCAGGGTAATAAAGGAACCTAGTGTTAAGACACATCGAAATAGAGACATTGGTTAAAGTATTAGAAGCCTTTGCGTGGCGCAGCGGCACAAGCGTGTGACTGTAACCAATAGGTTGTGGGTCCGATCCCGGTTCGAGGAAATGAAATATTCAATATTTTCACACTAAATATTTGATGTTTTTATTTCTTCTCTCTGGTACAAGGTAAAACGCGGCATTGAGTTCCGCCACACAATACATACCTTAAATTCGGCGGAAAGTGGGAAACGGAAGTGGAACGGAGTGTCTTAACACTAGATTCACAAGTTCCCTCTGCCTATCCTGCCATGTGAGGGATGCAGCGTGAAGCGGAGAGAGAGAGAGCTAAAAATATTAAATATTTACATTCTCGAATGCCGATCGAACTCACAACCTTTTGGATTTACGGTCGCTTTGGTTTTAATAAACTAAAGTTTATTGTTTTTTTTTTTTTAAAATAAAACAATGTTTTATATTCATCAATTGACTGATAGTCACGTCCTGAGTAATTTAAAATGTAAAATGTAAAAATAAATATCCTAAGATAAGTATATTATAAAATAACAAAAATTAGTAAATTATAAAATAACTTCATCCTAGCGGTTTTGTAAAATTCACGAAGACCACAAGTTATATGTATGGTGGAGTGTCATGACTTCAATTAAAGTTTATTCCGTGTTGTTATTTCCTTAACTTTTGGATTTTCTTTTATAAAATTATAGACAAATTGTTAAATAACACTATATTTCTGCAGCACTGATCTCTTCTCTTCCTGTGAACGTCAAAAGTCAAAGTTTGTATATCTATTTATTTTTACAAGATTTAGTCAGTTGTTTATTCACCATCTGTGCAAAAATCGTTTACAGTTATTTGTTTTATTTTTCGAAAAAGCTTTCATAGGAAAACGATTTCAATAAAACTTCTTGTTTTGTTCCGTGTTTCTTAATAAAGGAAGTTGATTGTTCAATTTTCATATATCAATTGTACTGCGGTGAACTTTCAGGTTTCGTTTTGTTGGATTTTACAAAAAATTCTATATTGGCTATTTCTTGAGAGGATATTTTTTTAAGCTTTAATATTGGCAGAGGAATTCTACTGATAAAACACTTTATTCTTATTTAGACACTTAACTTTTACTGCACTTTCAACCGAATTTTCGAGACATTTTGGCAATATGACTATGTGTTAATTTCAGAAAGTTACCATTCATACATTCAAAAAGGTACCTCGTTACCACAGTTTGTTTAAATATTTAATTTGAGTCGAAATGGAACCCATAACTGCTGCGTTCAAATTCGCGGACATGTTTTCAAATTATTAAATATGTATTATCAAAATATAATATTTTAATTCGTGTAAACACCGCACACTCTTAAATCTTTAAGAGACATAGGTCTCTAGATATATGATTCTCGTTTAATTGCCCCTTTTTTTAGCAAATATATTTCTTTGGCTGTATAGACCATTATTTGGCTATATTATAGTATACTATATCTCGCACATTAAAGGGCAGAGGTAACCTGGTGTTTCGTCGCGCAGGAGCACAAGCGCGTGACTCGGGGAAATGAACTCTTTAATATTTTCAAGTTTTATTTTTTATTTTTATTTTATTTATGTTTGGGAAACATACAATTACAGTAAAACATATACAATAAAATCACAAAAATTTAACATAAATCAATAAAGTTTCCAGTTAAAAAAAAAAAAGAGTTTAACAATTAACGAATCCATTCTATCGCTTTGGTCACAAATGCTACTTAACACGCAAAAAACTTCGGCGGAAAGTGTCGTGGGGAACGGAACGAAGTACCCTTACACTAAGTTCCCAATCTCTCTGCTAACTCTGCCATGTGCGGGATACAGCATGAAGTGAAAGTTATGAAATTGTTATATATTACATTGGAATCTGCAATTACGTCCAGAATCAATATGAATAATATCAATATCATGATATCATCAATCATTAAAATCAATTATTTTAATACTCAATCCAAGGAGGAACGTTCATTAAAGAAAGGACTAACATTAATGATAAAATATCATTGCACGTACCTTAACGCCTTATTTTATAGCTCAGCCGGCAACTCCGCTTGGGGCCAATTGAATTAATTATTGTACGAACATATGAAGCACCTACATCGAGTGTGAAATTATGCAAACTGAACATTATACCAACGTGGGATATTCACGACTTATAATTAAAATATATTATAGAATACTAGAGAGATCGCTCAAAATTACTAATTTACTGCTATTGCATTGAATCAGTACATATGTGTAGTACAGAGCGAGGTAGATAACTTTTTTTACATCATTCTTCTAAGTCCTCCTTCCTATCCGCACAATACCGGAGAGATACAGGGAACTTGAGAACCGTTCTGTTTCTCATTTTTCGCCGAATATCTATGAGTGTTGAGTAGCGGAACTTAATACCGCAGTGTACCTTGTTTACAAAGAAAAAAAACAAAAATTTATTTATATAATTTCTTAGAGTAGAAACCAACTCACAACCTGTCGTGTTTCGATAGTCGCACGGTTCGTGCTTCTGTGTGAAATATTTAAAAGTTTCTTAACTGAAGATTAATGGTATATAGTTTGCTTGAATGTTAAAAACAATGTATGTTAAAATGTTTTTAAACATTTTCAGCATAAATTAAGACAAACATAACAAATTTGTTCACTGCAATGTATTATTTTTTTACAGTTTCATGCTATATCTCAAACATGGTAAGGTAACTGGCGAAAGGAACTTAGTAACCTAACCTATTATGACGTTTCGGCTCATTCCCTACTTTCCATCTAATTTTAGAATAAAGGTGTTTCAAGAGTGCCATGGGCTGTTTTTATTTAGATATTTAAAAAACAATATATTTTAAAAGTAAAATAAATATTTAAAAAGTACACTGAAGAAAAATCCATTGACAAATCGAATTGTTCGGTTAGCACAAATAAAAAAACGCTGCTGCCCTCACTGAGGTGTTTCTTTTCTAAGTGTGGAATAGCATTTTAAAAATAGTAAAAAAATCTTCTTAATTGTTATTGGTAAAAACTACATCTAATTACCGAGTAATTGATATTAGTTCAAAAACGGCACTCATGGCCGCGTTTTGCTCCGTTACTAGAAGGAAGAAATGAAAATATAAAATATTTTGTTTCCTCGATGGCGAATAGAACCCACACCCACAATCTACACCCACAGTCTGTCTCGATTACAGCTGCACGGCCCTGTGTGCTGTGCCGCTGCACCATGACGGCCTCAACAATAATAATTTTAAATAAACAATGTATGATACTCGCCAAAACCAAAGATCAATAATATAATTTATAAAAATGGAATACATTATTTAATAAACATATTTGACAGACGCTATTCTTGTATTTCCGTCCAAGTGACGTGTATTTTATAAACATTAGTTAATTTTGCATAAAATTAAACTAACGTGTGTGACGTTAACGTGCTAACTTGTGACTTTAAACGACAGGTTGTGAATTCGACCCCCACTTGAGAAAATTAAATGGTAATTATTTCAAATTAAATATTTAATGTTTTCTATTTTCGCTCTGGAAATAAAGTAAAGCGCGGCGTTGAGTTCCGCCACTCAAAACGCAATGCCTTAAATTCGGGGGAAAGTGAGGAAAGGAAGTGGAATGGAGTGTCTTAACACTAGATTGAGAAGTTCCCTCTGCTAACCCTGTCGTATGCGGGATACTGCATGAAGCTGAGTAAATTAAGCTAACTATGCAGTCAATTTGGGTATAAATTTAAGTCCTGATACGGAAAAATTAGAAATAATAAGCACATACAGCCATATGCAATTTGAATTTACCGAAAAGTAAATAGTAGTTAAACAAAGAACATATTTTATGAGTAGTAAGTAAATGAGAAACTTCTTCTGGGTCTATTTAACACTCTTATTCTCTAAGGCAGTGCGGACAAGGGAGAATTCGGTACTCATATTAGAGACGTAAAGCGATAAAGGTGTAATTTAACGCTGCACTTGCTATAACTCTGTTTAAGATAATCCACGAACATTGCATTAAATGTTGTCGCGTTAGTCAAGAGCTATTATATATTTAATTTTTATTTTTAGCTTCACGCTGTAATCCCTTACATACCAGGATGTACAGATGAAACCGGATGGACCTTGTGGTAAGACACTTGGTTGTCCCCTATTCTCAGCCCAATTTGAGGTACTGCGTGTTCAGTGGCAGAAATCAACGCCGCGCTTTAGCTTGTTGCCACAGCGAAGAAATTAACAAAAATCTTTTACTCGAATGATAATCGAATCCACAACCAACTGCGTTTACAGTTACACGATCGTGCCCCTGCACCACTACGGGTCTTTAAAGATTTGTTCGTGATCGTAGTTCTCTCAGTCTTCTCTGGTAACGAGCTCGACCGATGCGCAATGTCCTGAAAAAACAGAGGAAAGCGGAGAGGGAAAATAACGAAATGTCTTCACCCTAGGTCCCGGCTACTGTAAAATATATTCGTGTATGTGAATGATTACTAAGTTCACACCGAGCATATTATATGTTTGTTACAGCTAAAAAAATATCGTTTCCATTCAAACCCGAACGCAATTTATAAATATTACGTAACATGCTATATATTCGTACGCCATGATACGTGCAATTAACATCGTAGTTCTCACTACCCATACAGCGCCGGATTAGGGAGACAATAACCATTGTACGAAATAAGACCTGAACGAAGTCATATAAAATTATGAAGAGGTTGATAGAATCTATTGTGTAGTTTCTGTTCTACTTATCACCCTATTCGCTTACGTATACCTGAAAATTGTTAATCTCAAATAAATAAAGGTTTATTTTTGTTTGTATGCTCATGAGTTCCTAAGTTGCGGACGGCTTTTAGTCTAATATGTTTTTTTCAAAATGAATCACGTTGAGTTCATTAATGTAGTATATTTATATATTTAACATAACAAATTTTGTGATTTTTCACTACAGAATATACTACGAGGTGGGTCCAAAAAGTGTCGCGAATTTTGAATTTTCGCAGGTTACGTATATTCGCAGATTAGAAGAAACTTTTGGCACTAAGTGTTTAATATCTCATGGGGATTACTTTGAAGGGGACAAAATAGATATTCATCAATAAAGAAATATTTTTAGAAAGAACATAAAATTTGCGATATACAATACGTACTATATTGCATAGTGATAAGTTATTAAATTAACTTTACCATATCCTTCATTTTACCTCTCATGACACAGAAGTACGAGCGTGCAGTCGCAAAGACTATCGGTTGCGAGTTCGATCCTTCCTCGTAGGTATGAAATATTTTCATTTCTTTGCTCTGATAACAAAGAAGAGCGCGGCGTTGAATTACGCTACTCAACACGCAATGCTTCAATTTCGGCGGACAGTGGATTACGGAATTGAGTATCTTAACACTTGGCTCGCAGGTTCCCTCTGGCTACATTGACATGTGCGTGATACAGAATGAGTTTAATAAGATAAATAGGTATAAAAATAACCTAAAAGCTCCAGAACACTCTCTACCGCAGCCTATTCATTAAAGCTCTTCATTAAAACGGTAATTTTAACTGCAGCTAATTTATTCAGTACACGCTCTTTGGTACAGATTGCTGAGTGGCGTGTTCATTGTACCCACGGTTTGGGAATGAATTGCGCTTGTGAATGAATTTGTGTTAATTGTAGTGGACGATTTGTAAAGGTTTTCAATTTTAGTTGATGAAAGAGAAAATTAGC
This sequence comes from Eueides isabella, assembly GCA_019049475.1. Taxonomy (NCBI): domain Eukaryota; kingdom Metazoa; phylum Arthropoda; class Insecta; order Lepidoptera; family Nymphalidae; genus Eueides; species Eueides isabella. Next base: position 1,626,729 of record CM032386.1, read on the forward strand.
TGTTTCTCTGTTTATAGAAAAAGTATAAAAATGTATGACATATGTTTTCATCAAACTACAACGTTTTTATTAAACACTTATTTTATGTTGTAATACTGTGCTTTTCGATAATTGAGTGTGTTTTATTAGAGTACTAATTAAAACTCAAATTCCATTTTACTTACTTCAGTTTTGCAATTACCACCGTAAATGCGTATTGAACTGCTGAGACCTTTAATATAGTATGATTATATTTTACTTCAATTTCTTACATGTAACATTCAACGTAAATATATGACAGTAACAGACAAAATATTTATATTAAAATCAATACTTAAAATTATAAACCCATTAAATTAATGATCACATTTTTATAAAAAAGCTGGGTTTCATAAACCACTGCGTTGATTTCGTTTTAAAAAACCGCATTGAAATTAGTTCATTCATTCAACTACGGTGGCCCAAGCAATTACATAGTTCAAACTTATAACACTCCTAAGAAACTTATGTCTATGTCCATTAAAAAGTACATTTAAAATAGTTTAACTTTATTTCTTGTGGTAATAACAGTGCGATCGTCTCTCGACACATCGTGGAGCGGACGGACGATACAAGTAATGGACTCCTTTATCACTACAGAGAGTAAGAACTTTGCGAGTTTTACTCGGCAATTTGTACAAAGTGTACAGTTTCCATTCTTGCACTTATTTCTTAAAGAGGAAACGTAGCATTTACGTTTGACGTAAGAACTAGCCAAATAAATAATGGACAAAACTTATATTTATATAATTATGTTCGTCAACTGCCTTGAAAGCACAGTATCTGTGGAGTTTTTTTATATAAAATACATTTGTGACAAAAGAAAACTGATAATTTGTAATAAATATATAAGTATAACAAAAGGAAGTCATGGCTGTTTTTGCAATCAGTGCTGACAATTCCATTGATGAAGTTACTCATCCATATTTGCACTTAGAAAATGGTCAGCAAACAAATTTTACACAACCACAGACAGAGACATAAAACAGATTTTATTATGTGATCTTTTATATTTAGTGTTAAGACACTTTGTTTTCACTTTCCATCAAATTGAAGGCATTGCGTGTTGAGTGGCGGAAAACAAACGATAAAAACCAGGCAATTTATTCTGTGATGCTTCAATGTGTATTCTAACGATAACATTAAATTTATTTAGATCATCTAACCAATGATGAGTGTCGTCATTGGAGATTACTGTTAGTCAATGAACGGGGTCCACCAACATTTCAATGTATAGTAACTGTGAATGTTGAATTATGTGGCAAATAAGCCAATTACAATTGCTAGAAAATAATGTAGAATTTTAACAAGCGTATGAGTGTCAAATTACAAAATGGTCATTTTAGAAAGATATTTTGGAAAATTCATTGTGATTTGTTATCACTCGATCTCGCCTTACCACGTTATCAGTGCGAGGAATGGAAAAATATGTCTCGAGTCAGAATTGAACCCACAACCTGTAGCGCTATTCTTGTGCTCGTACGCAATAACTAAATTTTTCAAGCTTAACTTAAACGTATAATGCCAAAATTGAAAAAGGGCTCACCTTCGCCGTTCCGTCCAACGCGATTCAATCGTTCTCTTTTATTGGCATTGGTTTCTGCTTCGTTGTAGCGGAAAATCCGCGTATTTGATTCGTGCAAACTATTTCTCGTATAAAATTTATTTTTGACTTGAATAGATTTTTATGTGAATGTACAAAAAAGGAATGTTAAGACAGTGGTATATTAAGTTCCTAAATAAGCATGCACCAACTCTATATTTCGCAAATCCTTTAATATTTGCATTTTTCTTATAATAAATATTTTTACAAATAAAAATAGAATCTTCAATACCTATCTAACGAAAACCTGTATAACAACTATGCTGCGTGTACGTTAATAGAAGCGCAGAAATATTGAAATGTTAGGATTTGGCAAGTGCGCTGGATGCCCTAGATTTTAAGTCTAAACTCACTTGTTCAGGATCCAATAATATGTTTTTTTATGAATTAATTATAAGTAATTATTTAATCTAAATTGTTCTTAAAGTTTATAAAATATGATTTCGCAAAACCTCGTCTTAAGTAGCTTTTTGCCGTGTGATTCCGGCTTAGAATAGGATCGATCACCCTGGTACTGATGGTGTCGTCAAAGGCGACTAAATTGCGTGTGGTAGAGTCACGTTGCCAGTAATGGCAACACGCCACCCCCGGCATTTAAGACCGGCGTTAAGTAGTGGCTTTGGCCACTGCGTTTCGCATTAGGTAATGCCGGGCCCCGGTGCCCTTCCACCTTAAAGGACGGCATAGCTCCTGCAGCTCCTCTGGAGTTACTCGGGGCCGTGGGCGACGGTGATCACTTACCACCAGGTGACCCGTACGCTCGTTTGCCGTCTTTTCCATAAAAAAAGCTTGCAAAAAGAATTACTTCAATAAGAATTCTAGTGCAAATTTGAGACTTCTAACATTTGTAATCACGAAGTTCCAAACAAAATATCTACCACAGAAACAATCCCTTAAGGGTAGAATATCGCAAAATTCCTTTCTAACGAGTATCAAATGTTTTAAAAAGAACCTCCATGCAACATTTTAAACTTGTAGTACTTGCAGTATCTAATTACTTATACAAGGCACATCCACTTGTCACTGTGGTATGACGTGTGGTGGAACTAAACGCCGTGCTTTGCTTTGTTGTCTAATAAGTATAATGAATATTTCTTCTTGTAATATAAATATACCGAATCTGTATGAAAACGAAGTTAATTTAAAGTTTTTTACTAACAATAATTACTGACAAGACTAAAAGGATTTTCAAGAGATTAATTAGATCCTACCAAACTAGCACAGGCGAATATATTTGCGAACTGACTCTGAGCACTTTGCAGATAAAGCTCATAATCCTATAATAAGTTGAGATGAAAAAAAACAGGGGTTCAAAGGTGCTAATAAGACCTTTTCATTTAATTAATACAACATTACCTCGCTGAGGCCAGTCGTAGCGCAGAGACATAAGCGTGCGATTGTAAACGCGACAGAATGTGGGTTCAATCCTCACCTGAAAAATGTTCTATTTTTATTTCTCACCCTAGTAATAAGCGCTGCGTTGAATTCTGCCAGTCAAAACGGAACAAATCTAAAAATTGACGATAACATGTCAATATTCTTAGACAAAGCGCAGCGTTGAGTTCTGCCACTCAACCCGCAATATTTCAAATTCGGCAGAAAGTGAAAAACGGGAAACATTAGACTTCCCGGATCTTTCTGCCTACCTGGTGATCTGTGGGATGCAGCCTAAAGAAATAAAAAAAATGTTAATACTAAAAATAAGCAAGCTTTAAAACGAGGACTGTATTTACAATCAAAGATCATTTAATTAATAAATATAGTTGACATATTGAGCATTCACATGCTCATCGAAAATCGATATGACATGAAGAGAACCCGTTATCGGTTTAATGGACATTGCAATTATTGTTTCGATGATATTTATCCTATGTATCGTAAAATTTATGTATGTAATATGGCATCCAGTGCTTCCTCCATTCCTACAGAGCTAAAACACCCAGTGTAAAGTCACTTTCTCTACCGTTTATTGAACAATACAACTTGAAGTAATTATATTAATTAAGGCATGTTGTGGCAGACGGGCGTACGAGTATGTACACATACGTGTAAACGTTTGACTGTTAACGCGACAAGTTGTATGATCGATTCCAACTCAAAAACCAAGCTTAAAATTTTAAAATGCCTCCGACCCATGTAAATATAAAGAAGTTCAAGAACCTCAACGCTGAACAAGGCTTTCCTATAAAAACACATACTGACACAGCTTCACGCTGTATCCCGCAGACGGCAGGTGTAGACAGGCGGAACTTGAAAACCTAAAAAAATATTTGCCATCTGCGGGATACAGCGTGAAGCTGAGTATATTTTACTGAAAACGAAATATTACTATGGGAAACAAATTCAATATTAAAAGATGAATTTTGTTACAAATATACTTTGATACTTGTTATGGCATAATAAGTGACCTTTTCTTTGATAGATATTTTTTTTCCGAAAGCGTAGATAATAATAGAAAGGTTTGGGATTTCAATAGCAAATGTCGGTATTCTGCTTTTCAGAGTTTTTGTTAAGTATTCGTAATAATACAATCCATTACGTATAGACCTTGATAAATTGGCTGGTTAGTGGTAAGTTAGGACGATATCGTGTTTGGTTTTTTTGTTAGCGGGGCCATGTATTAAGACACGTCTCAAATATAGTTAAAACAGCTCTTCATCTTTATAATATTAAATGATAAATTATATTAAATGTTTAATTTCAAAGGTGTAACATTTTAACGTTTACGGTCCAATAATACTTTAGAATTAGAATTCGGCACTCATATATGTAGATCTCAAATTTAATTGTCGGTGAATTATATTTTTTATGAATAATCCCTTTCTAAAGAAGTTATTGCTGTTAATTATTCATTTATAAATAATCTTTATTATTAACCCCCTCATTTTCCTACGTTCTTTGATCTTACTTGTTACTTATATTTGTTTTGCTTTCCCACTATTTACTATCTATCTATAACTGTCACATCACTTTACAAATCAGAGGACTGACTTTTGATTTCAGATGGCAGAAGGAACTGAAAACTGAACTGAAACGGAAAGTTTCCATCGCATTGTTATGGCAATGCGTGTTAAGTGCCTATTTGTCTCTCTACCTAGCCGTTACTAAATATATCAAATATTTAATTTCCTTGAACAGGCACCGAATCTACAACATTTCGCTTTTACAGACGAACGCTTATGCCCTTGCGCCACGACAGACTTCAAATATATTAATTAATGAAATTGATATTTCATTGCCTATGAATTAAGTTCAATTATAGTTATTGAATGTAATTTATATTCAATTAATCATCAATTTAATTACATGATAAATGTTACGACATTGATATTTTAATACAACATTGTGTTAACAGTCACGTGTAAATTGTATATGATTTACAATTAACGCGCGTTTTATATTCATATTTTTATCGTTTTTCGTAGCGCGTATAATCTACTAAATAACTATAATATATTATATGAACGGATGCAAAGACCACTGCACGTATGTACTGAGCTAGAATGGTTCATTTGACACACAATAGATGACGCTGTCTTTTAATTTGAGAGACAATCAGTAGAAGTTGTCCCATCAACTAGTGATGCCATTCGATATGTTACTATTGATAGTGACTATTGATATTTCCGCATCACTTCAACCGTGTTCAACTTCAAATTAAGTGGCAGTTATTTACTATATAAATGTGCGGTGTTGTTGTTTGTTTGAATCTGTCAGGGCTTTAAAGCTTGATTTATATAACTTTTTACACTTATAAATAATAGTTGAGCCTGTCGTAGCGCACAAGTGTCTGTGTGTGTAAGAGGTAGATTATGAGTTCGCTTTAAACATTTCATATTTTCTAATGATATATTTGATATTTTAATTTCTTCGATCTGCTAACAGGGCACAGCGCGGCGTTGAGTTCCGTCACTCCACACAAAGTACCGCGGATCCGACAGAAAGTGGGAAAAGAAATAAATTAAAGAAGAATTCCCATTAAAACACTTTCGATCTCATTTCTGCTGAACTCCCAAAGTATTGCAAGTTAATAAACGAACTCAACGCTGCGCTTTGTCTCTTTACCAGAGCAAGAAAATGATAATATTAAGTATTTGATTGTTTCATTTCTCGCTCAATGGCTTCGTGTCGGTGTATCTATTGGTCTGCAGTTAATATGTACCTATATAAATTTATATATATATATATATATATATATATATATATATATATATATATATATATATATATATATATATATATATATATATATATATATATATATATATATATATATATATATATATATATATATATATATATATATATATATTTCTTCATTTCCACACAATGTTGTACGTGTTTATCACCGTTCACGTACACCACCTGCTCCGGAGCAGTAACTATTATATATCAAAGTCATTTATGACGGATGATCGGTTGAAATAATATATCAGATGTGCCAATATTACATATTAGAGAATTAATTGACGTGTACATAACGCGTTGCCATGGCTACATATATTTTAGTGTATACAAAAGTACTTATTTTTATTGATTGAATGTATATTTTGTGCAGGTTTGTATGAGGTCGGTAGCGGCGCAGTGGGACAAGGATGTGACTGCAATAACGATAGGTTTAATCCCCACTCGAGGTTTTTTTTTTTTCTTTTTTTTCTTTCAGCTTCACGCTGTATCCCGCACTAGGCAGGGTAGGCAGAGGGAAAGGACCTAGTGTTATGACACTCCGTTCCCCACTTTCCGCCGAATTTGAGGCATTGCGTGTTGAGTGGCGGAACTCAACGCCGCGCTTTGCCTTATTCCCAGAGCGAAGAAAATGAAACATTAAATATTTAAATTGAAAATATTAATATTTCATTTCCTCGACTGGGGATTGAACCCAGAACCTGTCGGTTACAGTCACACTCTTGTGCCGCTGCGGCACAACAGGCCTCAACTCGAGGAAATGAAATAATTTTTCAATGTAATTTCGTCGTTATAATAAGGAGACAAGGCGTAACGTTGAGTTTTGCCTCTCGGAATATGTTTATTTGATTGGAGCGTTTTAATACCAGGCCACGAGGTTCCCTCTGCCTACATTGCTATCTGCGGGATACAGTGCATGTTGAAGCAAATAAAATATTTAATGCGTAATTAATAAAAAAATATTAACATTCTGCACTCTTTTACTATATAACTCATAATTGTGCTAATTTGCTCATTTTGTTTTACAATAATTATATAAATAATGTAATGCTTATATATATTTAAAGTAATATCAAATCGAAATTAAAAATCGAATAATATCAATACTACTATTTATTGTGTAGTAATAATAAATTAAAGATTGAATTTATTCCCGCTGATTGCAAATCACTGAAGCTGCGTCACCGCGTCTTTATCTACAGCATTTATCAAATATATTCAGAGCCTTTGTAAAATTTATTGGTTTCCGAATGACCGCCCCCGCGGTCGAGATTGCGCAAAATATAAGGTGACGAAGGATATACAAGTCATTTTCTAGTCTTGCGACTAAAAAAACCTCAATAGAAACTACATATGGATGTAGAAGGAACAACAATATACATATATATTTCATTGAAATATATATATTTAATAAGGCTTTGTAATTGTGCTGTGAAATACTCTAGTGTTCTACACTAAACTTAATTTGGTGAAAAAACTAAAGCTGAAGCTCCAGCCGACTCAGCACAACAGTTATTTTGTAGCAATTTCGTCGAAGTTTGTTTAGTTGTTTATTATCGAAGGAACTACTGGTTCGATTTGAAACTTTTATATGTAAGAACTTCTAAAGTATGTGCTATAAATATAAAATTTGCACACACAGTGCATGTTATTTGATGGTCGTCAGAAGTGAGGTCATAATCTTAATTTGAGCTCAATCAAACACTCGGCAGTTGGTCAAATTGATTTTACAAGGTATCCCAGAGGCTAACGTACATTATCATCCATACAATAACAAATTAACAAATAAATTCTCTTAAACACTTGGATTTGATAAATAATAGACTGGACTTTTTTTTAAGTCGTAACTTTGCATATTTTGATTTTAACTCATTATTAGTGTGAGGTACACTTATATTTCACATTTATATTTACTATTAATTTTTTCGTATTTTTATTTTCTATTATTTGTTTTTCTTTAATTAATAACTTGTACTGAAGTTTTACTTCCTACAATTTTATAACGTGCTGAAGCCACTTGAACTGTACATTGATAGATTGATCTATAATTTTAACCCCATCTACATATGTATCAAGATTATTATTAAGCTTCACAGTATATCTCAGAAAGGCAGGACATGCAGAGGGACCTAGTGATTGAGACAACTTCTCAAGTTAAGACATTTCTCTTTTTCATTGTTGTTGATTGGTAAAACTCATCGCTCTTTGCTTTGGTACCAGAACGAAGTAATGGAACTAGCCCGATTCTCTTATCTCTTTTTATTTAATTTTTTCCCTCTAAGACACAGCTGCGGCTCCGACACAGCACATCCCTTTTTACCCGATTTAGAAACATATATAAGTTATGTTTAGATAAACTTCCTTCGTCTATATTTTTATAGAAAAGTTAAATAAAGAAACAAAGTTTCACGCTATAAATAAAAAAGGAATATTTATTTCAGCTTCACGCTGTATCCCGCACATGGTACGTCTGTAGAAGGAACTTGAAAACCTAGTGTTCAGATACTCAGTTCCGTTATGCTATTTTTGCCAAATTTGAGGCATTGCGTGTTGAGTGCCTGAACTCATTGCCGTTGTTACTAGAGTGAAGAAATGAAAACATTAAATATTTAATTTTAAAATATCACATATTTCATTGAACCTATACCCTGTAGTGTTTACAGTCACACGCTTGGGCCTCTGAAGCATTACAGGCCTCAAATAAAGAAATAAAATGTAAATGAATTTTAAAAATTTCAATAACGAAAAAGGTTTATTAACATTTTTACATTTTATACAACTTCCTACCTTTTTGAAACTACTGACTTAATTACGGTTTTCTTGTAAAATTTAAATCAAATCCATCGAAGAAGCCACCATCGGCTCGGCAGGTGGCAAATTTAATGTTTGAGAAGTGCCGGCGAGTAACTAAATGTTGTAAAGTTGCTGTTTTCAAAATAGTCGTATACTTTAACTTATTTTGTTGTTCACTTTCTAATATTGGAAAAAAAACCTATAATTATTAAGTTACGTTGATGTTATTAATAAAAGAAGTGAGACAAAGATTTGTTGTCAATTGCAACTTGAATAAAAGTGAAACCGACAAATAAAAAACGTAACCAAGTAATTGCTGTTGCCATAACGAAAAACTTAATGAAATTAATCATTACGTGTCACATTCAGTAAAACCTTTATAAATTCTTATTTAACTGTAAAATAGGTTTTTTTTTTCATGTCAAGAGGGGGCAAACGAGCTGAAGGTCCACTTGATAGTAAGCAAAACCTTCGTCCATGAACACCTACATCCTGAGGTTGAAGGTGCGTTACCAGCCTTTAGGGTGAAATATAATTGGTTACTAGGGACGTTCGAAACACCTGCCAATAAAGCCTAACTGATTGTTTTGCAGGTAGCCAAGCCAAGTGTCTGTCTATATACGCTCGTAAACTTGTGGTCGGTAGTGTACTTAATTTAAGCTACTTTACCTCACATAATTGAATTCTGCCTAAAAATGTATATATTTAGAGTAACCCACGCACCCACACTCCGCATCAGGATTACGAGTAGATACTTTGTTATTGATACTCAAAGAGCGACGCGTTAGTATTCCTTACAAAAGGTGACACATTTGATTAATTGTCTACAAAATGTTCGCTGATTGATTGCTTTGTAATCTTGTTTGTAACTTCTGTGGCGCTCAGTTTTTGTATCACAGCCGATTTTTCTCTTATTTTTCAAGTTTCTTGTTAATACAAGACAAGATATTGACGTGATAAATTGATGACGGTTAGGTTTGACGGCCAGACATAAATCAATTATTGTAAAAATGGAGGGTGATTTTCTTATTTAGAATAGTGAAATGTTCAATATTTAATATTGAAGCCTGTTGTGGCAACGTAACAAACACGTCCAACTGTTAACGCTACAAGTTATGGTTGCAATTCCTCCTCGAGGACATATAATATTAAATATTCTAATTTTATTCGCTTTGGTACAAGGCAAAACTCAGCAATGAGTTCGCCACTCAACATGATATCGAATATTAATATATAGTACTGAACATAATATATCAAAATACCGCTTATCACTAAAGTAAAATCACTCAAAAATCACATATTTCGCCGACAATTCAAAAGATAAGGTGTAAAGAGAATCGCTATTACATCAAACGGGTCGGACAGGAAAGTTTTAGTTGAGAAGTGTTCACAGACGGACATCGGCTATTGATATCGTTTTAACGAACAAATTGGTCATGACTGCTCATAAAATATATTGTTCTTTGAATCAGATTCAGTTGCACATTTTATATTTGATTATTTTCTTATATATTTACTGAAGTATAAAAAGTATTGAAATTAAATTAAAGAAGGAATGAAAATATTAAATACTTTATTCTCTCGATTAGGGATCGATCCCACAGCCTGTTGCGTTTACAATCGTACAAAATATATTTGCTTTCTGACCCTGTTCATGAAAATCGTTAAAATTTAAAAAAAAATATAAGAAATACAGTACATGATCTTTCTCTGTCAATAATATATATATATATATATATATATATATATATATATATATATATATATATATATATATATATATATATATATATATATATATATATATATATATATATATATATATATATATATATATATATATATATATATATATATATATATATATATATTATATATATATATATATATATATATATATATATATATATATATATATATATATATATATATATATATATATATATATATATATATATATATATATATATATTAGCCATAACTCTGCCGGAGTTATGGCTGAGGTCTGAGAAGCCCTTTACGTCATTTGTAAAATTGAAAGAAGCTATACAAAAGGAATTCGTCGAAACAATCAACAGCAAAGTCATGCATGAGTTGATGAGCAAACGCAAGAAACGCAGTGACGAAAGTTATTATCAATACATGCTTACGATGAAAGAACTGGGAAAAAGAGCAAAATTTCCTGATTATGTCGCGATTCAATACATTGTAGACGGCATTACGGATTACGAGGTGAATAAAGTCTGTTTATACGGCGTAACTACATATCCTGCTTTAAAAGAAAAATTGAACCAGTATGAAATAATGAAGCAAAAGATGAAGCCGCGCGGAGACAAGCAGCATTTCGGGATGCCACGCGAAGCATATACGAGTGATAAGAAACGACGCGACGCGCCTACCGCGGGAGCAAACCGGATAAGCGAGGCAAGGAAAAATACATTCGTGCGTTGTTATAAGTGCGGTGAAGCGGGACATGTAGCAAGCGATTGTAATAATGGTGTTAAGTGTTTTCGGTGTAACTCTTACGGACATATTGGCCCTGATTGTGAGAAATATATGTCGAATAATGCATACGGACGACGCCACGACAGCCGCCATTTTGAGGGCGGAAGCGCGAGCGAGAACAAGAGCGAAGTGAAGTTGCAGCGGTCCATGTTCGTTCATCGTTCGTCAGAGGGCGCAGGAGTCGAGAATGAAGCTAGCTACAATACAAGGGAACGAGTAAACGACACGAAGGTTGGTTCGTTCGTTCAGAACGGAATATGTCAATGTCAATGTCAAAGACATCGAAACAATAACAATGTATTTAATGTAAATCATAAATCATGTAATAAGTCCGTAAAACGATGTCAAATACAAGATATTTTCGTAAATTGTTTATTAGATACTGGTAGCGATCTAAATTTATTAACTTACGAGTTGTTTACTATGTTGAATATTGTCTGCTATGAACCTGATGAGATAGCGCTATACGGTATAGGTTCTAATAAAGTTAATTCAATTGGTAAGTTTACAGCTCCTTTAGTAATAGATGGTCATTGTTTTCAAGTTAGTTTCTATATTATTCCCAGTGGTGTTATACCATACCAAGTTATCTTAGGTCAAACATTTTTAGCAGATACTTTTATCCAAATAAATAAAGGCTTAGTTCAGATAAAACCTCAATATTATGATAGTTCTTATCTATTATTTTTACCTTCCAGCATTAATAACCAAGATGACAGGTTGTGCGTCCAAGAATTAATAAGTAATTACAAACCATTAAGGATCAAAGAAGCCCCTATAAAACTCAAGATAGTTTTAAAAGATGATATACCTGTTGTGCAACGACCACGTCGACTAGCTCTAAAAGAGGAAGAAATTGTAAAGAATCAAATAGAAGAGTGGCTGGTTAATGGAGTTATACGTCCAAGCTATTCAGAGTATGCTAGCCCATTGGTGCTTGTTAAGAAGAAAGATGGAAGCACTAGAGTGTGTGTTGACTACCGCAAAATCAATCAAAAGATGATTAAAGATGAGTATCCACTTCCAGTTATCGAAGATCATGTAGACAAGTTAAGTAAGTTCAGGTTTTCAGTACCTTAGATTTAAAAAATGGATTTTTTCATTTACCTGTTGAAGAGGAGTCCATTAAATACACTGCCTTTGTTACAAGTAATCCGGAGGGACAATATGAATTCCTGTATGCACCATTTGGACTATCTGTATGTCCGAAATACTTTATGAGGTACATCAGTATTATATTTACAGATCTTATAGCGGCAGGTATTGTTTTGATATTTATTGATGATATTATAGTTTTGGCTAAAGATGAAACTCAAGCAATAGAAAGACTCAAGAAGGTGTTAAAAGTAGCTTCAGAATATGGATTAGGGATCAATTGGAAGAAACCTCAACTATTACAACAAACAGTGGAATATTTGGGGTATGTAGTATCAAATGGAACAATCAGACCTTCCCCTGAAAAGACAGAAGCAGTGAGGAAGTTTCCGGAACCAAAAAATATCAAAGAAGTACATAGTTTTATTGGATTAACATCGTATTTTAGAAAATTTATTCAAGACTATGCTTTAATTGCCAAACCTCTCAGTGACTTATTGAAAAGTGGTGAATTTCAATTTGCAGAGGAAGAAAGATGTGCATTGAACATTCTAAAACAGAAATTATGTTGTAAACCTGTTTTAAAAATATTCGACATACAACTACAGACAGAACTACACACTGATGCTTCTAAATTTGGATATGCAGCAATACTTATGCAGAAAGACCCGATAGATGAAAGCTTGCATCCCATACATTATCTAAGCCGTAAGACTAGTGAAGATCAACAAAAATGGAGCAGTTACGAACTTGAAGCACTCGCTGTAGTCGAGGGAGTAAAGAAATTTAGGAAATATTTAATAGGAATACCATTTAAAATCATAACTGACTGTGAAGCATTTCAGAAAACTTTAAGCATAAGAGAAGTATGTGCTAAGGTGGCTAGATGGATTTTATTATTACAAGATTTTGATCACACAATTGAACACCGTTCAGGTTCAAAGATGAAACATGTGGACTCATTAAGCAGAAATATTTGTATCGTTAGTGGTGAATTACATGCGAAAATACAGAAAGCCCAAGAGGAAGATACAGCCCTGCGGGTAATAAGAGAAATATCAAAAGATAGACAATATGAAGACTATGTGATGGAAAATGAAGTTCTTTATAAGGGTGTTGATAAGAAAATAGTCATACCAGATGGTATGGATCTTGAAATTATAAAAAAAGCACATGAAGTAGGACATTTTGGCAAACAAAAGATTAAAGATATTATAAATAAAGATTATTTCATCAATAGGTTAGACTACAAAATAGAAAAAGTTATTTCAATGTGTATACCATGCATATTAGCAACCCGGAAAGTAGGAAAGAAAGAAGGATTGTTGAACCCTATTGATAAAGGTGAGCGTCCATTGAGTACTCTACATTTAGATCACTTTGAACCACTAGATGCTACAAAAAAGATGTATAATCACATATTAACGGTTATAGATGCGTTTACAAAATTTGTATGGATTTATCCAGTGAAAACATTAACCACAAAAGAAACTGTCGAGAAATTAAAACTGCATCAGAAAGATTATGGAAATCCATATAGATTCATTACAGATAGGGGAACAGCATTTACAGGAAAAGAATTTGAAGAATATTGTCAAGAGGAAAGAATAGAACACATTAAAATTACCACTGGCATACCAAGAGGTAATGGTCAAGTAGAGCGTATGAATCAAATTATTATATCAGTCTTAACGAAAATGTGCATAGAAGAGCCAACTAACTGGTACAAGCCCCTTTCGAACTACTGATTGGAACTAAACTGAAGTTAAAAGAAGATTTAAGGATAATGGAGTTGTTAGAAGAAGAAAATAGGCAAGAATTCATAGGAAAAAGAGAAGAATTGAGAAAAGAAGCGAAAGCTCAGATTTTGAAGATTCAAGAGGAGAATAAGAGAACTTTTAATAAGAAGAGAGTACAAGGAAGAGTATATAAAGTAGGAGACTTAGTTGCCATACAGAGAACCCAATATGGAAACGTTCTGAAATTGAAAGCCAAGTTTTTTGGGCCATACAAGATTGACAAGGTATTAAGGCGAGATAGGTATGAGGTTCATAAAGTAGATAAAGCTAAAGAGGGTCCTATTAAAACCACTACAGGGGTAGATTTTATGAAACCATGGCCTTGCTAGAAAATTAAATATAACTTTCCTTAGTTTATTATATTTTAAAGAAGGAAATATAATTTAACTTACACTTACCATTTGAATATGACTTACCTTTCTATTAATTTAATATAAAGTGTGATGTTAAGATGATTTAGTATTAAGCTGTTTGAAACCTGTAGTAGTCTAAGTATAGTAGAATATTGTTATAATTTCTAAAGTTGTAATTTAATTTGTTTGTTTTTTTTTGTAAATTTATTGTTTAAGTTCTAAAGTTGTGCAAATAAATTAATCTTCTATAAAATTTGTGAACATAAAAAATAGATATATCAATCACAGTTGTAAGAGTTAGACCTTAAATAGTAGTAAGTACTGTATATCAGTCTGGGGGCAGACTGAAACAGGATAGCCGAGCTGTAGAATAAATTATAATTAAAGTTGTCTGGTCAAGAAATTTTATTAAATTAAAAAACAAGTAATTTTATACTCATACTTAATTTGAGTTATTGGAAGTGTATCCGAACAGTCATTAGGATTGATGTGCTCTGATTGGTCGGGAGAAGGGTGGGAAGAGATATAGGAGGATGGCGTAACGGTGGGAAAGGGGCCAGGCGTAGTTAAGAATTTTAAAACAAAAAAAGAAATAAATACATTGAAAGAAGGAGCCTATGTTTTATTCTAAGAAGTCTCTAGAAAATTCTACATAAATATATATATATATATATATATATATATATATATATATATATATATATATATATATATATATATATATATATATATATATATATATATATATATATATATATATATATATATATATATATATATATATAAATAAATAAATAAAAATGATTCCTATAAAATGTATATTTTATCTAATTAGGCGGCTATTTAAAAAAATGGGGCATCTGTCCCGGATTTACTCTACATATTCTTATGTTTGTCAAATATAATTTTCAAAACACGTACGCGATAAGGGCAATCGCCTCTGCGGCCTTTCTGATGTACAGTATCCGGCAGTCTGCAGTAGCGGTCCCTAAGAAGCTGGGAAGTTTCTAGCTTTGTATTCAATGCGTGATCACAAACTTTTCATACGGTTTTGCTATCAGCAAAATATATTTGCATCGTATTATATATACGTACAATTAATTTAACAACAGTTTTGTAAATACAAAGGTAAAAATGGAATTTATTTGTTATTATAATATGTTAAAAATAAATGGTAATGATAGCTTATATTATCTTCATTTTTATGCTAATAATATTGTGGCGTAGAAAACAAGCGGGCGATTGTAAGCGCCACAGGTTCTAAACCTAGTCGAGGATGCGAAAAGTAAAATTATTTTTAATGTTCATTGGTTTGCTCTAGTAAAAGGGCAAATCGCGGCGCTCCGTTACGTCACGCAATATCTACCTCTAATTCGGAGGAAAGTAAAGAACGCAGTGTCTAATTACCACGTTCCTAAGTTTCAACTTCCTACCTTGTATGTCAGAATACAGCGTGAAGCTGAAACGACATTTTTTTTGCAATTATGTGAAAGATGAAAAAGGAAAATTTATCGGAACAAAACGCGTGAATGTTTTACTAATCGAACTGCAAATGACAGTTTCATATTTTATTGTTTTCTTGGATATGATTTATGATACGAATATTTTTATTTCGCCAATTGTCTTATACTCGTACTTAACGCATACTACGCATACGCATATTAATTGTATGAAATTTAATATATGCTCTCATCATTTATAGCTGCTAATTGGTATTTGATGAGAATTAGTATAATCATATTATATTACTATTATCAATATTATAAACGAGGCATGTGCATACAGCAGCGTGCGACTGTGAATGTAACAGGTCATGGGTTCTATCAGCACAGGCCAAACTATAATATGTGTAATTTACATTTACGTACGTAACTACTCTATGACAAATATAGTTAATATTATGAAGCGGAACAGTTAGTTTGGTTGATCGCGATAATCTCGCAAGTATATACCTATAAGAATTTTGACGTAGCTTGACGAGAACATAATGCTTAGTCGCACAGACCACTTGGACGGTTTACAAGAGGCGTGGGTTCCAATTCTGCTATGTTTCAATGTTACGTTACGTTATACATTTCCCAAAAATATTATTTTTTTACTACGTGTGGAACATTACTTTAAGTTTGTAAAAAAAGTGTAAACCTAATTTTAACATTGTACCTATAGTAAGAGTTTATATTTAAACTAATCCTGGTTACTCTAAGGATCTTTCAATGCGTATTATACGACTCTCAGTTATATCTCTTGACCATACAGGCGGAGCCGCATGTAAAAGTTAGTTTAAATATAAAAATATCAAATTTCGTTATAAGACAATGTTTCACCAACGCTCAGACGTCTGAAATTTAAAATTTCGTAAAATACTACGGAAACAGCGCTAGGAAAATCTTCTATTTACTTACTGATTTTAGGAGATAACTTCGTTGAGCGCTGGTTTGCATCAAACAGCTTCCGACGTCGCCGTGTTCTATAGAAACTGTATACAGACCCCAACATATACTTTAGTAAGCTTATTAGGAATCATACACTGTTTTCTGTTTCACATAAAATAATTTTGCCTTTATAAGGTCAATCGTGACGCAGGATCATAAGCGTGTAACTATAAGTACTACAGGTTGTGGGCTTAATCCCCAATCAAAAAAATGAAAGTAATAACATTATAAAACAATAAAAAAGTTATGTCAGTACATTGAATGTATTTACGAATTAATAATATAGGGTACTTAAAATAAGTAACAGAACACAAATATATCATTTAAAACCGGCGTTAAGTAGTGGCTTTGGTCACTGCGTTTCGTATTGGGTAATGCCGGGCCCCGGTGGCCATCCACCTTAAAAGACGGCAACGCTCCTGTAGCTCCTCTGGAGTTACACGGGGCCGTGGGCGACGGTGATCACTTACCATCAAGTGACCCATACGCTCATTTGCAGTCTTTCCCATAAAAAAAAAATAAAAAAAAAATAAAATGTCATTTATATAAATTTTTATCTGTTTGTCTTATTATGAGATCGACATCGTTAGAAGATGTATAAGATGCAGTGTCGTCTGCAAAACAAGCAAGGTTGGTTCGAGGTTGTATTGGCATATCGAAAAGATACAAGATGAACAAGTAGGGCCCTAGAATTGAGCCCTGGGGCACGCCAGCCGGAATCAATATATTTGAAGATTGAGTATTTCCTATTGACACCGAAAAACTTCTATTTGTAAGGTAAGATTTGATCAGCTTCACCAAGTCTAAAGGAATATCAAGCTTTACTAATTTGTAAAGAAGCCCATCGTGCCAAACAGTATCGAAAGCCTTTTCAATGTCTAGTAAAAACATTCCAGTGGATTGTCTGAGATTTAGGTTATGTGCAATGTGTTCAGATACGCGTGCTAATTGCTGGACGCAAGAATGCTTCAAACGAAAACCAAACTGCTCATTCATTAGACGATGTTCAGAAACAACAAGAAGTCTCGTGTATATAATTCTTTCGAACAATTTACCAAGGGTAGGTAAAAGACTTATTGGGCGGTAGTTTGTAGGAACAACATCATTTTTACCGTTTTTCTTAAGGGCAATAACTTTGGCCCTTTTCCACGTATCGGGAAAGTAGCTCAGATTTAAACAGCTATTAAAAATTAAAGTAAGATATACAATTGCTTTAGTCGGATAATGTTTAAGTAAAGAATTAGTTATTTCATCATGACTCGGTGATTTGAGTGATTTTAAAGTTTTTAAGATTTTATGGATTTCGTTGGGTGTGACGGGTTTAACACTTCCAGCGAATGGGTGTTTATCAATTTTTGCTACATTTGCTTCAATTTTAATGTCGAAATCAGGATTGATTGAATTAGTAGTTAGTGACATATTACTTAGAAAGGCATTAGCAAGCACTTCACATTGTTCGCTTTCACTAGACGTCAATGTGCCGTCGCTATAAAACAAAGGTGGAATCTTATGTGACTTGGGTTTAAGAGTTTGTGCCAAACGCCAGATATCATTTCTCGGATTATCGACTTTGCAGAGTCTTTTGTTCCACACTTGGTCAGAATGGATAGTCATTTCCATTGAAATAGTAGCACATAAACTGTTAATAATGAAACGAATATTGCGTTTTAATTGTCCTTTGGGTAGTTTAAGATCAACCCTGCGTAGATGATTTTTGTAAGATATTAATCGTTGGATGTAGCGCGGCAGTTTATTTATGTAGTCTCGAGTAAGTCTAGTGGGTATTGCAGAATTTCTGGCCATTATTGTAATTTTTTGAAGGTGGTCGACAGCGTTATCAATACTGTCTATTGATCCATATTTACCTGGTCTCAAAGAAATATTTTTATTAATGATGGAACGAAAAAGCTGCCAATTACCTTTTCCATAGCAGTACACACGCTTTTCCTTAATTATAAGAGAGCCCCCTATTGTAAAATATAATGGGTAATGATTTGAAGAGAGTGCTACTATTGCATCAATATGGCTAATGTTGTTTATGTTTTGACAAATGATCAAGTCAGGATTAGTAGGATTATTATCCGGACAGTAATTGATTTGGGTAGGGATGTTAGGAGCGAAGACAAAATAGTCATTATTTAACATATGATGAAATAGGACCCTGCCACGTGTATTAGTATAGCTACTAAGCCAATGCTTATGGTTAGCATTAAAATCTCCTGCAATAATCAAGTGATTTGATAAGTTAAGGAGTACATCGAGGTCACTGGGTAATAGAGGCAAGTTTGGTGATTGATAGGCACTAATAATAACATGTACAACACCAGAAATGTTTAATGATATGCCAACAGCTTCAATATTCATAGTGGGAGGTATGTTAATAACTGAGTGCTCAATACATCGCTTTACTAATATTGCTACACCTTGGCCTCTACCACTGTCGTGCTTGTCTTTACGGTAACAACAAAAACCTGGTGTTGGGAGCTGAACATTTATAGTGAGTTTAGTTTCGCAAACAGCAATAATATCTACAGGTACAGAACTTACCGCAAGGTCTAGAAGTTCCTGAATTTTTGATCGTACGCCATCGGCGTTCCAAGAAAGTAAGCGAACTACTTTTGGATCAAACATAGGAACCAAGGTGCGTGAGGATAAGTGTTACTTTCTCAAGTTGAGATTGACATGTTATAAACTGCGATTTTAGTTTCTTAATAGCTAGTAGAATATCCAGCATCTCTTTGGTAACGGCGTCATCGGCTTGAGTGTTATTTTTGAGAGTTGTGTGTAATGGTTTATCGTACAACGATGGATCAGCACACGTGGTCGTCGGTTTACGCTTGGCAACGTCAGCCCATGAATTTGTTGATATGGCCTTAGTCGCGAACTGAGGTAAAGTAGGCACCACCATAGGGTATTTCTGCTGAGCTTCTTTCTTTCTTTCTAGATGTTCTAGATAAGCGAGTCTGGCATTACAATTTCTATAATTAGCTGGGTGATCTCCTGCCCCCTTGCTTGTTTTGCAGACGACACTGCATCTTATACATCTTCTAACGATGTCGATCTCATAATAAGCCGGTTGCAACTTTCGTTAGAATTGTTATGTGAGTACTTTACAAAATGGAAACTTAAGTTAAATGAATCTAAAACGGAAGCTATTTTGTTTACTCGCCAACGTCAATTACCTAAGCGTTGTCTTAAAATCGGATGCTATGCTATTCCTTGGAGTCGGTCAGTACGGTATCTAGGAGTGACTTTGGACTACAAGCTTAACTGGACAAAGCACATTACGAATCTACGGATAAAAGGTGCCCAAGCTTTGGGAGCCTTAAGCCCCATCATGAATCGTAATAATAAACTTAGTTCTACGACCAAAATGAGAGTATATAGCACTCTTGTTAGACCGTGTATTACTTATGCATGTCCAGTTTGGAGCAGCACGTGTTTGACAAACTACCAATTTTTACAAGTTGTGCAAAACAGGGCACTAAAAATTGCTTATAACACCCCCTGGAGAACTAATTTATATAAATTACATTCAACAATCAAATACCCTTTGCTAATTCAATTCATTTTAAATTTAACTAAAAAATAATATGCTAAAAGCAAACAAAATAATAATCCACTTATATCAAATATATGTAATAAAACAAGCAAAGACTTATCGTATATCGATAGCTACAAAACTTATCGCTTGCCCTATCACTATTTGTTGTTTCCACCCGGCAACGTGACAAAAAACGGTGTGCAAGCGCATGACCAACCGATAGATACGCGCGAGCTTTCGCTCGATCCCCCCTCGGGTCGTGCGGGCACAAGGTGCGGGAGGCAGGGCAGTCCTCGCCGCTCTTAATAATATGGTTGCACTACGAACTACTCATCGAGTATTTTGCCTTGTGCAGCAACTTTTTCAAAGTACCTTAAATAATTAACGATATTTAGTCAAAAATATTGTTTTATATAACTTTTTGCTAAACCATATTGTGTAAATAATATTAAGTTGTAATGAGTTGTGATACATAATCTATAAGCTTACAAAGGCGATACTTGCCTCATTAAGTCATTTTACATTATATTATATCAATACTTACTAAGTGTACATTTGTATTGTAAGTTATATTTCTGTGAATAAAGAATTTAAAAAAAAAAAAAAAAAAGTCTGTTTGTCTGCATGTCTGTTCGTACGGGCACATCTTCTTGAACTAATTTGAATGAAACTATTTGTTGTACAGCTGTTTTGTCTCAGCAAGAATATATAAGCCTAGAGGCTATATTTAATTCGATTATCTGTTTTGTCTCAGCAAGAATATATAAGCCTAGAGGCTATATTTAATTCCGAAGTTTAACCAGATACAGAACAGCAAGGGTTACGGTAAGATATAAGAAAAAATTAGACCCATCCATAACAATAGTTTTACAGTGTGGTAAGCATTTTGCATTGACAAATTCAGACTTGGATCTGATAACCAACCATTTAGGTCCAGCTAAACTATCAAAAATAATGAATTTCTGTTTTAACAAAAGTAATTACTTTTGAGTATGAAACGCATTTCCAATAGAACTGATTGTATATAAATATATATATATATATATATATATATATATATATATATATATATATATATATATATATATATATATATATATATCTTAGAATGTTTGTTTGTCTGTTTATTTGATCGAGTTCGTCTGTTCATCTGCTTGTGCTGCTATTTGTGTGCACACATCTTCTTAACTACTACGCGATTTGATTTTTTTTTATTGTATAGTTAATTTTTTTTTATTTTTCACAGATTAACGTTTACTTTTGATTTTAAAGATTTTCTACACCTAATGTAGAAGCGTAGTTAGTTAGTTAATCTAGACCAGATTAACTAAAGGAAATAATTAAATGTGTCCATAACTAAAGTTGTAGAGTGTGATGAACGTTTCTCAATGAGTTACAAAAATTAAAGATTGGGAACATCTGATGAACAAATTTAACGGTATAGTTAAACTATTACAAATAATGAAAAAAATCGGCATTTCTTACATACATATTTTTGAATTGAATATCATTTGGAATTGAATATATATACCTTTTGATAAATAACCATAACGGCCTTATTGAAATATAAAAAGTAATGAAAAGCTGTCTGAGCTCAAGGCGAAATTTTTTTCCATCAATACGTAAAAACAAAAAGATCTTTATGTGATAAAGAACTACGATAGCTCAACTAAAATATGCTCATAATAAATATGGCATATGCGCCGGTATCATCAGCTCCATTATTCGAACTCGAGAAGATTCGGGAGAGCGTCAGGGACGTTCTAAGTAGTGTTAGAGGGAATGAAAATCTAATAATATATTTTTATTATGCTTACATAATTTAAATGAATAAGTTGGAACTGCGTGTAGCGGTTACGAGGAAGTGCTAGGCTGGAAAGTCTAGAAAATAAATTTGTTTGTGACAAACATGAGGTTTAACCACGAACCAATTCAAATGTACACATAAAGGGAAAAATATGATTGACCTATTTTTAGCAGATCAGCGTATTCGACGCACCTTAGTAGATCAGCGTATTCGTTTATAAATTGGACACATGAGTGTGTGCAACAAGGAAGCTGAACTGAAGTCGTAGCTATAATAAGCACTCTGTTCGAATAATTGTGAATGACAGTTTTTGGTTACGCTTTCACGCCAAAACTACTTATCTGATTGTTACGACCTTGTTGAAACCTTATTTATATTCATATTATTACAGGTGTATGACAGGACAACGGATTTTTTTTTTACGAAACAAAAATATTTAGTGAATTAACTACTTTAGCCTTAAAAAAAATAATATTAACAAATTTAGCCTTCAAATTAATATTTTGTTGACTATAACTTCTCGGCCGTTGTTATTGACTAAATATTCTTAAATCTTACGCCGGCAACAGCTGCACCGAGTCCTACCTCTAGCATGTATTAATTACAATAAAAATAATTTAAGAATAAAAATGTCAAAAATTGCCTCAAATCATGAACTATAATATATAATAGTCTTTAACTTCCACTGCGCTTTGGTTTCTAAAAATGCCCATTTTTAATATAAAAGGTGTAATAAAGGAAACGAATTGTTAGTTGAGGACGCTTGAGCAGACTCGACAAAGAACTAAATCTTTGAAGATATCGGTGATTCATGGCTGAGCGTGCGACAGAATCGATTACGCTGTCGCAATCTCGCTTTCGTGGCTTTTAAGTTCTTTCTTAGAAATTTTTAGTTATTACAGGATTTTTTTTATTTTAGTGTTTGAGAGATTCGTTTTATTTTATTTTGAGACGTATCGTGGCACAGTGGCACAAGCGTGTAACTGTCAACACAAGTTGTCAGTTCGAACCCAAAAGCGCAGCGTTGAGTTTCACCACTTATTATGCAATGCCTTAAATTCGTCGGAAAGTGGGGAATGGAACGGAGTTTTCTAAGAATGGGTTCTCAAGTTCCCTCTACCTACTGTGAGAAGCTAGCTTAATAAATTAGTACCATTTACGAGCCAAACTTGATTAAACAATTTTAAATGAAACACTTTTAAACGGATTAATCGCGTATATTGAATGGTAAACATTTTTGGGAAACCCGACGTTTCGAACACTTTACAGTAGTCCGTGGTCACGGGTAGACTGAGGTGGCATTTGTCTATCAGTTGATATAATTATTATATCAAACTACCGCCAACGATTCCTTAATTGCCTCGCGTACTGCCCTGGATTCTTGCAGAATGAGCTAACTGTATCTGGTCCTCTAGTGTGGTGTGCTGGGGATTTTAAATTTTTTAATAGTGGGTCCCAGGTGGTGGAAAGTTTCCAACCATCTTCTCTATTGAAATTAGGATGTTTTTGTATTTCAATAGCCTCGCGGATCATTCTAGGGATATATCTATTCTCCCTAGCGAGTATGTGGGGTTTATCAAACCTGATGTAATGGTTGGATTTGTTCGATGTATGCTCACACACAGCTGACTTTGATACATGCCCATTCTTTACATCGGAGATGTGTTCCTTCACCCTAACACCGATGCTTCTCTTTGTTTGACCTATATATGATAAGCCACAGTCACAATCAAGTTTGTTTACACCAGCACACTGCAAAGGAATATTACTCTTCACTGGTCTCAAGAATTGGCTCACTTTCTTGTTAGGCTTGAAAATAGTTTTAATAGAAGCTCTTCTTAAGATGTTGCCGATCCTGTCTGTAACACCCTTTACATATGGTAAAAGTGCTGGTTGCCTCTCAACTGTGGGTGGCTTGTTGGTCTTCTGACAATGCTGGCGGGGAACTGGCAGCTTGTTCTGATGAAGAGCAGTCTTCACCTGTAACCGAGATTCGGGCACTTAATAATTTACGGAAAAACAATGAAATAACAGTTCTTAAAGCTGATAAAGGTAACGCGACGGTAATACTAGACACTGATGAGTACATACAAAAAATGTCATTATTACTATCGGATCAAAACACTTATAAACTGTTGACAAAGACCCTACAACAAAAATATTAAAAAGACATCCGATTTAATTAAAAAACACGCAAAATCGTTAGATCTCGACATTAAATCTCTCGTGCCTAGCTGTGTTAAACCTCCAAAGTTGTATGGGTTACCAAAAATACACAAAAAAGATGTACCTTTTCGTCCAATAGTGAGCCAAATCGATACACCGACGTATAAACTGGCTCAACACGTCGCGAAGGTACTCTCTCCACTGCGTGGCCATACAACAGTCTTATGTCAGGGATTCTCACCATTTTGTTAGCGGACTGAAAGACCTTAAGTTAGCTAGCAATGAAACTATGGTCAGTTTTGATGTCCAGTCGCTGTTCACCAGTATACCTATTAAAGACTGCATCAGGATTGTCAAGCGGAAGCTAGAGGAGAATAACATGCCTATAGAATATCTTGAACTTTTAGAACACTGCCTTACATCTGGATATCTGGTGTTCAATCAAGAATTCTATTTACAAATAGATGGCATTGCTATGGGTTCGCCTGTGTCCCCGGTAATAGCAGATATATACATGGAGGACTTCGAGAAGATGGCTCTTAGCTCTGCACCATGTCTACCTAGGATATATAAGCGGTACGTAGATGACACATTCAAAATTTTACCTACGGACAGTGTTTATATATTCTTAAACCACCTTAATTCTATTAATAATAATATTCAGTTTACAATGGAATTACAGGCAAATAATTATTTAGCTTTCCTTGATGTTTTAGTCATAAAGAATTCTAATGGCACAATAGGCCACACAGTATATAGGAAACCCACGCACACCAATAGATACCTCAATGGTGAATCTCATCACCACCCTACACAGTTATCTACCGTTGGCAAATCTTTGTTTCAGAGAGCCCACCACCTCTGCGATGCTGAACACCTAGGGGACGAGCTTCGACAGGTGAAGACTGCTCTTCATCAGAACAAGCTGCCAGTTCCCCGCCAGCATTGTCAGAAGACCAACAAGCCACCCACAGTTGAGAGGCAACCAGCACTTTTACCATATGTAAAGGGTGTTACAGACAGGATCGGCAACATCTTAAGAAGAGCTTCTATTAAAACTATTTTCAAGCCTAACAAGAAAGTGAGCCAATTTTTGAGACCAGTGAAGAGTAATATTCCTTTGCAGTGTGCAGGTGTATACAAACTTGATTGTGACTGTGGCTTATCATATATAGGTCAAACAAAGAGAAGCATCGGTGTTAGGGTGAAGGAACCCATCTCCGATGTCAAGAATGGGCATGTATCAAAGTCAGCTGTGTGTGAGCATACATCGAACAAATCCAACCATTACATCAGGTTTGATAAACCCCACATACTCGCTAGGGAGAATAGATATATCCCTAGAATGATCCGCGAGGCTATTGAAATACAAAAACATCCTAATTTCAATAGAGAAGATGGTTGGAAACTTTCCACCACCTGGGACCCTCTATTAAAAAATTTAAAATCCCCAGCACACCACACTAGAGGACCAGATACAGTTAGCTCATTCTGCAAGAATCCAGGGCAGTACGCGAGGCAATTAAGGAATCGTTGGCGGTAGTTTGATATAATAATTTAATCAAATTACATACAAATGCCACCTCAGTCTACCCGTGACCACGGACTACTGTAAAGTGTTCGAAACGTCGGGTTTCCCAAAAATGTTTACCATTCAATATACGCGATTAATCCGTTTAAAAGTGTGTCATTTAAAATGTATAACAATCGCGAAAATCAAAGACATTATTATTGATTAAACAATATATTTGATATTTTCATTTCCTCACTTTGGTTACGAGCAGCGTAGTTCCGCGACGCAGCGTTATTTCTCCGATTCTTAATTAAAGCTTGCTGAATTCAGTAGAAAGTGAAGAAAGAATGTAACTTAATAGAAACAGAGTATCTTAACACCAGGCTCCCAGGTTCCCTCAGTCTAGTTTGCTATTTGCGAGATATAACTTTAAAAAAGAAAAATATTTAATTATTCATACGTATAGTATGGACAAAGCCTTAAGAACTGCTTAAACAAAGTGTGGTTAGGCACAGTCACGTTCTTACTGTGGATGAGGAAGTGCAGATTTGCAAGGTAGAAATTTTCTGAACGCATCATAGATTTAATGGAAATCGTTCGATGTCTTTTATTTTTTTCTGATTCATCTCTGTATTTTCTAATAGATTCATTAAATATGTTACGGTGTTGAAGTTCTTATTTTCTCATAATTAAATGTATAATTTCAAGACAGATGTTATAAATACTATATGTATAAATCTGATTGTGTAATCCTGAATATATATTTTAAATAAACTAAAAATATGTAATTGTATCTGGAAAAGAAGAACTCTTGTGTAAAAAACACAATACAATTGATAAGCTTATGTATACATTTTCATTATTCGTTAAAAAAAGTTACGTATAAATAGTTCAACGGAGCAAAGATACAGTGTTCCGAATTGTTGGACAGGTAGGAAGAAGAAAATAAATTAGGTAATAATACACTCATTCCTCTTTTTACTCTCTCTCTTTCTCTTTCTTTCTCTCATTCTTTCTTATTCTCTCCTTTTGATTTCAAAAAATTGCATAATAAGTGGCAGAGCTTGAAACAAAGTCCTCCGACGCGAGTGATGTAGCGTTTTGCTGCAGCGAAAATATTAAAATATGAATTCTTTTCGTATTTTGTTATGATGTAATAGTAAAACCAATACCGGTATACGCAATGAAGCCAAGTGGACGTAATAGCGCCGGCGATGATCATATTCAATTAATGACACAATTATACTCACCCTGATATTATATCCCGGTATATCTTGTTTAATTCAAATATAAATGATCGGTTTACGGATTAAAGGAAAATATGTAACATTGATGTTTTAGATTTATTTATTTTAGTTATATATTTTTTAAACAGCCTGAAGTTACTATTGCCTATCGTGGCGCAGGTGCACAAATGTGTGTGTGTGTGTGTGCTGCCTGTAAACGTGACAGATTGTGGCTTCGATTCCCACTCAAGGAAATAAAATATTTAATATTTTTATTTCTTCGCTCTGGTAATAAGACGAAACGCGACGTAACAGAATTTATTCTGTTACTCAACATGCAATGCTCCAAGTTCATCGGAAAATGGGAAACGAAACGGAGTGTCTTAACACTGGGTTCCCAAGTTCCTGCTATTTCACAACAAATAGGTGAAGAAACTCAATGTACCGATAAAAGACAAGTTATTTGAAAGTTAAACTTGAGAAAGTCTAACCGACGAGGCGTGTCGAAGTAACAATGAAGACGTCAAGAGATCTTTTAATTTACTTGAAAATGAGGCAGCGGTTTGGGAATGGAGTTGTGAGAAATAATAATGAGCCATTCGATTAAAGTTGGTAAAGTGGACTGCTGGCGACTGATTTATGGTGACCTTTTCTAAATAAACTTAGAGAAATAATTAAATTCTAACTTAAGACCAAAAGTTTGTGCGAAAGGAACGTGATCTGTATCTCTGAGCTAAGATATTCTGCGATAAATATTTTGTAGAAGATATGTTTGAAAGATTTCATTTTTAAACTATGTTCAGTAAGACTTTTAACAAGTAAAAATGTTCCTCAAACCTGGTTAAGGCATTTAATTTCAATTTAAATTAAATGCCTTAACCTTTACCTTAATGCCTTTAGTAAAATGTTATCAGTAGTAAGATTTTATCTTTGGAAACGCGATGTTACAAGCACTTTGCAGTAATCTGTGGTCACGAGAAGACTGATATAACATCCGTCTGACAGTTCCATAATTATTTTATCCTGCCAACGATTTCTTAATTTTAAATATGAAATAAACTTAATACAAAAGGTGTGCAGCCCGCAAATTCATGAAATCATATCATTTTTTCCAGGCGCATTCAAGTTGTCTAACTTCACGCTGTGTCCCGTAGCAGGATGTGCAGAGTGAACTTGGGTATCTAAAACACTCTGTTTACATTAACATTACATTTTCCTCACTTTCCGCCGTATTCTAAAGACATTATTAAATAAAAAAATGGAGTTGGGATCAAAACCACAACGAGTTCAATGACCTTTGGGCCCCGGAAAGGAGGCATCGGGAAATTTTAAAATATTTTACGTATATGTCTACCAATTTATGTTTTTCAACTTTGACAAGAAGTCGGATCTGTAATTATGAAATTTGACTGGGTTTTTTATTAAAATGCTGCTGAAAAATAATTGAAATTTTATTAATTTTCTTCATACGAACTAACATTGATACAATGGTTTGATGGTAAACTGACACATTGACACAGCTGGACGATGTAATTGGTATGTTTGATAATCAAACGGAACCGGAACGGAACATTTCATAAAATGAACGGTATTCGGATATCCGATTAAAAAATATACATTGGTGAGATTCTTATAATAACAATAATATTAAACACTTTATTGTACTTGCCGTATTAGCAGAGTGAATAAATGAAAATATTAAGTATTCCGTTTCCAGATCGAACCCACAGCCTATCGTGTTTAAATATCAACTTTAATTTAGGCGTAGTCAATTTGTTTTCGTGCTAAACGCGTGTGTTTCCAATACCGTGAAGTGTTTGTATCATTTTCATTTTTATTTATTTTGACAGAATTAAAAAAAGCATCCTTTTAAGCTTGAAAGGCAAGTCTCCTCGTCAAACGACGTGAGTAAATTGAAACTCGGGCTTGGGATGGACAACGGCTAGTTTGATAGCCGAACGAACCGTTTCCATTAGTCCTTACCATCGTAAAATGCTTCTGACACCGGCTTTGACATTTAATCCTGAAAACCTCTTTCAGCTACATGTGTTCAATCTTTCTCATTCAAATTGAATGTCTGCGTAGAATTTACCTAAAGTTATATAAATATTATAATCAAATAAAGTAATTAATACTACGTCGCTTTACATTTTATAAAACAGTATTTGACAAAAGTTCTCCTAAAAAAATCCTTTCTTTTAATTGGCTTTTAAATATAAAGATTTTTTTGAAATAATGTTGACGTTTATTTGTTTTAAAGTAGTCAAAAGTAATTGAAATTAAGTCAATTTTTGCTTCAATTTGTTTACAAATCCTGAAAAGTCTAATATTTTTCAGGACAAAATTTAAATTTTAATAAACTCTCGGCCCAAAATCTCCTTCAGTAAAGGTATAGTCCTTCTGTTTAAAGGTTTTCAATTAAATAAAACCTCCTCAAATCAGTTCATGCACACATTAGCGACAGACAGACACGCAGACGCACGCAGATTTAGCACATTCATACTCGTAACCTACGTACCTCGTAGCTTTGTGTCGGGGGATAAAAACGTAGCGGACACGTGCTGTACGACACGTGCCATGAAATCTCCATACATATTATGTAATGTATTTATTTATAGCCTATCGCTGTTTTGAATTCATGCCAAAAATGATATTGCATAATACTTACTCGGATATTACATTGAAATATTTTTATTATAATTATTATTTATTTTACTTAACAGGCGACCACTGTTGTTAAATTAATAGGGATTAGCTTTTAGAAGCGATGATAAGTTTTCAGAGTTAAGTTTCATATATTTTGTGATGATTAATATTTTTTGTATAGATATATAACAATTAAATTATTTAAAACATCAAGTTAGTTATTTAGTATCTTAATGTGATAAATTCAAAGTTTTAACTATTTGTATTTTTTACACAATAGTAACATATTTAGCAAAACTTTCCATTCGCACAAAAGCTGCTTAACCCTCTCAACTTCAGTAAAAGTATGTAAGGCTTTTCATCATAATTAATTTTTAAACGATACTAATTTGTTATTTTGTTGCAATAATATTTATGTATTTTAATTAAAGATGCCGTCGTTAATAAAACATGTATGAAATGACATTAATATTACCTAATCAAAGCGCATAGTAAATTAAAAGTATTGCTTTGACACACATTACTTGTATACACTTATATTGTCATTGCAAGTACATTCAAAAACATTGTCATTTAACAAACATATTTTGATGGTTTTTATTGTTTGGAATGCAAACAAAAATAAGTCTTCAAGTAAGTCGTGGAAGTCAATTTAATTTGCGACGAGCTTCCTCACGCAAACCGCACTGATGACAATTGAGAATGAGATCAGATTGGCAACGCATATTAAAAGGATTCAATTCTATGCTCACTGTAGGAACTTCTTGAAAGTGGACATAGAATTGCATACTTTAATTATAAGATAGAATTCAAAAAGGAGTTGATACACAATCAAACAACCAGACAGACAGGTCATTACTGTCAGAGCTTTTTAATCTAAAGTCAATATGTCTAATGAATTTCTGTGAAAAGCATCGTATGTAGTACGGCCACGGTCGTTATTGTATGAACTCTATTGATTGGCAAAAGATTAGGGATAGAAGCCGCAGGCACATATTACTTTGATTTATTGACAAAATAAGGTCAGACGAAATTAATTACATAATTTTAACTGAAAATCACGATGAAACAGTTGACTTAAAGTTGCGTGTAGGAACTCAGATGCTAAAATAATATATACATTTATTGAAGTGAAAACTTCTTTAGGCGCGTTGAGCGTTTTGGTAGAGGGTAAAATCCTCGGTTCGCGTCACCGACATGCTAATGATAATAGTATATCTATCGCTATGGAGACCCAGACTAGCGCACGCGCAGTAGCCTGTGTACACGTATACACTAATACATCGACTATTTCTAACTGTATTATGTGTAAGTATAATTTTGTGAGTCACGACAATGATGTAAATGATGTAAATAATGTTCAAACTTGAATTCATTGAAATTCGTGTAAATATAAATACTATGTATAATTAAGATAATTGTATATTAATTATTTTTTCAACCACTTTGTATTTATATTTTGTTCATGATTTGTTTAACCCATCATATGTAACTAATAAATAAAACATAAAAAAATTCATATAATTTGTGCATATAGTTTTAATTACTCCCAACTTAATAGTTCCGTTTTCACTTCTTTCGGCAGTCCCACGACTGCTATTAGTTTTTTTTTTATTACATTAGGTTTTTAGATTCATTTTTACATTCGAGCTACTGCGTGCGGGATACTTGTCGCACGTGGCTGTGTGGCAGCTGGAACTTGGGAGCCAAGTGCTAAGATACTCTGTTCCCATTAAAACATTCCATTTCACACTTTAAGCCGAATTCTTGATGAATTCATTTTTTTCACGCTGTTTCTCGTACATAGCAGGGAAAGCGTAATAATGCACATAACATTACCATAATTATGACAAACAATTTTAAATTAAGCACAGTAAACTATCTGCACTCTTTTTTTCATGCATTAATATAAGAATAATAAAACGTTGATATAACAAGAATTAGCGTATTTATAGGCTCGCCTGGACCAGGCAGCGTCGTGTTCGGTTTCCCATAATTCAATTTGATAGCTGAAATTGGTAGAAAATGTACAAAAAATGATTATAATTTACAGTTTAATTCAGATTTACAAATTAAAACTTAGTTATATTGTACAAGGTTATTGATGAAATTAATTATGCATTGCAGTAAATATTTTCACTAGAATGTGTTGTTTAAAATATGTTAGAAATTCTATATTGTTAGTATTGTATTTAAATTATATGATGAAACACATGTAATATTCAGAAACACAGACGCATCGGTCGCCGGTTTCGCCGGCTTCAATCGATTTAAATACCATTTTTTTGTTGCTGTTTTACTTAAATATTTTCGATATTTAAGTAAAACAGCAACTCTTCACTTGTACATATGTATGTATATATGTATAGTATATGTGTATATATATATATATGTGTATTTATTTATTTAACATACTTATATATTGAGGCCTGTCGTGGCGCAGCGGCACAAGAGTGTGACTGTAACCGACAGGTTCTGGGTTCGATCCTCAGTCGAGGAAATGAAATATTTAATATTTTCAATTTAAATATTTAATGTTTCATTTTTTCGCTCTGGTAATAAAGCAAAGCGCGGCGTTGAGTTCCGCCACTCAACACGCAATGCCTCAAATTCGGCGGAAAGTGGGGAACGGAAGTGGAACGGAGTGTCATAACACTAGGTTTCACTTTCATTCCCTCTGCCTTCCCTGCCTAGTGCGGGATACAGCGTGAAGCTGAAAAAAAAAAAAATTATGCATGTGTAATATGTATTTGATATACATGTTTAATTGTATATGAATCTATATATTTATTAGAATACTAAGCTTTTTCTTTATTATTATTATTGTTACTTAACGGCACTGTACTTTCCTCCCGCTGTTTGATAATCATCCACTTCCATTGGTTGGCTGGAAGAGATTTCTTTAAGAAATAAGTCCACCTTTGTTAACTAGTTTTTAAGTTTATATATTTTATGTTTTTTTAAGTGCAATAAAGAATATATAATGTCAAAGGAAAACGAGAAATTTCTACGATGTAATACTAAAAAGTACTTATGAAATATTCTACGAAAAGCTTAGATTTTCGTTTTTTCATTAGTTGGCTAACCAATACGTAATCATTTTAAAAAGTAAAAAACAGGAAAACCAATAAACGTTTTTAGATTTACGAAATAAACCAGATTCGGAAACTAATCTGGCATATTTCGTAAATTTTAAGCGTGCAAAGAGCTATAAAAGAATGACCTATTCATAACGAACAAAGCAAAAAAGCGAGAAGCGAGTGCCGCCGCAATACAATTCTAACAATTCCTATAGGTACTCAGATCGATGTCCAAGAGTCTCCATGACTTGTTCAAACTTGTGTGCAAGTGGCTTCTAAGAAAGAAATAACAATGGACAGTGAAGGACAATGGACTGTTTTCCCTCTAAAGACTAAAGACTGATTTCCTCTGCCTTTAAGTTATATGCTAGAAACAGAGCCAAGTTAAAAAAATTGAACAAAAATCAACACAACGTTAGCGTTGAAACCTGCCAATGAACCAAGTGAAGGAAATAAAAAAAAACATTAATCATTTATTTCGTGTACCTGTTGCTCTTACGCTTGTGCCATTTCACCACTACAGCCAATTCTGAAATCAATTAAATAATAATATATACCTATTCATATTCGTTTGTGCTATGTCTTCCGTGATCCAGCGTCTGATATAACGGACAGATGAATTTCATTAATGTAACGGAAAAAAGGAAAATGACGCCCTGAAATTAATTTTCATTAAGCTTGTAGCGTCTATGAAATAAATATCTGATCATATCTGACTAAAAGACAAATTATTCGTAATTCTAAATATGATTCTTATTTTTAACAGTTTAAAAGTTAGATAAATATAATATAAAATATACAGATTAGATTACACTCGGATTTAACGACGAAATATTTAATGAATTGCATTTTCTCTTGTCAATTGATAATTCTAAGCAATGAACTTTGTGAGGAGGATTTTATATTTCAATCTCCCTCCAGAGATAATAACATTAATAAACTGTAACGATTTTATAACAATTTCGACGTACCTTGATACGGCGGGATCGGCACCGCAATGTTTAATTTTAAATACGTTTTATAAATATATCAACAGTTAAGTAACATTTGTTAGAATGATTTAACGAATCTCTAGCATCTCTAGCAAAATAAGCAGTGACAGAGAAGATAAATTATATTCCATGTATCTTCTTTCTCATCGCTTCAGAGGTATCACTAGTTGTGTAACGAAACTTATATCCCATATTTAGGCAAATGGGAGAAACCAAAGCATTTTAAGTAATGACCGCAAGCGACTGTTTTGGATTTTTTAATTATTTTTATTCCTTGCAAAGGTTCTGGTGAGACAAAATCTCTCAACATGTAACACCTTAAATACGGCAATTATTCAATAACAATATTTACATTTTAATAAACGAGTACTCCAATAGTGGTTTAAATAAATAATGGAAATTTAAACATGACTTCGCACGAAACGGAGACATAAATTCCACGACTCTTGTTTCTTGTTAATTTACGGGGCGACCGTCTATTGTCTAAAGCAAACAGCCTGGGGCCGTGTCATCGAATTGAGGGTCGAACTAATACTTGTAATGATTTGTGTTCGTATGAAAGAGCGATTGTTAACAGATTATTGGATGAAAGTTTGTTAATCTTAAATCATACCGTACTTTATGTACAGTTACTTAAGATTTTTAATGTTTATCGCCAAATTAGCGGAGCTAAGAAATGAAAATACTATAAACAATACGCATGTATTCCTTGGATGGAAAAATGTGATTTAAAGATTTATCTGAGAGATTTAATTCAAGTAAATTATTCATATAAATTGCTCCTCATTTTTATTTTACCGAGTGTAATACTGTGAAACAAATATATATAAATGTAAATTATTTTTATTTATTATTTTAAGTGTCATCAATTTTATTCCATTTATATTATATTTACAAATTAACTTTGGTATTTGTACTGCTTTATGTCATGCTTATATACAAATTAATGATAATAAAGCGTAGCTTTAATATTATATGCCTGTCGTAGCGCAGGAATTTGACTGTAAACTTGGCAGTTTGTACATTCGATCCTCGGTCGAGGAAATTAAATATTTAATATTTTCAATTTAAATATTTAATGTTTCCATTTCTTTGCTCTGGCAGCGAGACCCTGCGCGGTGTTGAGTTCCGCCACTCAACACGCAATACCTCAAATTCGGCGGAAAGTAGGAAACGGTACGAAGTGTATTAACACATGGATCCCAAGTTCCCTCTGCCTGGTCATGGGCGGGATACAGCGTGAAGATGAAAAAATAACTTTTTATGAAGTTTGAGAGAGAAGTGTTTTTTGAAGGTGTTGTTATATATATTTAATTTCTACCGGCGGCAGTGCTGCAAGTCAATAACTTGAAGCACTGCCGCCGGTAAGAATTCTGTAGTTATGTAACGACACAGTGTAGTTCTTTATATCCAGGTGGTGAGGATGATATTTTAGTTTGTAACGTACTGTGCGGTTTAAAAATTAGTATGTTAATAATCTGCTCTCCATCTTTTAACGCCTGTCACGGGCACAAGCGTGTGGCTTTAAATTTTCTTCACTTTGACAACAAGGCAAAACGCTGAGTTGAGTTTCAACAGACAAAATGCAATTTCAAATTTTAAAAGGAAATGAGTATCTTAAGACTAAGTTCCCAAGATCCTGCGGCCTATTCTGCTATGTGCAAGATTCAGCGTGAAGTGAAAAACATGTTATACTACAGCAATACTACATAACGTTTTAGTTATGTTAAATATCTTGCGTGACGCAAAAAAAAATATTTAAAATATCTTCTATATTCCGACACAATACAAGTTGAATGGCGAAACACAACGCTTCTTATTATCTGAACGGAAGAATGATTGTAATTGAAATATAAAATAATTACCCTATTCGTCGCGTTTACAGTCGGGCCTAACTCCATCACGTTGGATACAACGGGCATATTCCAAATTATACCGCTTATTGCATTATCAATTCTTATTTATATCGTGTTTGGACTTTATCTGCGCTGTATTTCTGTGTATAAAAGGAAAATATTTTTGTATAATATATAAAATTCATTAAGCCCAATTTCATAAATTTGAATGGAGGTATCATTTCGAAATTAATATCATATATTCAGATCTACGACCCTTGGATGGAACAAATCATGCTTCTAAGTCAATGAAAATAAAAAATACAATTTATCAACTATTTTATTGTTGGCTTTATATGCTCGTAGATGTGTTTTTATATACCTTATATAAAACACTTTTTACTTAGTTTAAGTTAATTGAAAATATATTTTCTTTGTATTAAAATGAATTCTTAAGCAATATTTATTGGAAGTTGATAATTTTTGCCGTGTGATTTCGGCTTACAAGAGGATCAGCGTGGTACTGATGGTATCGTAAGAGGCGACTAAAGTACGTGTGGGTGAGTCATGCTGTCAGCAATCGCAACGCGCATGGGCAGGCTCGACCGAATTATTACCACCCCCGGCATTTAAAAACAGCATTAAGTAGTGGCTTCGGCCACTGCGGTTTGCATTGAGTAATGTTGGGTCCCGGTGACCATCCAATAATATCAAATAATAATAATATTCTTTATATTTGAAATTAAACCAATATCCGTATCATTTATTTATTCATGAACATCTATTTTGTCCCCTTCAAAGTAACCCCCCTGAGATATTATAAATTTGTGACAACGTTTTTTCCAATCTTCAAAGCACTTAATTATATTTTTTATTTCTTTAACTCCTCCTTCCATATCCAGTTCACATCTTTTTGACCTTCTGAGAACATGATGCAGGTAAGCTGCCAGTTAACAATTAAATGTTGGTCTTTTCAATGGGAATGGTATATTCCTATTGAAAAGACCAACTTTTCGACGAGTTCCTTGTCGGCTCTTCTTATCAGCGCTGCCTTTCGAGCTGATGGTAGCGATATGTTCATTTAACTAAAAGAGCTTATAATAATTTATTCAAGTAAAGAATATTTTGAATTTGATTTCCCTTTAACATTTTGTATTGCAACTTATTTGTCTCTGCCTGCCCGCTAGGGATATAGCGTGAAGTTAAGTAAGTAAGTACTGAATACCATATTTATAACCTATCTGTATATAAACTCCCATTTCACTCAATATATAACTCAATTCAATTAATCTATCATCTAGAAAATAAAACACTTTATCGGCACTTCGTTGGTAATAATTAGTAATTCGATTTCACTCTTATTTCACTATTATTACGCGCAATAGAACATATTGAGATTGTACGAGATTCACTAAAATATCAGAAATCATATACATAATTTATGATCATCGATCGATTAAAAAAACATTCTTCTTGAGCGAAGCAACGTTAAGCACGTACGTGAGAATATCAAATATGGCTTATAAATTCAAAAGGCACAATCTGTTACAAAATTTTGTAAACTGTGTTTACATATTTTACATTTAAATAAAATTCAAGTAATAGTGTTAAGTAACTATATATTTACGCTCGCGATTTACTCTATTTCATTTACTAATCTCAATGAAGTGTTCTAATTAACATTGCAAATTTTAAGACAGTATTTATACATTGATAACTAATTTTTCAGCTAAATAAAAAAAATGGAGATACTTTGTTGTAAGTATTTTAAATTGTCTTATTTTTTTACTTTTTTTATTTAGAAGCAAGAAAACAAACATAAGCGTTGAAGAAAGCTTGTCAATATTATATATAATATACAGTGAGAACTGCGTTTAAATCTGGTTAACCTTTTCTAAGATTCGCGCACAAACGTACAGATAAATTGAAAATAAAAAAAATCACTGCTTTTCTACGAAATAATCCTTGATTTGGATCTCTTTTAACAGACAAATAAAACAAAGAAATCAACAGCACATACTAAATTTACTAAGTGTGGAATAACACAATAAAATATTCAACAGTAGGTACATATTATAATTTACATTCCCACGTAAATAAGGGAATATCCATTTTATAAACAAGTAAAAAACACACAAAAAAAACTTATTTAAAATAAAACACTTGAGGAAATTAAATTGTCATTAACTCACTCTGTTAGGAAGCGAAAGGCGGCGTTGAGTTCCGCTCCTCAACTAATGCTTTAAATTCACGAAAAATGAGGAATGGAAATGTCTTAATTGTAATGGAGTAACACTAGGTTCCCAAGTTCCTTCTGCAGGAGCCGGCAGACAGGATCGTGCCTGTCGTGTGCAAGATGCAAATGACAGGAAGGCACAGCGTGAAGCTAAAAACATATGATAATAATATTTATTTAAGATATAAGTGAAGTATAGCTATTTCTTACACTAAACGGTTAAATCTAAAATGTTGTATGTACTTCAGACCCAGGAATGTA
Organism: Eueides isabella; assembly: GCA_019049475.1. NCBI lineage: Eukaryota > Metazoa > Arthropoda > Insecta > Lepidoptera > Nymphalidae > Eueides > Eueides isabella. The sequence goes on from CM032386.1 coordinate 1,664,818, forward strand.
CGACGCTTAAATTAAAACTTGGTTTGTTCGAAACAAAAGAAAGTGAATATTTGGTCAATAAACGCTTTGAGAGCTGTTTGCCTCCAACGACTGGATCTTCCTTTAATTGGTTCAATCTGTCTTAAGACATCGAATTAATTTCATTCAAGTGAAAGTTACTTAATGAAAGAATGCTTAGGATTTCTTATTTAAATAAAACAGAGTCTCTTTAAAATCAATTTGTTTTGGGTCTGGCTGTATGTCTATTAGGAGCCCTGTATGGAGTGTCTGTATTTAAATAATATGCAAGGATAAGTATATACAATATTAAGGTATTTGTTCGAAGTTTTTTATTTTTTTTTTATTTGCTCTACCTATGATCCATTATCTTCATGCTCCTGTACATATCTAGGAAAAGAAACCTGGGAATCTAGTGTATCACGTGTTGAGTGGCGGAACTCAACGCCACACTGATGCTTATTACCTATTACTTAATACAAAATATTTATAATAAACAAAAAAATGTAAAACAAGCAAGCTTCTATATTTTGGCCACAAATCAACTTATATATATAGTAGTATACAATACCTACTTTTACATCTAGTGTGCAAATTGTATTAGACTGAGTTATCTCAATAATCTATTTAAAATTTTTAATCTTCTAAGTCGGACCAGCACGAGCTTGCGCAACAAATGTATGTGGGGACACGTGGAATTTGCAATTTATTTTCTAAACGTTCAAAGAAATTCATTTAAGCAATATTACATCGTTCTTACTTTAAACTTTTAATTGATTAAGAAATGACATATAGGTCAGCTATAGCTATATAATTAAAGTTTAACCTTTCCTGCTAAAAGCAACAACGCGAAGTGTAAGCGCCACGATTGTGGCTTAGAACATTCAATCAGGGAATAGATTTGTTACCATTAGCCCGCTGTGGTCATTCAACGTGTTATAACTTTTGGCGTTAAGTCCACACTTACAGAATACCTTGATAGTATAAACATAGAGGTGAGGCCTGTCGTTGCGCAGCGGCACAAAGGTGTGACTGTAACCGACAGGTTGTGGGTTCGATTTCCACTCGAGGAAATGAAATATTTAATATTTTCAATTTAAATATTTAATGTTTTCATTTCTTCGCTTCGCAACGTTGAGTTCCGCCACTCAACACGCAACACCGCAAATCCTGCGAAAAATAGGGAATAGAAGTGGAACGTGTCTTAACACTGGGTTCCCAAGTTCCCTCTGCCTACCCTGCCATGTGCGGGATACAGCGTGAAGCTGAGTATAAACATAGAGTATAAAAAACAGGTCAACTGCGTGTCATTTAAATCATATACGCACCGAGAATGCCCCAACAATTAAAGAATTGTAGATTATTGAAAATACACCTTATAATATTTGACATACTTTATTTTGCGGACATATGTATTTATTTTATGAAATAAGTTGCAGTGAAGAGTTTGTAACGAATTATATGTGTAATATAAATAGGAGTTTTCGTTGTTCGGATATGTACTACATTAGTAGTGGGGATTACCCCACTGTTTTCGAAATTTTATAGTTGCAGGTCTATATGAAATGCCTTATAGATGAGTACACCTCATTCACCTGCGAAATTCATATAAAATGTAGCAAAAACAGTTATTAATTTCAATGTAATCTCTAGATAAATATTCTTGACAGACGGACGACATAGTAATCCAAATTCCGCGTTTACATTTTGATGTACGGAACCCCTTTTAATTAAGACGAGTAAACAAATCCTCATTATATTATAAAAGAAATTTAATTTGCTTCTTATTATTTGGTTTTTGATTACATCTTGTACGATGAAAATTAATTACTCACTTTTATTAAATTCTGAAGTACAACGACTGCTAACTAATAAATTACCTACTTACATTTTATATGTAAGTAATGTAAATAACGTTTTTAATAGAAGTTGATCTTTGACTTAGTCATACGTAGTTCAAGTTTTTATTTTCAAGGTTTATAATTTCTATTGACAAAATTATACATCTCGTCAATATCAAAACCAAACTTGACATACTACGAGATGATGTTTAATTATACATAATGACATATGTGTCATTATGTATAATTATTCCACATCTTTCATTTAATATATTTTCATTTCTTCGCTCTGGTAACAAAGTCAAAGTGCGGCGTTGAGTTTCGCCACTCAACACACAACCCCTTAAATTCAGCGGAAAATAAGGAACGAAACGGAGTGTTTTAACACTACGTTCCCAAGTTTTCTCCACTTACCCTACCATATGCGGAATATTGTAAGGAAATAGGTGTCAGAAGAATTAAATATTATAATTAGCAGTAGTCATGGGGCGACATCGGAGCTATTGGTGTGTATCGACAACTGGCGCACCGCCAACCAGCCATTGTTCCAGCTGGACGACTATTCTATTAAGCTGTTGGGCATGTACTGGACTTGCACAAAAAGTCAAGGGTTAAAAAAATCATATGAGTGCGCGGTACGCGGGTTCAAATCCCGGTCAGTTCATATTTTTATAAAAAAAAAATTATAACATTGTTCAATATTAAAAAATCTTTTGTCTTGGAGTAAAAATAATATAATTATGAAAACACCATATATTGCATACACTAAGACTTAGTGATTTATGTAATTTAAGTTGTAAAATTAAGAACAATCAATGTTTAGCAGTTATAATTAGGAGATATTGTTGAGTAAAGTTAGCGAGACTTAAACTGGGATTAACAGGGATTGAAGACTTTTACATGTATCTCGTTATAAAGTTATAAATACTTATAATAAATATTATAGTGATTAATCGAAATATAAGCCATCTTACTGTAACGTGTTTTTACATATTTTGTTAAAATAAACATATAATATAAAAAATAAAGTATAATACAATAAATATATATGTTTTACAACTTAGTAACATCTTTGAGGAAAATAACAAAAGCTTTAACAATTTAATCTTTTCGTAACAACAAATGACAAATGACACTATCACGGACACTTCCAGATCTGATGCACGAATCGTGTTACTGTGATAGCTCTAAATTTCCTTTATATTTCCATTATTTTAAATTACACTAACATCAGAATGTGCTATGTGGTGTATTATCTGTATACGAATATCGTTATAGCCAAATAAGATTTAAAATATTATTGTTACTGGGATTTTTTTTATTATATTGTATATTAATGGATTTTTTTTTATTTTATATTATTTATATTGTATGACGCAACGTGGCGCAGCGGCACAAGCGTGTGATTGTAACTGACAGCTTGTGGGTTCGATCCCCACTCGAGGAAATGAAATATTTAATATTTTCATTTCTTCGCTCTAGTACAAGGCAAAACGCGGCATTGTGTTCCTCCACGTGGACGGAACGGAACTGTAACGGAGTGTCTTATCACGTTCCCAAGTTCCCTCTGCACCCACACCTACCTAGTGTAAAGACACTCCGTTCTCATCAAAACTCTATTTAGTGCCGAACTTAACGCGCGCTTCACCTCGTTACCAGAGCGTTGAAATTATATATTTTAAAAATTTTTAATTTATATATATTTTTTAATTTATATAGGTGACGGCTACACTGAAACCGAGCAAAGCTAAAATAAGTTATTTAAAAAATATACTCCCACACACACACGCACATATATATATATATATATATATATATATATATATATATATATATATATATATATATATATATATATATATATATATATATATATATATATATATATATATATATATATATATATATATATATATATATATATATATATATATGTATATATATATATATATATATATATATATATATATATATATATATATATATATATATATATATATATATATATATATATATATATATATATATATATATATATATATATATATATATATATATATACATATATATATTAAAAATAATATATCATTTACCGATAACGTGGAGGCTCGTGCCTTCGAGTCGTGACACATGAGGCTGTTCTATTTTAAAAAGAGTAGGAAGTTGACGATTATTGAATCGGGGCATTCTTCGGTTGTTTGTCGCATGAAAAGGACTAGTCACGAATCTGCTACGTATATTGGGTTTAAATTCTAGACACTTCCACTGCTAAGTGGTCGGATAAAACTATAAATATTAATGTTTAAAATTAAAATATGTGTATTTGTTGAGCGCTTAACACATAACTTCTACAATTTTCACTGTTATTTCAAATTAAGATGGGAAGATCGTATTTTCTTTATATTCATAAGTAAACAAATTATTGTAGTAATATTTACTTCCACAAATATATGAAGTGTTATGAAGAGCAGGGCCTCCTTACACAAGTATCTATGGTAACTTACTAGGTTGGTGTCATTATCTCACACACGAACTAAAATAAATATATTCTTATATATTTTTTTACTTTACCGCCATTACTTACGACTCGATATAACGTAGCGATTACAGATCAATCGAGTGATCTTAGTGTTTTCACACGCCTTCGATATCAACATCGATCGTAATTATAACGATTTGTATTAAAATATATTTAATAAACGATTTAAAAGGAATACATGGTTTTATTAATTACCTCTAACAAAATTCACTTACATTAAAAAGGCTCTATTGGCGAGTGTCACGCGCGGATGATGGAAACAAACTGAACTAAAGAATAACAGTAAGTCTAACAGACCCAACTATGCAGATATAGGATAATAGATGATTACAGACCTTAGGACTATTACATACATAGCTGGTATATAATAGTACGTAGAAAATTATAGAAGATGATAACGCACTTGTGAATTTAGTACATGAGCGGGACCCAACTCCATACCGCATTTTGCTTCGTTAAAAGAGCGACTAAAACATATATGTTTTATTCCCTCAACTGGGAATCAAACCAACATTCGAACCAACACGTTTAGAGTCACGACCTTGTGCTACACAACCACGGCGGCCTCTGTCTTAAATTCATGTAAGTAAATATAAAATTATGAATATAATACATATATAATAAATAATTAATTCCCTAATTTGCAATTAAAACTTTTCCTTTGCCAGTTATAAAACAGACAGTTTTAAAGGAAGCAATTTTACCAAACTTGTCAAAATCTCATTGAAGAACGAGTCGCTCCACAAAGTTAGCTTTTTGGATTCAAGTATATATTCATTAACTATTCGTGGTTTAATTTTGTCTGAGATGAAATTTGAATTTAATTTTAAGGGTTTTGTACGTCAAAAGGAAAAACAAAACCCTTTTTAAAATATTTTTTGTTCGTCTGTTAAGAGCATTTATCTCGAGAGCACGTAGAGAAATCAAGCTGAAAATACTTTCAAATGCACGTCCACACAAAATCTAGCTTTCAAGTTACCATATACGTTGACTTACAGTCAACGAACATATTTATATTTTTATTTATAAAAAAATGTATTTTTAAGGAAAAAGTCCATCATAAGTGAAAAATTATAGATTTTTCTTCTTCTTCTTCTTCTTCTTCAAGTATTGCAAGAAGTTAGAACTTGCAATAACTACGAAAAAAAACCGAAAAGTTATTTGTAAAGATAAAATTTACAATATTGGGAATTAATCTTAAAATCTGTCGTGTGAGGCCTGTTGTGGCGCAACGGGAAGTTGTGTGTTCGATCCCCCACCCGATGAAATGAATTATTTAATATTTTCAATTTAAATATTTCATGTTTTCATATCTTTGCTCTGATACCAGGCAAAACGCGGCGTTAAGTTCCGCCACTCAAAACGCAATGCCTCAAAGTTGGCGGCAATCTAGTCTATTACGTCCCGTTGTGTCCCCATGCCTTCACGCCACGACGGGGTCGATGAACTATATAGTATCAGAAAAACTAAGTGTTTTTTATTTTCATATTATTCAATTACATCGATCACGTGAAAGATGAATCAATCACGTATGCGTCGATCTGAGTATGAGCAACACTTTTATAAAGATGCTTACCCGTCTTCAGCAATTGCCATTCGAGTGAGTGACTTTGATAAGTTATTTGCATACGCAGCGACTCTAAGTGTCACGCGTCAAGTATCAACGTTTTCATATTTCATTAATTAATCTATTAATGTTTTTTGTAACATAAAAAAACATTCTTAATTATATACATACTCGTACTTGCTTAAGTTAAATATTAGTTCGTATTAATACACATTATTATCATAATCAGTTTAAAATAATAAATATATTGTTTTGTCTTTTCTCTTTTCTTTTCTCTCTTCTTTTATACTTGCCTTGATGTGTGAAGTGGAGACATACAAAGCCGCGCTTTGTTTCGTTATAACACCGAGTAAGAATCAAACCCACACCCGTCACCTCATACTAATTTTACACAGTAAAAAATACTGCTTAATACATTTTATATCTGTTTTAGCGAACGACGAATTGCATAAAGAAGATTTAGTAGAATTAATTTATATTGAAAAGCGAATGCGCCAGTCGCAAAGTGCTCCTTTAAATGAATTGCAAAGCGCAGCTGAAAGATCTCGCTCCAGTCGGTTGTTATAAAATTTGCCTTCACTACAGTATCTCAGTAATCTAAGGGGTACTGCGTCTGTAGATTGAATTATGTTTTACCAATTTTAGTAAAAGTTTTTATCTTTATATGCAGTATACAGCTAACGATGTGTCCCAAAGAGTCGGGAACCAACCTAGTTTTACAACGTTCAGGCCAATTTTCGAGATTTTTTCGAGAAAGAGCTTAAAAATATATATAATTTTAATATAATTAATATTAAATCGGGTTGTGGGTTCAATTCCCATGTGAGTGAAATATTTTATATTTTCATTTCCTCGCTATGATAACGACGCAAAGCGCAGTGTTAAACAGCAGGCACTCAGCACACGACAACAACGATGTACTTACTTAACGCTAAATTTTAAGAGTCCTTCTGCATTCCCCTGATCAAAACCAACATTTACCGCAATTACAGTTAGATGCTGGTTCATAGCGCTATGATAAATATAGAGTACATAATTATCTATATCTTTAATATTTTTTGAATAAAACTAGTTGACACAAATTATATTAAACAATACAGTATACTGGATACCAAATTAATTAATTAATAAAATAATGTAGCATATAAACGGTTTTCCTATAAACAAACTGATTTTTAACAATCCTAAACTGTTAATCATTGCTTAGGAAAGAATACTTTTTTAGCAAACGTATCAGAATTTGACCAAGCGTAATTTGAACCCGCGCCTCTTGGATATACATGCTTAGAAGTTATATACGAGCTGACTTACTTATAAGCTATATAAGAGCTTATAAGATAAGAGATCAAATCACGCTCCAGCGGATACGTCGATCAGTTGAGGACAGTTTATTATTATTATATATATTATTATACATATACCTTTGTATAGACTTACACATGATTATGTTACAGCATTTAAATTCAGGTCAGGCAGACCGTGGGAATCTGGGAATCTTGCGTTATGACTTCCACTTTCCACCACAGTCTGGGGACATTGCATGTTGAGTAGCGGAGCTCAACACCGAGTTATGTCATGTCTGGTAAACTCTACCACTACTAGTCAATTGTACCTATATTATTATATCAATTATATATTTAAACTTAACGCTATCAACTATCTCGTCTTATAAATAAACCTTGACATTTCATTGCACATTGGTCGAATTAGTGTGTCTAGTTAATACCTCAAGAGTGAGTGACAAGGCTTAGTTGAGGCTCTCAGTAGCATTTACTTAACTTGAATATTAACTTGGCCTTTAAAGGGGAGTAATGCTGTATTCAGAACATATTACGTTATGTTATAAAGACTATTGAGCCCAGCCCTAGGGGTATAGGCGTGCGATTGTGAACCCGACAGGTAACAGGCTGGATTCTCACTCTTAAAAATGATATATTAACTATTTTAATTTTCTTTGCTCTGATCAAAGAGAGGCGGTAGTTCCCGCATCGAACATACTATGCATCTTATTTTTAGAAAGTGGGGAACGGAATGTCGTGACATTAGGTTCCTAAGTTTCCTCTAATATAAATATCTCAGCGATTTGCATAAATAACGTTTTCTGTCACTGCGAGATTTTTGAAAAATTTATCATAAATAACCTAAGCTCAGATCATTGTGGTCAAAAATTTTCATTAACTGGCAATGAATTAAATAAACGTAAAGCAATAACAATCAGGCCGATCACTAATAATGAAATAAATCGTTATGCTTATAACGTTACGGAAGAAATCTCGAGTGTAAATATGCCCGAAGTACATACAAACTTACTGTCATGAAATGTTTTTAACTTACTGTCAACTGAGTTTAGCAATATTTTTTAGACAAAAAAGTTTATAAAAAATAAATTTAAAATTAGTGACTGGGCAACCGTTGGTATTTACTGAAGTAGTAGTATCATGATTACAACTGGGAGATCTAGAGCTGTCGGTAAACCTATCAAAAATTAAATATAAATAATGTTATACTAGACTCGGACTTAGAAGCGACAATTGCTTTTGAGAATTTTTTATCAGAACTACCAGATACAGTAACTTGTTCTTTGCCATCTCACTTTGAAGCAATATCCATATTTAAAAAATATGTAGTGAAATCAAAACATAACTTCGCCTTTAAGCATGTACTCGTATCATCAGATGAAATTGTTAATATGTTTATTAGGTGTATAGAAACAGGCACTTTTCCAGACTTAATGAAATATAGTAAAATAGTACCACTTTTCAAAAGTGGTTATAGACTTGACCCTGAAAACTACAGATCAATCTCGGGTTTACCATTATTAAGTAAAATATTTGAAAAAATAATTTTTGATCAAACCTCACTTTTTGTACATAGAAATAGTTCTTTACATAGTGAGCAATGTGGTTTCACCATAGGCAATTCAATCACAGATGCGGATGCTACACTTGTCAATCACATCTATAGCGCGTTAGAGAGGTTGCAAACTGTGATTGGAGTGTTTTGCGATCTATCCAAATCCTTTGATTGTGTAGACCATGAAACCATGTTACTAAAACTTTATCACTACGGCATCCAGGATGCAACTCTTGATCTTGTTGCCTCTTATCTTACTCAAATTAATTATTTTTTTAATATTAAATTAATTAATTAAATTAATTTAATAAATAATGTAAAATCATCTGAATCTCCTCAAAATGGTCTTCCACAAGATTTTATTCTTGGCCCCCCTTTATTTTTGTTATATATAAACGATCTATCTTTTTATGCAAAGATTTTATGCAACATTGTACTAATCGCTGACGATATTTTTCTCATATTAAAGATTTACAGAAACAAAGTTAACTTTGGTGAAGTGAATAATGCATTGTCTGAAATTTGTTGGGTTGTCGTCAATAACCTTATGTTAAATGCAAAAAACTAAATGTATTCAATTCACTTTACTTAATGATACAAACAAAATTTTTGTCTTGTTATTAAAGGGGAAAAATGTCGAGGTGACGGAATCAACATTGTTTTTAGGTATAACTATAGATTCCAAGCTTAAGTGAAATTCCCATCTTAAAACACATAGATAAACTTAGCAAAGCCGCGTTCGCAGTTAAGAAAGTAAGGCAAATGATGGACGTTAATACTGCCGACTAGTTTATTTTAATTATTTTCACAGTATTCTTTCTTATAGGGCAGCGCCACTGATATAAATGCAATATTTATTCTGCAAAAAAGAGCCGTAAGATCTATTTATAATCTTAAAGACGACGACGAGAGAGAGACTATAACTATAATTATGTCAAAAATATAATATTAATTATCCTTAACTATATATAAAAATTTCGATGACAAAGATTAAATGAAAAACAAACCAACTTTTAGTATAAGGTTTTGCCGTTCCCGTAAAGCGTGTAGTGAACTATTAGAGCTTGTAAGCTAGTGGAGTGCGGTGTTCGACATCGTTCAGTAATTATATTTGCTGGCTTATCCGATATTATAATATTCTCATCTCCATGTGCTCGTAGTAAATTTAGGAGCTCAATTTATATTCACGTTAATTTTCACAAGTTATCATGTTATCATGTGGAATACATTTACTTACCTGAAGTATCGTTACATTTATCTTCACAGTACAAGCGTTCGTAGATAAGTGACGTTCAATAAAATTATTAATACTCGTACTTAAACGTAAAATTGCTAGTGAGCGCTCCCATGTGTCGAAATGATTTAACATCTCAAATTTAACATCTTAAAAGTTTAAAAGGGAATATTTCCGGAAACAAAAGGTATTTGAGTGCCAATAGTCTTTGCGTTGGCTTGTGTAGCGTATCATGTGTCTGAGATAAAATATATTACTTTTGTAAATGTATATATTAGATCAAAATAGGAATGATATAAGTTTGTCTTCGTGTTTGTCTGCGGCATCGTGACTTCTGAATAAATGAATAAATCTGAGTGTCGATTTTAATCAAAAATCTCGTTCTTAAGGGAACAGAAGTTCAACAAGAACAACAATAACCATTTAGCTATATTTTATAAAAATAGAATAAACATCTTAGGAGATCAAGGAATTTGATGAGGTAGTGATCTTTTTTAATTTGAACTATTTATTGTAGCCTTGCACTAATCCGTCCAGATCAGGACGTGTCGGGTGACTGTGATAGGGTAGGTGTTAGTTCAATACATGATATTTTTGTTTTCGCTTCACGTCGTATCGTACATTACTGTGTAAGCAGAGGGAAGAACTTGAGGGTCTGGTGTTCAGACACCTCAAAGTTCAAATCAAGACACTCTACAGTTTCCCGTTTTCCGCCGAATTCTTGAGTCATTGCGTTTTGTGTGTCTGTACTCAACGCCTCGCTTTCCTTAGTTATCAGAGCGAGAAAATAATAAATATTTCATTGGATGTTCATTTTCGGAGTAGGTGTCAAATCCAAATTTGTCTCATTTAGTATTTTTCTCATTTAGTCGCATAGTTGAGGCTCTGTGCCACGGCAGCCTCGTTAAATAATTTATAAATTAATATTAATATTTTCTTTACACATATATGTGTGTAAATTTAAGCTCTAGATATATTATGTGACCTACACAATATGTCTAGAGCTGAAATTTACATACATTTATTTAGACTGTAATGTTTTTTTTTTCTCTTCAAATATAAGTTTTAATAACAAAGAAAAGAAAGACAATAGAAAGATTTCAGAAATTTTATTATAATGAGTTGTCTAAAGAAAATGTGTTTTAAGATATCTCGTACAAATACTTCGGCATAGTTATGCCTACGGAAATGTTCAAGCCACGGTTAGTTTGTCAGCTGTTGCTGACAACCTGGCAGGCAATTAGATTGTCTTTGTTTTAACACGGTGCGATGGGCGGTGTGTTTCCATGAAGTAAAAATACACATAATAAGATGCTTACTTGTCGCGATTATTACACGTTTTATATGAAAATATTTTATCCAGATTGCAAGTGTAAAGTGTTCGGGGTTCCAAAAATATATATCTGGTTAAAATAGTTTATTTTAAAAAAGACTACACGTACTGAAAGTGGTATTTTAAGTAAAGTTAAAGTAGTAGAAAAGTATAATAAATCAAATAAATCAAAATGAAGTAATAAGAAATTATTTTTTGAAATGAAAAAGAAACATTTAATACCAAAAGTTACCTTAGTAGGTGTGGCGCATACAAAAAAAACAAATCATTAAACTAAATAAATGTAATTATTTTGTTACTAAGTATAATTTTTATTTAGTTACAGAAATTGTGTATTTTTGAGTAAAGTATATTAACGCACTTGGCATATAACCTTTTTTTTTGCTTTGCTTTGTTTGTAAGCAGTAAGTATACACTTTTAAAGAACCTTAATTTGAAATCTTTTTTTAGAAATGTCTCTTCAGCGATTCAGAATTCAGGGAAGTATTAACATTTTCTTTGAAGACACGCAGTTCAAGTCATTACGGTCCCAAATTAAGAGGTACTTTGAAATGAACTTCATTAAATGCGACTGCATTACATTTTCCTTCTCGATTTATGATTTACCTTGCTTTATAAATGCATTCACTTAAAGTGCATTAAATTTATATGAAGTATAATGTTTTTTATTCAAGCCATTCAAACATCTTTTCACACGTTATGTTATAATTAAGCTTTGAAATTAATGAATGTGTACTATTTTTGGTTGAAGTAAATCATGTTTAATTTCCTTTTTTTTTCATAATACACGGCTTCCTTAATAATCTCAGATCACATAAAGCAGTAGCAAACTGTTCTTGGAATAAATGTCTTTCATTGTAAGGCGAAAACATTACTCTTCGAAAATAACACATATTTCACTATGAAATACTTGTCTATAGATCAGCCGCTTTGTCATGCTTCTTTTCTATCATATTTCTCTCTTGATTTATGGTTTATACAGCTACTGCACCAAGTTTGTCATAATATGGAATGTTGACGAGGCAAAGAGATAATGCTTTTGTAAAGCTCCGTTATTTAATATACCGATTTTATTATACAGTTTATTGTTTAGATTTAAAACAGAATGTACGAAAATGAAATCATTTGTGCATCTGTCCATTTGTCGAGACCATCTCGATTAAGAAGAGGTGTCAAGCTGTAACTAATAACGAATTTAGATCTAGATTCTCTTCAAATACACAAGAAATTAATTTTTAATTCAATGCAAAAAATCTTAAAATTCAAGAAGGTATATTTTAAAAAATATATTTATTAAGTTTGGTGAAGAAAAATAGCTAAGAAGTGACAATTTATAAATATTTATCTTTATTATAAGTATATATTTATAAACTGTCACTTAATAGCTATTTTTCTTATATATATTTATTCTTAATTAGACACAAAATAAGTGCATACAGAAAAGCCCTTAAAAACTTATGTGTTTTTTATTGCTTCACGCTGTATCCCGCACGAGGCAGGGTAGGCAGAGGGAACCCGGGAACCTAGTGTTAAGACACTCCTTTCCACTTCAGTTCCCCACTTTTCGCCGAATTCAAGGCATTGCGTGTTGAGTGGCGGAGCTCCATGCCGTATATTGCCTTATTACCAGAGCGAAGAAATCAAACATTAAATATTTTAATTGAAAATATTAAATATCTCATTTCCTCGACTGGGGATCGAAACCAGAACCTGTCGGTTACAGTCACACTTTTGTGCCGCTGCGCCACGACAGACCTCAATCAAATGGATATCTGTCATAAGTCGTAAGAAATCTCACATATTGTATGTCACATAGTGTATGTATGTATTATACATGACATGATATATTTTTTTTAAATTGCAATGTAGTATCTGGGAAGTCCGGTTAGTAAAGACGACTGATATGAAAAGAATATGGAAAGGCGTGTTGCTGCCAGTAGCAGAGTTTAGCTGCATTGATAACGGTACTTAGCTGCATTGATAATGGCCAAACATCATCACAGTTGCACGTTTGACTGTACACAATCCGATATTGGTGTCGACTGTTAAACGGTAGAGAAACGTAAATATATATATATATATATATATATATATATATATATATATATATATATATATATATATATATATATATATATATATATATATATATATATATATATATATATATATATATATATATATATATATATATATATATATATATATATATATATATATATATATATATATATATATATATATATATATATATAATATATATATATATATATATATATATATATATATATATATATATATATATATATATATATATATATTAAAAATTAAATATATACATTATGTACACAGAAGGTTAGTAATAAGAAAACGAAGTATTTAAACACCAGGTCCCAAGTTCTCTCCTACCTACACTATTATGTGCAGGCCACAACGTTTATCGCTGTTTCGTGTTGTACTTGTTCAAATAGTATTTGTACTTTTTCCTCGAAGCTTTATGTAGTGACGTAAGTATTCTTTCTCAAAGTTTACTTTTAGAATTGTACACATTATATTGAAGTTTCTATATAAACTTTTCTCTTTTCAGTGTACCACATCCGGTGCATTTTTGTAATGTTGTGAAATTTATAACTTATCTTTATTTTCGATATATTGTAATAAAAATTAATATTCGTACTGTAAGTTCTATTTAAACTGTATTCCAATAGATTACTGGAACCTGTCTGATATGAACCCTAGAAAATGGAAACCTAATTTAAGTATTCATCTTGTTTATATCCTCTTTCTTACACATCTTAATATCTACGTTTCTCTACCGTTTAACAGTCGAAACCAATATCGGATTGTGTACAGTCAAACGTGCAACTGTGATGATGTTTGGCCGTTATCAATGCAGCTAAAGTACCGTTATCAATGCAGCTAAACTCTGCTACTGGCAGCAACACGCCTTTCCATATTCTTTTCATATCAGTCGTCTTTACTAACCGGACTTCCCAGATACTACATTGAAATTTTAAAGAAATATATCATGTCATGTATAATACATACATACACTATGTGACATACAATATGTGAGATGCCTTACGACTTATGACAGATATCCATTTGATTGAGGTCTGTCGTGGCGCAGCGGCACAAAAGTGTGACTGTAACCGACAGGTTCTGGGTTCGATCCCCAGTCGAGGAAATGAGATATTTAATATTTTCAGTTAAAATATTTAATGTTGGATTTCTTCGCTCTGGTAATAAGGCAATATACGGCATGGAGCTTCTTACAAGCCGCCACTCAACACGCAATGCCTTAAATTCGGCGAAAAGTGGGGAACGGAAGTGGAAAGGAGTGTCTTAACACTAGGTTCCCGGGTTCCCTCTGCCTACCCTGCCTCGTGCGGGATACAGCGTGAAGCTGAGTAGAGTACAGATATCCAATATTCTCCTCAGCGCGACGTAAGTGCAGCAGAACACTTGTAGAACACAAGTCAAGCGAGGAAGATGAAAGAATAGAAGTAAGACAAAGCAGCGCGATCGACGAGAATTTTATTGTGAAATATTTGACAAAAGCGTCTGACGTGGAATCTGAGAAACATCTGAGATATTATGTCATAAAAATTAAAGTGTGTTAAATAACATTCAAACTGAATCGCTCGTGTTTCTTTCGTTCTTGATATTTTCAATTTTCATTTTGCTTTTAATATTTGTGTTCATCCAATTTTGTAAAATCTTAAGTTATATTGTCTTAAAAATTACATCTCATCTTGTCAAAGTTGTGTCACAGCTTTTATAGTTTATAGTGCTAATCCGATTTCTATCAGACATGAACAAGGCTTCCGAAAACAATTTACACTTAAATCAGTTCATTTTTTTTATAGATAGGACTGGGCAAACGAGCGTACGGGTCACCTGATGGTAAGTGATCACCGCCGCCCACGGCCCCGTGTAACTCTAGAGGAGCTACAGGAGCGTTGCTTGTCTTTAAGGTAGATAGACACCGGGGCCCGGCACTACCTAGTGCGAAACGCAGTGGCCGAAGCCACTACTTAACGCCGGTTTTAAATGCCGGGGGTGGTAATGGACCGGTCAAGTTTGCTCATGCGTGTTGTCATTTTTGACAACGTGACTCTCCCACACGTACTTCAGTCGCCTCTTACGACACCATCAGTACCAGGGTGATCCTATTTTAAGCCGGAATCACACGGCTGAAATGTCATCATTCATGTAATCATTTGTTCAGGAGCTATAGTACCACAATAAGATACACGGAGAGATACAATGAAAGACATATATTTTGCTTCGAGGTTTTGAAATGAATCAGAGTTAAAACAAATAAAACATATTTACGCACCGGTTAGAGGTTTTTTCGTGCCACAAAAATAATCTTCCTTTTTTAAAGATAATGTAAAGTTAGAGTTTAAACACTAGTGTTTCAACAAACAACAGAATTTTCTTTACAACTTTAATATATTCAGTTTCTTTGGGGATTCATTACGCAATAACTTATTAATTTAGGACGAAACCGTTACTATAACGGATATTGAGAAGAAGTATATATACTCAACTTTGTTTCTAGGTAGCGGCTGAGGATACTTGGGAACTTAGTGTGAAGATGATTGA
Source organism: Eueides isabella (assembly GCA_019049475.1). Classification (NCBI taxonomy): domain Eukaryota; kingdom Metazoa; phylum Arthropoda; class Insecta; order Lepidoptera; family Nymphalidae; genus Eueides; species Eueides isabella. Next base: position 1,680,793 of record CM032386.1, read on the forward strand.
TTCCTTATTACTAAGACACTTCTGCCTCTTTCCTTATTATTGATGTTTTCTATCGAATTATAGAGAACTCAACACCGCATCTCGTTACCAAAGTGAGGACTGAAATTTGTTTCCTCGGTAATGGAACCCGCTATGTATCGTATACTCATGAACAGTTACACGTTTGTGCACCTGCGCCATGACTGACCTCAGTAAAAAAAATAATTATATCAAAAAATTAAAAGCAATGCTAGTAACGAAAATATTTCCAAACTTGTCGAAGCGAATAATTCCTTTGCACGCCGACCCCATCAATTCATACCCGATAGCACTTAATGTGACCGAAAAGTGCTGAATTTCTGGGTCTTACGTAAGGTGTCCAATGACGTGTTTAATGTTCACTATCTGGATAAATTCGTGGAGAATAAAGAATTTTAAGAGGTCGTGGTCGTTTGATTTATTAAATATAGAAAAAAAGTTATTAAATAATATGTCCAATGACAATTATATTAACAAATATATTATCATGATTTATTTCAAATAAAAGTTTTAACAGAACAATAAAATTATTATGCTGCAGCATAAACAGCAGCATAATATTTTGTATAAGAAATAATTCTATTGAACAATAACTAATTCTAGTTATTCAGAATTATTTTTAGCTTCGCTTGTATTTCGCACATAACAATGTAGGCAGAGAGAACCTAGTGTTGCAGTACTCTGTTTCCGTTACGACATATCCGTTTCTCACTTTTTGAAGAATTCTTTAGGCATTGCATGTTGAGTGACGTGAACTTTTTACATTCGTTACCAAAGCAAAGAAAGGAAAATATTCAATATTTAATTAAAAATATTAAATAATTCTCACAACCTGTAGCTTACAGTCACACTTGTCCCCCTACGCTACGAGAGGTCTCAACGTACATTATAATTATGATAAGAAATTTTATACAAAGGAGTATTGTTCAGTTACAAATTTAATCAAAATATTTTTTCATGCCGGTATTATACTAAGATTTTTTTTGAAGATTACTCTATAATTTTATATTTCGTAGGAAAACAGTTCCCTTTGAAATGAAAAAGGCTATGTTGAACTACTCCATATGTTTTTTTTTCTTCACGGTGTGCGGGATGCACAAAGCAGAGCAGGCAGAGGGAACTTGATATATTAGTATTAAGATACTCCGTTACCGTTGTATCACTGCCGTTCCCTATTTTCATGTGGTGAATCCAAAGCAATGCTTTGTCTCATTACCGGAGTGAGGAAATCGAGTGAGAATAAAAGCCACAACCTGTCGCATTGACAGTCACACTTTGTCATAAAGAGCACAAGCGAGCGAGAAAAACATTTTAAAAAATACACTAATTCTACAGCAAAAACAACAATCTTAGCCCGTGTATGCGTCATAAATCAATTTAATTTTTTTGCGTATTTTAAATGGTTGCGGTCGGCACACACAGCTCAGATCACAGGATCTGAGCTGTGTGTGATTGTGTTGTAACAAGCGTATAAGAATTTCGACGGAGCTCGGTGAGAACGAATGGCTTAGTTGGTCAGAGCGCTGGAACGGTATTCCAGAGGCGCGGGTTCAAATCCTGCTTCGTTCAAAATTTTTATACGCTTTTTAATTTTAAGTTTAGTATTTTCTGTCCTAAGTGTGGAATAACACTTTAAACCATAGTAAAAATATTAAAAATAAATAGTATTCTCTCTTGCCAAACGATAATTCTTACGAGTTGTCATTGGGTAGCGGAAATTTGTAAAAATCTCCCTACAGAGATGCTAACAACATAAATAAGTTGTAACAAGCGTATAAGAATTTCGACGGAGCTCGGTGAGAACGAATGGCTTAGTTGGTCAGAGCGCTGGAACGGTATTCCAGAGGCGCGGGTTCAAATCCTGCTTCGTTCAAAATTTTTATACGCTTTTTAAATTTAAGTTTGGTTGGAAATTGTTTGACGTTCAAAAAACAAAGCTTGTAACTTCTTATTTTGAATAAAAATATTGGAATTTGAATAAGCTCTTTCAACTATTCGAATAACTTATTCTTTGATGCACCGCCCCAAAACCAAACCATTGTATTTTTATTAGTGACCGACCGAAACTGTTTTTTCAGCCGAAACCGAAACCGAAACCGTACTTTCGGCCTCGCTCTTAGTTTCGGCCGAAACCGAAACCGAAACCGAAACTTACTTAAACATAATTAAAATTTCTATTGCATATTGAAATCTAGTATATGTTAATGTTCTTGCATATTCTATTGAGACAGATAGTTAAATAGAGCTAAATGAAATAAAATGATGATTTAAGCAACGCAAACGCCCAATATCATGAAAATAGATATGTCATTTTGTATTTAATGAATATTCAACTATACATATTATAGTTTATTGCAAATTAAAAACAGAATTCAAAGATTAAGAAAAAAAAACAATAATAATTCGAAAAATTTAAAGATATTTATTTATAATTTTTCACCTAATAATTATTATTATTATCACAATAATCAGATTAATCAGGTATTCTAATATAATAAAATCATTAATCATAAATATAACACGTAATTCTCTCATTTTACATTTTAAAAAAATACACAGTTTGACTTTTTACTTTTGATTTTCAGTTACATATTTGACATATTATATTATATAAATAATAACTAACTACATATACATCTAGAGATCTTTATTTACCTTTGGTAGTACATATGACCTAGTTATCACAATTAACAATCAGTCTAGTATATAATAAAATAAAATGATCTTATCATTAAATTCTCAGTCTCAATTATAACTAAGATAAATTAAAATAATATGGCAGATAATTCTTTACTTACTTATTATTCAGTAAGTTAAAACTTACTTAATTAAGTATAATTACAAAAATAGTTTATAAAATAAAAAAAAATCTGAGTGAAATATATTATATCACTATTTTCACTTTAGTATTTCAGTATTCATAATTAAAAAGTCTTATATTGTTCGCCAAAAAAAGCAATTTTTGCGCATTCTCACCTAGCAAATTATTTCGACGATCTGAGTATATTTGTCCAGCAGCACTAAACAGTTGCTCACTTGGAACACTGGTAGGCGGAGCGGAAAGGTACTTTAAAACCGCTTTTCTTAGTATAGGATAATGACTATGGTTCCAATAAGAATATATATTGGCATTGCGTGGCAATAATGGCTCCGACAGATAAGAGTGAATTTTTTCTTTCAAAACAGTTTTTTCGTTGTCAGTTCCTAGTATTTCCGCCGAAATAGGTTCATCATAGATATCCCAAAGACTCTTTTTCTTGGGGTGGGTTAGAGGTTTGCGAGAATAATCCAGTTGACGTTGAGGGATTGTCTCCGCCGTGGGACTGTAGCGAGACTAGCGAACTGTCGTTATTAGGCTCAGTCAAAAAAATATTATTTCGGTTATAGCAACATCCAATTCTTTGGAATTGAGGTATTTGGATTTAAATCGTGGATCTAAAATTGTAGCAACCATCAAAGAAGTATTGTTTTTTAAATAAGAGAATTTCACATTCAAAGACTCGTACAATGAGTTTTTCATGTTAGTCATCATCTTATCGTCGTTTGAGCATTGCACTTCTAATTTGCGGCTTAATAATGATATAAAAATTTTTTATACAATAAAATAGGACCGATAGCACCAACATAACATATATTCTATTAATTCGTTCCGCAGTGGTGATGTGTGTGGAGTGGAGCCAAGAAAGTTTTTTATATTTTTTTTGCCACAAGTTCAATATGCATATACCAATTCAGATTTTGGTCGATCATAGTACCCAGATATTTAGTAGTACGACACTCTATTAATGTATTGTTATCAGTTACATTTGTGAATCCTGATGTTAAAGACAATATTAGATTGTGTTATGCTGTTAATATAATAACATAATAGTTTTTGTAGCGTTCAAGGTTAATAAGTTCCCATCAAGCCGTTTAGCGACTTCTGCGAGACCAATCTCAGTAGATTTTTATACTTCTTTCCAGCCTTTGCCATTAAATACCAATGCGGTGTCATCAGCATACAAAAAACACGTTTATTGTTTAGTTTTATATTACAAAGGTCATTGATGTACATAACAAACAAGGTGGGACCTAGTACAATTCCCTGAGGTACTCTACAGACTAGGTTTACCTCTTCACTCATGTATTAATCTATTTTAACACTTTAAGGGTGATTTTACACATATAAGGGTGGGCAGGCAGAACCTGGGAAACTAGTTCCTATTAAGATTTTTTCATTGCTGACTTTCCGCCGAGGAGGTATTACCTTTTGAGGTGCCTCAGGTAACGAAGCAAAATGCGTCTTTGAGTTCCAAGACGCATTTTGCTTCGTTATCTGAGTAAATAATTGTTATTTATTTTTATTAACATTCGTTAGACGAAATAAATTAAAATTTATATGAATAAATAAAACTGCACTACTGTGCCTGCAATAAGAAAATAAAAAGCTGTGGTATCTTTTTTTTTTTTCTTTCGATAGCTTTTTCATATATCTTCTAATTTGTTTCATTAAAATTGTACACCAAACCAACCAAAATGTTTTTCTAATTTTCAAAGCCATTTTTTTTTGTTATAAAAGAAAATTATGCAAAAGTTTTTGGAGCATAAAGTATGTAAATTATATTAATTAAGTCCTTACTATCATTGTTACATAAATATATACCAAATCAACTACATATGTACTTCAATTTAGTAAGTCTTAAGTTCTTCTTAAAATAAAGTCATAAAATATAATAATAGTAGGTACTTTAAAATTGAGCGTATAAAGAAACAAAGTTCTCAACGCCTCTTTGCGCCAAACAACATTTTTATGACTTTAGTCGGAGCAGTCAATAAGCGAACAGTGTTGGAAAGTTGACCACTTTAAACCAATTTTCAACTGGAAACGGAAGAGTTTTAAGACGGCGACTACATAAACGTAAAGCGGGAAATTTTGAAATATTGAATATATTCAAATTGCATTCCATTATAATATTGAGATATAGACTGACTTCAGTCATACGCGAACTACTCATGTGAAGACGAATTATCTTGTTTATAAATATGACTATTGATCTTGTAATTTTGGGGATTTAATTTGTTCTGTCCCTCTGACCCACTCTGACACTCGTTCAACTCGTATTTCATATTTTTGAAGTAAACGCAAATTTTTATTTGCAAATTAGTACACTTTCATCTTGTACTTTACTTATTCTATTAAGTCGATATTTGGTCTGGAGGTGAAAATAACCAACTCACATGTAGTTCTTGCGTTTTGTCCAAAATAAAACAGTTCTAAATCTCCAGTCATTTGTTTCCTCGCATATTTGTTACGAGTATGGCAGTGAAACTTTCAGTTATACAATTTGTAAAGTTTTCTCAGTTCCTTCCAAGCTTCGATAAAACCGTTATAGCCAACAAATTGAACATGACTAGTACTATCTAATGTGATGCTACAACATTTTTATATTTAGAAGTTATTTTTTCTTCATATTAAATACAGTGTCATGTAATGTATTTAAATTATTGTTTTAACTGAGGCCAGATCTGATAACAAGGTAAAGCGCGACGTTAAGTTCCCTCACTCAACATATAATCAATAATGGAAACAGAGTGTCTTAACTAGGTTTCCAAGTTAAACATGTTTTTTGGAAACCCGACGTTTCGACCACTTTACAGTAGTCCGTGGTCACGGGTGACCACCGACTATTGTAAAGTGGTCGAAACGTCGAGTTTCCCAAAAACAAGTTTAACAAACAATATACGCAATTAATCCGGTTAAAAGTGTTTCATTTAAAATGTGTAACAATCGCGAAAATCAAAGACATTATTATCATTGTTATTATTTTATTTTTATTATGTGGTTTTAGTATGGTCGAGATCATACTCTAAACCTCGAGAGGTTTTGTATCTTGTTTTCACCCTCGGATAGCTGAACTGTTGTCTGTGTCATAGTCACTTCCATGTTATTATGGTAAGTTGCAAAGTTAGAAGTTTATAATTGCATCTCATTAATACGATTTTCTAAATTAATTCAAGTATAAATTTTTCACGGTTCCAATTAAAAAAATATGTTAAATATAAATACTTAGAAACAGCTCTTTTAATTATGCAGTGATATAAAAAGTATTTTCGAAAATAGGTCAAATATAAACTCTGCGAACATTTTTTGCCACTTACTTTTAACGTGTCGAATATGTGTCGTTTTACGGGCAGAAGATATATATATATATATATATATATATATATATATATATATATATATATATATATATATATATATATATATATATATATATACATATATATATATATATATATATATATATATATATATATATATATATATATATATATATATATATATATATATATGTATATATATATATATATATATATATATATATATATATATATGTATATATATATATATATATATATATATATATATATATATATATATATATATATATATATATATATATATATATATATATATATATATATATATATATATATATATATATATATATATGTCGATGTCAAGAATGGGCATGTGTCAAAGTCAGCTGTGTGTGAACATACATCGAACAAATCCAACCATTACATCAGGTTTGATAAACCCCACATACTCGCTAGAGAGAATAGATATATCCCTAGAATGATCCGCGAGGCTATTGAAATACAAAAAAATCCTAATTTTAATAAAGAAGATTGTTGGAAACTTTCCACCACCTGGGACACACTCTTAAAAAATTTAAAGTCCCCAGCACACCACACTAAAGGACCAGATACAGTTAGCTCATTCTGCAAGAATCCAGGGCAGTACGCGAGGCAATTAAGGAATCGTTGGCGGTAGTTTGATATAATAATTATATCAACTGACAGACAAATGCCACCTCAGTCTACCCGTGACCACGGACTACTGTAAAGTGTTCGAAACGTCGGGTTTCCCAAAAATGTTTACCATTCAATATACGCGATAATCCGTTTAAAAGTGTTTCACTTAAAAATTATACCGTCAAGTTAAATAAAAGCTTGTTAAATAAAAGGGATTGACTTACAGAAAACATTTTAAGCCATTCTATTATCTTTATTTTCGGTAAACGTCTTGGGTGCTGTACTACATAATTACTTGTGTCATACATCGGAAATAACCCAACTTGATCTTTTATTTTACGTTTACATTTGGCTTGAGAGACCTGTCGTGGCGCAGCGGCACAAGCGCGGGACTGTACAAGCGATAGGTTGTGGGTTTGATCCCCACTCGAGGAAATCAAATATTTAATTCGCGTACAATCTCAACACTCAGTGCCTTCAGAATTCAGTGGAAAGTGGGAGATGGAAGTGTGTGTGTTAATTGGAGACAGAGTGCCTGAACACTAGAATCTCAAGTTCTTTCTACCTACCCTGCCAAATGTAGGAGAGAAGAGAAATTGGAGAAAATTTAGTCTTAACAGACGAGGGAAATAAAATTAATCTTAATAAGTGAGTATCTCAAAATATTTGGAACAGGTAAACTGCAGAACGTAAAGATAACTAATATTGTCCTAAAAATATATTAATAGTTTCCTAGAGAGTTTTGCACAATCCTGTGTACCTACTAGAGTAGAGTTTACAATGTAATGATAGCTGATGACAGTAGCAAGTTCGAATATTGGTTAGAGTAGCTAAAAGATAATTCACTCAGCGAACATGATTGATAGTTTGTTTGGCTTACAGCATCGTAGCTAAGCACAATGTGAATTTCAAACAAATGGTTCTAGTATAACGAAATTCAACTAATCTAGTTGCAAGGCTTTTGAGTTTCCAACTCAATATAAGCGATTAATCCGGTTAAAATTGTTACATTTAAAATTAAGTAATTATATTTGTTTTCTTTTCTATGAATACATATTTTTCCATTGATTGAAATAATAAAATAAAATAAAAAAGTACAGATTTCCTTTCGAATTATATACGGAGTTCTGTTCAGTTAAGGAACTTCGTTCCTGACGGAGGTTCGGGGGACGGGGGCTTCATTTCTAAATTCCTACATTCCAATTTGGGGAATGAATATTTTAATATCCTCGCTCTGGTAACGAGAAAAGAAATAAATAATGAAATATATTCTTAAGATATAAAAAAAAACATGTGTGCAGTTCACACGTCTTGGTTGTGTGAAACCTTCGGAAATGTTGGCTTCAACATAATGAAAAGAGCGTAAAATTTCAGGAAGAAGATATTTGTATTGTAGATTTTAATGATGTTCATACACAGTTTGATTAATATTTATTTTACATTTTATTCGTAAATTTTACATAAATTTATTTAAGCACAAAGTTTACATTTTCAATAAATAATGTTTCTTATCTTATATTCTTCAACACTAAATTTTATGAATATATGTTTGTTTCTTTTTATTGTTTGCTTTTTGCGTTTTATCGACATTCAAATCACAACGATGCTAAATAAGTTTTCACTTCAAAAACTGATAAATATTTGTCTCAATAGTAAACACATGAAAATCATTACAGAACGTACATGTATGTGCGGTTCGGTAAGGGTAAGATTCAATCTAAGATAAACATATTTATGTCGGGTTGTCCTCACTAAAACCACATTTAGTGGTATCCGTGCTCGCTTACAAATATAATCCGTTAAAAAAGTAATACACAAATAGTTCTAGATACTGTACTAATAACATAAAAGCTTTGAACTGGCTTAGCTAAGTATAAAGCTAGGTAGGGTACGTAGAAGGAAACCCGGTGTTAACGCATTGTGTTCTAGCAGTTGTATTAGGACACATTCGTTCCCCATTTTCTCTGCAGAATTTTTGAGGCATTGCGTATTGAGTAACATCGTAGTAACTTTTAGTGTACGTTCAAATTCATCTAACTCACTCTCAGCTTCACGCTGTATCCCGTACAAGGCAGGGTAGGCAGATGAAACTTGGGAACCTAGTGTTAAGACACTCCGTTTCACTTCCGTTCCCTACTTTCCGCCGAATTTAGGACATTACGTGTTGAGTGCCGGAACTCAGCGCTGCGTTTTGCCTTGTACCAGGGCGAAGAAAAGAAAACATTAAATATTTAAATTGAAATTAAAAAATATATTAAATATTTCATTTCATTTTACTTCGAGTGTGGATCGAACCCACAACCTGTCGTTTTTAATCACATGCTTGTGCCGCTGCGCCACGATAAGCCCAGCCCACGACATGCAACTTAACAGTTCATAATAACTAATAGCTACCAATCATTATATTGTAATTTACGATTATATAACATATTTCGGTTATGTCTGTATACACAGGTATATAGGCAATGTAATGTTTGTGGAAATACAGAACGAATATGTCAAACAAAATTCATTTGGACCACATAATGTGAGCAAGATATATTCAATTAAACAACTAAAATAAGCGCGCACATTTCCCGTCAATGAGTATCTCCGACCAAGTATAAGTTCGCAGTTAATTTCACAGCCAAATAGGGTCATGTTTAGGAATTTTTATATATTTTTTATACCAACATAAAATATGTGGCTTTTTAGTAGTCTCTCTCAATAAATACTTTATAAGTCTTTCAAATTCATTTTAACAAAATATAAATTAAATTTAAAATTACATTTACTATAACGAAATGTATGTAGAATGATGTACAGCCTTCAGATACAGCAGGTAAAAGATAAATGTAACAGTTCGGTTCGATCCAACTTGGGGAAATAAAATATTTTCTTTTCTTCTTTTTGGTAACGAGGTAAAGTTAGGCCATAAGTTCCATTAATCAAGACATGATATCTATAAATGAGGAACAGAGGTGTTATAATGGGAATGGAGTGTCTTTATTGCACTACATTTTCAGCTGTGCTATGTGCAGGATACAAGTTAAAGATCACTTCTTCATTTAGTATTTTGAGACGTAGCACCAACCCTACAACAGACCGAGATGCGCCCAACAATACTCACTCGCTTGTTAATTAGCAAGGAAATGCCGCGCCGGAGCCAACTTGCTCCCTCAAAGTGAAAACTTTAATCCTAAGTATGCGAAAAGTGATAGACCGGAAGAGGTACGAGCATTATTATTTGTGGGAAATTAACGTGAAAATATCTTCCAATTTTACAATGTGTTTCGGTTATATTATTTATTTTAGCTTCACGCTGTATCCCGCACATGGCAGGGTAGGCAGAGGGTGGAAACCTTACTGTTAGTCGTAGCCGTAGAACAGAACACTTTTTAGAGCGTACTTTAAAATAATATTGTATTGGGATAGGCACCTAGTAGTGTAAAGCTATTCAATTCCTTTCATTTCTTATATAGATTGAGTTTAAAAAGTTTACATAACCAATAAATATCCACATCTGGATCCGTTGCCCGAGTTTACTTTGTTCTCAATTCGTGACGTTATTTATTATAGCACCACTAAATCAAATCAATTAAAACAATATAAGAGACCAGTCGTTGCGCAAGCATGTCCTTCTGGTAATAAGAAAGATCGCGGTGTTAAGTGCCGAAATTCACACACACACAATGCCCCAAGTTTTGCGAAAAGTGGAGTATGAAACGGAGTGGTTTAATATCAAATTTCCAAGTTGCCTCTGCCTATTCTATTCCTTCCATTGAGTTTAACGTTTCCACTTCCTACTAATTTAGTCCATAGTTTGTTTGTGGAAACTTGAAAATGATAGCGTCAAAGTACTAGAACCCGTTCAAAACTTTATTTGCACTTTATGGTACACTATCGTTGATTATCTTTAAAATTTATAATTCTACATCAAAATATTCTTTATTCAATTAGGCTACTACAAGCACTTTTGAATCGTCAAATTACGATGTGAAAGAAATGTGTGTAGTGTCAGTCCTACAAGAAGCTACCACCGGTGAGGAAGGCGGCTCAACTAACTGTAGAGTTCTCTTTTAAAAATATTACTTAGAGTAAATATATAACTATAATTATCTTCCCGAGTTATTATGATTTATTGAACTATCTTCATGTATATGTCGGCTATACGCCAGTATTCCATTTAGACAATGAAAACGCTAATATTATCTAGTTTATGCTCGTACAAATTGAACTGTTTTACATATATCTGAGCTTTTTTATTGTAGTTACGAAATACAATGTATTTTACAAGTTACAACTGCAACTTCCGTTATGTTAAATATTTTAAATTATATGGTAAGAAATATTTTTATATTCCTTATTAATAATAAATCGAATTTTACATTAATCTATATAGTTTATTTTACACAAATTACAATAACTTTAATAAATAAACTACATGTTTTACCATATTAACTGAAAGATGGCGAGGGCGCCACTAAGAACAGGATACACATTAAAGCAAGGTTTATGTATTTTTTTTTAATAATTAAATTAGACTTTAGACTAGAATAATACATTAATTTCAATTAATTTTATTTTGAACATCAAAAGTCTTTAGCTAAGGTTGGCTTCAGTTTCACGCTATATCGTAGACGGTGGAAACTTGGGAACCTAGTGTTAAGACACTTCGATCCACTTCTTCACTTTCCGCCAAATTTGAGGCTTTGCATGTAGAGTGGCAGAACTCAACGCCGTGCTTAGCCTTGATGCCAGAGCGAAGAAATAAGTATGAAAATACATTAATTTTAAAATTTTATTTCCTCGAGCGAGGATCGAACCAACAACCGTTTGTCACACGCTTGTGCCGCTGCGCCACGACATATCTCTAATCAATAAGTAATTAATCAATATTCATTACGAAACTAAATAGTCCGTAAATAATGTATTTTAAATTAATACATTCCAAAATATAATTGTTATTACAATAGATTATTCATAATTTAGGTCAAATTTTATACAAAGTGCAGCCATAACCTGCATTAAAGCTTTTGATTGGGATGATTTAAACTTCATTTTTTTCTGAGATTAAAGAGATCGTATATAAGATTAAAGAGAGAGTAAAATAAATATAAAAGTACTTTCATTGCATACCAAGATATTATATAGCACGTGCCGTTGAATTTGTTTCGTTCATATAAATATTCTCTAATGTCATGGCAAGGTATGACATCGCATGTGATTTGTTACCGATTACCGATTATATTCAACGCATGTCTATTATGAGTTAAAGTTTATCAGAGCTCGGTTTTTTACAATGTTGTTTGTTGCCTAAAAAATTTGTTAGCTAAAATATTTTGGTAAAATAAAATACATTGTTACTTTAAGGTAATTTTGCCGATAAAACAAAATTATATTACAAAAAAATATATATATAATATGGTGTCTACAATCACCGCATACAGAGGAGCGGTCCTCTTGCCGTGTAGGGGAACCAGTAACGGACTTTTTTTTTAATACAAGTTATATTTTATGTCAAAGATAAATCATTAAGCTTTTCTATCTATTCATTTTCAAACAGATCAATTCCTAATAAATTTTTGAATACTTATGATACTGTTAAAACTACTTCTATAGATATAAGTACATAACTACTGCATTCGCTTACAAACAATCAACACTTCAAAAATATATCTACAAGAGTTTACTTCTATCATATTAATTTTGCTTTTTTTTTTTGGGGAACGGAAGTGAAACCTAGTCTTATGACACTCCGTTCCACTTCCGTTCCCCACTTTCCGCCGAATTTGAGGCATTGCGTGTTGAGTGGCGGAACTCAACGCCGCGCTTTGCCTAATTACCAGAGCGAAGAAATGAAACATTAAATATTTTAATTGAAAATATTAAATATTTCATTTCCTCGACTGGGGATCGAACCCAGAACCGGTTACAGTCACACTCTTGTGCCGCTGCGCCACGACAGGCCTCAATTTTGTTTAAGTAAATCATAATTATATTGAAAATGCAATAAACAAAAAATGTTATTGCTAAAAAATTTAAGTGTGCTTTTGAAAGGAGCATAAATGTGAACCAACTTGTAACCTCTCGTGATATGTTTTTTCATATTCGTTTTAAATTTAAATAAACCTAATTAATACAAAAAACATTATATCGTAGAAACAAATTGCGGTAAGAAAAACATAAGCGTGATGCGCTAGAACTTTTTGACATAAGATTTTAAATTGAACGTAGACCAATCACCAAAGGAATGCGCCGCGGTCCTCTGCGTCCTCCGACGACACGAGCTGATACTGTAAAAGTTCTCGCACGCAATTTACATAAAAAATGAGTCGAGCGTTCACGGCGACCCGCGTTAATGAAGACCTTTGAACTTTCATTTTGTATAATATATAATAATAATAATAAAACAGCTTTATTTATTCCACGCCTACGTGAATACATAACACAATAAGTATTTTCGTACAGTTTACATTGACTTGGATAAATACATTTAGATGTTTTTGTAACCTCCTTAACATACATATTTATTAATTTGTTATTTTTTTTTATTATTATTTGAACAAATACAAAAATTGTTTTAACGTACATTTTTTTGTAAATTTATTAGTAATTTATATATTTGCTTCTCTATTACAATACATTTTGTTTGTTTACTCATTTACTATTTTTTAAATAACATATATCAATTGTATAAAATATCAACATTCAAATGAATTTATATCATATTTAATATTTAGAATAATTTTATTATTTTTTCATCTATTTTTACGAAAGTAGAAGACTTTACAATAAACGCTTATGCCTAAAGAGTCCGAAAACTTAGGTTTTGTAACTGAAATCATTATTTTAGGTAACGGTCAATTCAAATACTGACATGGCTTTAAATTATTTATACCAAATAGTCAAAATCTAATTTGTGACTTATACATAGCGTAGGAAACTACGTGTGACCTTTGACCTGTCCCTCAGCTTCACGCTGTAGGCAGGCACATGGCAGGATAGGCAGAGGGGACTTGGGAACCTAGTTTAACACTAGGTTCCCAAGTTCCCTTAAAGTTTAACACTGGGTTCCTAAGACAATCCGTTCCACTTTCGATCCTCACTTTCCGCCGGATTTGATACATTGCGTTTTTACTGGCGGATGTCAGAAATGCAAACGTTAAATATTTAATTTAAAAATACTAAATATTTCATTTCCACGAGTGGGGATCGAACCCACAACCTATCGTTTACAGTCACACGCTCGGGCCGCTACGCCACTCTTAATTCTATAAGCCTATTATGACAACCTTAGTTATACCAAAAGCCTTATTCACGAGAACAGAACGAACAAAGTACGAGCTACTATATAGTCTCCATATAAATCCGCTGATACTACTTTAATATATCTAAAGTCAACCTGTTTACATTTCAACATGATTAATGTAAAGACGTAGCTGTTAACATTTCAACGGGGACGTAAATTCACGCCGCAGACGTCGTTGAGTTGACAATAAAAAGTTTTATTGTGTCAGTAAAAAGTGGATTACTGCGGTATTCGTTGTTTGTATACTTAAATTAACTATATAGATTTGCATATATTTTTAAAAAAAATTATATTTATATAAAAATCAATTTGTTATATCGCTTAATTGTTTAGGCTCACGCTTTATTTTGCAAATGCTATGTAAGCAGAGGGAACTTGGGAACCTGGTGTAAAGACACTCTTGTTTCCCACTTGCCGCCGAAATTAAGACAATGTGCTTACCTGATTACAAGAGCAAAAAAAAGAAAATATTAAACATTATTTATTATCTCGTCTGCAGTCGCACCCACAACCTCACCAAAGCAGCTCCCTCGCATCTCTACCACGAACCTCTTATATCATTTATCATACATGTATTGAAAAATAACAATTTCTTTTAAAAATATTATATTTATGTAGTAAATTGTTAAAAGCTGACCTAAATGCAATAAAACCAATATCACTTAAACTACATGAACAATGTACGATACGGAGTTGTACTGCGACGCCGTTAATTACGAGCACCGAGGACCGAGGACCGTCGCTGAGACTGAAACTTGTTATGAGCTGTTCCGTGCAGGTTCACAGTAATTATGAGAATACTCGGATATTATGTTTGTGTCAATGTTACTTCGAATAACTTGTCAAATTTAGTTTGTACGTGGTGTATGGATTATGGATTCTATTTCCACTTCCACAAAATATAAAATGGCAGGGTAGGCAGAAGGCACATGGGAACCTAGTGTTAAGGCACTCCTCATACAAATTACTTAAATCTTTTTTTTATTTTTAATTAAATTGGTTACGCATCCTAAGATTATCGTTTGTGATTCTGTATTATGTAGCTAAATTATAGCTAATTTATATATCACACACAGGTACTCACTGTCATTGGAATTTTACAAATTAGAATATCTTAAAATGATATACAGTCAAACTTATTGTAGTGCTCTGGAGGGACGCCCCACGGCCCTTTGGTGTCGCAGACTGATATTGTAAAACTTTCTTCAACGCAATTTACATAATAAATGAGCGCCAGCTCGATTTGATACTAAATAACAACCTTTTAGACAATTATTTTGTATTCGTATATTAATAAAGTATATTTAAACAAAATCGACACTATTTTAACTCATTTAATATGCATTAAAATAGCCCAAAAGTAATAGATATAGCGATTATCATGATAATACATTTATACTAACTATGTCTATAGTTAAAAGAATTACAGTCACTTAACTAAGACGCGGTTCATAAATAAAGACATAGTCTTTATTTCGGGTGTGAAGCCGATAGCGGAGATTTAGATCAAGTTAAATAATAATTAACAAACCTTCATAAAATAATATATTAAAAAGGCCAGTTGTACTAAAATCAAAGCAATGACTACAAAAGCTCATTTTCTGTACGAAATGAATAATTTCAAGTTTTATATGCACTAGAAGCTTTGTCAATTTAATAAATACTTAATGTTGTTTTTTCATTATAGTAAGAGCTTTGGCCTAATTTTTTTTATGGGAGTTTTTAATTTTAAATATTTAGTTTTTTCTTAATTTTCTCATTTTAATATTTCCCTTTTTTCCCCTTTGGTAACAAGACAAAGCGCCGCGTTGAGTTCTGCCACTCAACATCTTAAATTCGGCGGTAAGTGTCGAACCAAGTGTCCTAAGATTCCCTAAAATTCTGTGGAACTGTAAAAAAATGTTGTTATAATGTCTTCTTCCGGCCACTCTGCATCTCGAGTAGATAAATCAAACACGACCTTTCATCTATTTACCTTATTTTAAAAATCGTTTAACGTTTCGATTCCGTCTCTTCTCTAGATGCCGTTTATTTGAACTGCAGTCGCAATTTAAATTTCAGCTTCAAAATTAACGGCATATTCCAGAAGTACCGGCAGGTTAAACAAAAGTTTGTAAAAACATTACTAAGTGTACAAGTTATCGTTATTTATGCAAATACTAATATATTTTTCTTAAATTAATCAATGAAGTGAAGGAATAAGAAGGTAAGAACGGGTAGGGTGGAGGGCTATCGTATAAAAGACTGCCATCAGAAGTTATAGATATAACTAATGATATCTACACAATTATATGAATATAGTTGGTATGTTCTGGTACTTGATACTTGATTAAATTTATAATCTTAAATTAAAGCTTGAAGCAGTGCAGGTAGACTTGCGACCACAAGTGTAGCCTTAAGGGATCCTTTACAATGCTAACGCTCACTCGCCTTCAATACTCCAGCCCAGTATTATCCAGCTGTATGTAACTGTAAGTACGTGTTAGCTATATTTTGTAATTAAAATAATAATACGAGTACGAGTACATAGTGTACCGAGCCATGTCAGAGCTCAGACTGTTTCTCCAATGCCCGTTTATAATCATTAACAAATAAGTTGTATGGTAGAATGTTCATGGAGCTCGCACGACGAACCAACATATATATAAAGTATAGAAAATAAACACGGTGATTTATTAATTTTTGTTTTAATTATGAAGGTATTGCATGTTGTGTTATTTTATTTTATTCCCCTTATGAGATAAATGTAAATTTTAATTACACTACGAGAAATAAATAAGAGTTACGTTACGTAATTTGAATACTGCGTATTCAAATTATAGTAGTTTTGAAATACGCTAATAAATAAAGTAATGAAGGGTGAACAAGATAACCTTAATAACAATTATGAAAGCCACTAATATTGCCACATTGTATTTTCTTTACAACGAAAATGTTTTGTTAATAATGTTTAACAACTCGCTCTCCCCCTTATCTGTGTTTGTCTGTCGTTCTGCGATACTTAACACTTTGCTTATGCGTAAAGACGTCTACTTGCTGAGCGTTATCTACAGCAATTATTGTTACTTGTAATTCCATAAAGATTACTTCTTACTTTGTTTGGAGTTCATCTGCAAATGATATTAAGGTAGGTTGCTTATGCAAATATTATTTATGAGTTAATTCAACTTAATTAATTACCCATAAAATAAGGGTATAATGTCAATAATTATTCGGTTTTTCTACGCACTACAGGCTTTTTCCATTCAATGATACCTAAAATTGTTTATTTTACTTTATTTTTAAATAAAATCTCGTTTTTAAAATCACAAATTTTTATATTTAATTTTATTCTTCTATTTTGTCATTCATTTTAATGCATTATTATTGTCATGTGTTCTCAATCTATAAATCTCCATGTTTGTACTCGGTTGGTTACTTTTTACCAACCGAACAAGTACTAAACTAATATTTGTAATTTAAATATTTAATGTTTTCATTTCAGAGGTAATTTAGGAATTTATTTCCCTACATTGCGTGTTGAGCTAACTAGTTAACTCAACCCCGCAGTTTGCCTTGTTAACAAAGCGAAGAAATGAAAATATTTCATTTCCTAGAGCATCGCATTTACAGTCACTGTTGTACCCCAGCGCTACGACAGGCCTCTGTCAAAATCAAAATAATTTCAATTAGTATTGCAATAGTTATTTATTTATATTTAATATTTATTTAAATATGAAGCTTATTAATTAATGGATTAAAATTTAAAGGACTAAAATAAAATACAGTACATTCATATCATAATTTATTTACATATTCCATTTAATTTACAAACAACACATTTTGAACAAAATAAAACAAATAGGTTTACTATACATTAAAGATAAAAAGATGATTTTGTGCAAAGAATTGACGCTACCTTAAGTGAAACACAGCCATAGATTAACTAACACCTACCTAGCTCTTATACATATTTTAAATAATTCTCAAAGACTTGGTTCAAACGAACTTTAATTTAATGTGTCGGCTTAGAGTGTAAACCTGCTAAATTAAACGCGGACTCTTACTGCTAAAGAGAAAGATTAAAAATAAAATAAATTCCTTTTTATATACAATTTTTCAATGCCCTAAATAATATTATTCTATAGAAAAGGCTTCTGAAAGCTGTAAAGTCCAAAAATTCAATTAAAGTAAGGAGTTTTTTAATAAACTAACATTTCCTTCATGAGTCATCGTTGCCTATATATTTTTACTTTTGATATAATATATTAATTAATTTATTAAAATAGGGAAGACGGTGGTGCCTCAGAGGCGCAAGTGTGCGACTGTAATTTGTACCAATATTTTCTTTTACTCGCTCTGGCTACGAGGCAAAGCGTGGAGTTTAGTTTCACCACTCAATACGCAAAACGCAAACGCAAAATTCGGAAAGTGAGCAATGAGAGTGTCTTAATGGAAATGGAATGTCTTAGGTTCCCAGGTTCCCTCTGCCTCTTTTGCCAGAAGCAGGATACACCGTAAAGCGTTAAAAATAATTAAAACCAAGCAAAATAAACTAAATTGGATCATTAAGTTTTGACACTTTTTAATAAATGGAGCAATTTCGAAGTTTTCAGTTACAAAGTTTTATATGAAATATGTATTTTCTGTGACCTGTGCAATATCGTATGATAGACTGTTATGGCGACAGGTAAAGTGTACACGTAATGTATGTATGTAAGTATGTATGTATGTTTTAGTAATATTGTCTAATGTATCTCCGCTACTACATTAGTATAATCAAATTCATTTCATGTTTTATGAATTTAATGTGGATAAATATACATATAGGTAGACAGACCGAGTTCAATACGGGTTGTGGGTTCGATCTCACCGAAATATTTAATATGTACACTTCTTCACCCTGGTGAAGAGGTAAAGTGAGACGTTAAGTTCCGCCAATCAAAATTCAGCGTCTTTTAGCGGAAAGTCGAGAATAAAAGTGAATGGAATAAAAATATTAACAAAAAAGAACAAAATGCTTATAATTTTGATTTGAATCTAAAAGATAAATATATGGCTTAACTTTACTGAGTAAAGTTAGAATTATATAATTATCTGTAGCAACGAACATTTACGAAAATTAATAAAGAATATTATATTACTACAAGTTCAATTTATAAAACATGAAAATTGAGGCCAGTTGGTTTGTAGTGGGCCCAAGCGTGTGAGTGTAAACGCGACAGATTGCAAGTTCTAGGCGGTTTGAGTACTCGCATTTAACACGTAATGCCTCATTTAGCGGAAAGCCAGAAAAAGAGGCATCTCAATATAAACGGAGTGTCTTAACACTAGGATCCAAGTTCCCTCTGCCCACTCAATGTATTGAAATTAAAATGCAAGACTAAAAGTATAGAATTTAAAAGAAAACTTTTCAATTGATTCATATTAAATAACATTAAAATATTTACATACATACTCGTATTGACAGTACCTGAATAAAGAACCTTATGGGATGTACACAGAATAATAACTTCACGCTTATTTACATAATATGTGTTATTTACGTTTCTATAAATAAAAGTAAATATAATCGATTTCGAAACCTTCGATAGTAATTCTCAAATAATCACACTATGGGGCTTTACATATCGATTATGGTTTCAATATCGATTACTGTTATGGCTCTTTTTGAGTTCAGGCCGTTTTTTATCTACACTTATTCTAATATCACTTCAAATATTTTCAAACCAAGCCTCATAAGTAAATAAAGCTGGATATTTGTGTAAAAGTCCAAATAAGAACGACTATAAAGCTTTTGTTTTCAGCGAATACACCTGCAGAAAAGGAAAGGATTTTTTAATGAATTAATATAAATTGTATCCTAATAACTTAAATTTATGGGAAAAAAGGTGAACGAGAATACGGCTTACTGGATGATGAGTGATCACCTCACATTATATAAAGGATAAAGTATTTTAAAATATTATGTTTTAAAGTAAAGAAGAAATTTTAATTCGTATAATTGAACACATTTTGATTACATTTCTTTTTTCAGCTTCACGCTATTACCTGCACATGGCCGGGTAAAGGGAACTGAAATTTTTCATTAAGATACTTACATTCAATTTGAGGCATTCGAGTTGCGGAACTCAACGCTGCGCTTTGCCTTATAACAAGAGCGGAAAAGATATTAAATAATTAATTTCCTCCAGTGTGGATCGAACCCTGTCACCTGTCGTGTTTCCGGTTACGCGTTTATTCGTGGCAAGTGGCCATGCTCCACGATGACTTCACTACTATTCTTGTATAATAAATAAATTAATAGAACTCTTAAGTGGGAAACCCTGAACGGTTGTCTTTATGTCAGACTTAAATATAACTTAATAAAATATTTGTGAAGCTTCTAAATTAGTTTGAAAACTTTAATAAATATTTATGGTGATTATTATTAAAAGTCTACACACACACAATATAAATTTCACATTTTTTTTTCTTGAAAACGGTTTTCTTTTTCCTGTTTTAAACTTTACATTATAAAGATACGGCCAAGGGAATCTTAGAACTAGTAAGTCACACCGTTTTCCATAGTGAGCCTGCTGCTGAAGTCTTAGGACATTGCGTCTTGAGTGGCAAAACAGAAAATCGCTTTCCCTTGTTACGAGAACGAAGAACGAAGAAATGAAAACAAAATAAAAATGGTTGGGAATTTAATTCGCACTCCGCGGAGTAGATTCCCTACCTGTCGCGTTTAAAGTGGCAAGCGTACACGTTTATTATCCCATTAAGACTAACTAATCCCAACTGATAAAAAAAAAATATATCAAACTAAAATTCGTTCAGAAAAATCAAAATATCAAAGAAATAATTTCCATCCTTTAAAAAATTGGTTTAATAGTATCATATATTGATTTCTTAATCAAAATGACCAACAATGCCCAAAAAATAATTAAAATTAAGCAATACATACTCGTACCTTTATTAGACACATACTTGGACAACATCGTCCTCGAGTACACAGTGACGACAGCCGCCGCGTCCCTCACTACGGGGGGCTCCACGGGGAGGGTGGTCTCGCATCGTACACGTAAAGCTCCACTGGCCGTGGACGGCACCAGTACTCGTAAGACGCGCCAGGACGCGCGCAGACCACCAGGCTGTGGTGCACTCAGCTCACGACGCTGCCAGGGCTCGGTCTTTAGGGAAAGTATAGTATTGAGATAAAAAATATATGAGGCCGTAGTAATTATAAACTTATATTAAACGAACGTGTCGTGTAGCTATCTCAGCTCAGTAGAATAAGCGGGGTGATTGTAAGCGCAATGGTTATACGTTCATTTTTCATTTGGCGAAATTATTTATTATTTATAAATATTTTTATTTGCCACTCTGGTACAAGATAAAATGCAGTGTTGTATTCCGCCACTCAAGCAACAATGCCTCGTAAATTCCGCCAACAGAAGAGAAACGAAGTTTAACACTAATTTTCCAGTTTCCCTCAGCTTATCTGCTGTGTCTATATAAATAGGACCATAAAAACATTGAGGACTGTCTTAGAGTTAGATCCCGTGTGAAACACAATTTATTTATAAACAATATAACTTTCAGTTCTTTCGGTTTTTAATGCTCGAATGCTTGTGGAGCTTGTCCGGTGACACCTGCGCGGTGAGAAAGGTAACTAAAAATCAAAGTATTTAACTTAAGGGACCTAAAGTAACTTAAATTAATATTTTATGATTGATTTTTATAAATGTTTTTAGAATATTAGTCTGAAGTAATATAAAAAAAAATCAGATAGATCAGAGATTTCCATGGGCCAAAACTTTTATCAGACGCTTTAAAGTTCTAAAAAAAAAAATACTTCATTTATTTTTAAATGTCTGATTTTTATATCAGTCAGACAAATTGTAAAGACCAAACATCTCGTAAACATAGAGCACTATGCGCATGTGCTTCGGAGTAAAATATCTTAATAATTGAAAAATACTTACTGCTTTTAATATATGTATCTATATGATTAAGATACAATTTATAATTAAAGTTGGTAATAATTCATAATTTTAAAAATATATTAGCATATTGCATGTATATAGGGAAAATATTTTTTTTCGGAACAGTTGTGTGTGATGATTTTTTTTATATGACTGCAGAGTAATATTCTACAAAAGATATATAAAATTCAGTCAAAAAAATTAAACTTAAGTAACTCGGATTTTTAGTTATTTTTCTCACCTGGTATCGCAGGTAGCACAGGTGTCACCGGGCAAGCTCCGCTCATATTCGGGGATTAAAAAGAACACAAGGGACTACTGAGAAACGAAAGTTATATAGAATCTTGGACCATATGCTTTATAAACGCAACAAGTTGTGGGCAAAGCGTGGCATATAGTTCCACCACTCAACACGCAATACCTCAAATTCGGCGGAAAATGGGGAACGGAATACACTATTTTAACATTTCCCTAGTACCCTAGGAATAAATATTATGAACGGGCTTTCGTTTCGCGAATGTGTACAGCCCATTATTATTACTCAGCTTCACGCTGTATCCCGCACATGGCAGGGTAGACAGAGGGAACTTGTGGAACCTAGTGTGACGCATTGCATGTTGAGTGGCGGAATTCAACGCCGTGTTTTGCCTTGTACCAGAGCGAAGAAATGAAACAATAAATATTTAAACTGAAAATATTAAATATTTCATTTCCTCAACTGGGGATCGAACCCAGAACCTGTCGGTTACAGTCACACGCTTGTTCCGCTGCGCCACGACAGGCCTCATTATTATTATGTAATTTAATTATCATTCACTCACTCAGGTTCACGCTGTATCCCACACATGGCAGGGTAGGCAGAGAAAACTTGGGTAACTTGTTATGACAATCCATTCAGCTTTCGTTCCCCTCTTTCCGCCAAATTTGAGGCATTGCGTGTTGAGTGGCAAAACTTAACGCCGCGCTTTGCGTTGTTACCAAAGAGACAAAATGAGATATTAAATATTCAAAGTGAGATTATTAAATATTTTATTTCATCGAGTGGGGATCGAACCAATCGTTTAAAGCGTTGTTCAATATAGTACACTTGTACTATATTGAACAGCGCTTGATTACAAATTCCAGGCGGTCTATTCGATAACAACAGGAAATATATGGAGAACGAAAAGTCTATCTAGTTTCTCGCCATGACGTCCACGCTAGTAAATATCATTCCGTGTATCGTTTATTGGGTATGCGATCAGTTAAACTGACTCCATGGGAAAAGGATTATCTATTCTATCACATCTCCATAGTTTTCGCGTAATTCTTACATTCTTCTTCTATAACACCCATCTTTTGCTGCTGTATGACAGCATCAATACCAATTATAGATTGTGTACGACCAAACGAGCAAGTTTACGTTCTGTCCTTTCTGATATTTTTCAAATACTAGAACCTTATTCGGATTCAGCGAGATTCTTTCAGAGTGCTTGAATCATCAGAAAGCGAGGTTCAATCAATGCTTGTAACTCGCTTTCTGATGATTCAATAACCACTTCCACTACTTTGTTTCACTCCTTGGAAACATCTATCCAAACACAAATTAAATAACTAAACTGATATGGAGCAATCTTGTTTAACGCCGGATGGGATATTAAACCAAAGTGACATAGTAGCTTCTACTCGCATGCAAGCTCAGTGTTCTCTAAAAAGAGATTTTATAACCTGCAGCAAGGATCAAGTCACTTTGTACCGGGGCAGTATCTCCCATAATTTCTTTCTTATAACGCCTCTTCCAAGTCTACAAAAGCACAGTTTCTTTTTATTTTGATTGAATCCGTGATGGAAGAAAAAAAACTGATCTGCATACTCTTTTCCAGGTCCTTTGGGGTCCATATTAGATTTGTTTCCTTAATATTTTAACATACGTTTTCCTACCCAAGCTCATCAAGCTTGCACAGTCGGTCTATGAAATTTTATCTTTATACAAAGTCACTACGAATGCGCCTCGCCCTCACACACACACAATAGGCTCAACACGCGTGACTATAGACCATATTTAATAATCTTGGCGCTTACTATTCTGCTCCCGGAGATGGAGTTGTATAAAGAGTAATTAGAGATTCGACATTAGACCATTCAACGAACCCTTAAGAATGAGTGTCAAAACATATATCAATCAAATTGAGAATTCTGTTTTTTGAAGTCGGATTTAAACAATAAAACTAATTCTTTTGAATATTATGCTTATGCAGTGGTTTCAGACACATTTTCTTAGATAATGTAGATTTAAAATATGTATTCTAAGATCAATTTTATTTTTCCGCCAATATGAGGCATTGTATGTTTAGAGACGATTTTAAAGTTTCATTAATATAGTTAATCTATTAGAAAATCAATAAACTATTAGTAAAACGGATTGCATTAAATGCAGATATATTTCTATGTAATTAGGTCGGCCATTATGCAGTGGAGTGCTTAATGTATGCAAGTCCATTAAAAACTTCAGGGTGAATTTACAATGTTAATAATAAATATTCTTGTTAATATTGTAGGAGTAATAAAGTTTATACAGACAAGTCTTTGTTTAAGTTCTTATTAATTTCCAAGCTCAACTGTAACGGTAATCGTTTGTCACAAACATATGAATATTGTGTCCCGTCGTAACGCAAGGGTGTAGACGTGAGACTATAAATGCCATAATATATGGGTATGATTTTGTTGGTATTTTTCCAGAAAATGAACGTTTTATCATTTTCATGTTATTTTTATCTATTTATATATTTTTTATGGAGCGGAGCTACCTATCGTGGCACAAACGTGCGTCATTCCAACTTGATGAAATAAATTATTTAATACTTTTACTTACTCGTTTTTGTAAGAGGTAGCCTCGCGCGGCGATAAGATTCGCCATTCAGTAAGTAGCTTCATAATTCGGTGGAAAATACGGAACGGAGGGGAATAGGACACTGGGCTTCCGTGTTCCCTCCGACCGCCTGCTATGCGGGAAATATAACGTGCAGGTGAAAAAGAAAGTAAGATCGTTTAAATTATTTATTTTTGGTAGATTAAAATTTGTTATTTAAGACTTATCTTTATCTTTAATCATGTAATTTCGTTTTCTATTCACAGTTCATAAAGTGCCTGAAGTCGTATAACGGTATTCAATTTATTCTAACAAAGGCGTTCTATTAAGATTTGCCGAAATCATTTTCTATTTGTGGTCTATTTATTGGAGAAACTATTTTCATTTATATAATATACTTTTATTATATAAAAGAAAAACATTTTTAAGGTTATATATCTCAAAAGGTAGCAAAACTTTTATACTACTTTGTGTCCATCTCAAGAGATTGTGAGGAGGTAACAAGATCATTGTGGCACAAAAAAATATGCTTTAAAGGCAATCAAAAGATACAGCATTTATGCATTATTTTGGCTGTATTTTGTATGAAATTCGCCCAGTAATCTACACTTCCCATAGACCCACAATGCGTACTAACGTTTTATGTTATCACGATACCTAAAAAATGGGTGACTTTAGAAAACAAACGCTGTTTCTATTTTTTCATATCTTCAAAAATGGCTATGACATTAAATGCTGCGTGGCTTGGTGCATATTTGCTTGCATACTCGTACAACCGCATAAATACTCTTGAACTCTTACTTCTATGAGTACGTGCAATTAATTCAGTTAGTTTTATAGTAAAATTTTGATATGTTGGTGTGTCATTAGAAAATTTGAAATATAATAAGAACTTACAATAACAATAAAGGAAAAAATCCGTAAATTAAAATATTTATTTATTCCTTTGAAAAAAACTATTTCATTTGTAGTTAGTTTCAAACCAATTAATTGTATACGCCCGCCAACATTTTTCAATTCTAATTTGCGAACATTTTTCACAGCGGAATGTAAGTTACGGAGTATTTCCTGTGCTAATTTCAAATTTGTCAAAAGTAAAAACTTGCACTAAATTTATTCCAATGGTCGTTTTTCTCGTTGACATATAAATCTGAAAATGATGCAGAAGCCTCAGTGAGCGAGTTCGATTCGCACTTGGCCGGTTTAATTTAATTACGTAGAGCGGGCAAAAAAAAAGAAAGTTAACTAATTTCTGAGAAATAGGACACGTTTATTTTTTATTTTATTTAAAAGTAATCTTTTTTCTCCATTCAGTCCATGAAAACAGTAAATGTTTGGTCCTTATCACCGGTATAATTCAACGTAGCTTACAAGTAGTAATAAAAAAGATATAAAGAGCTGATACTTAAAATATATTTTTATATACAACGGTGGAGCACTTTGAAAATATATTAAGTATTTTAAAGGCTGTTGAAAGATTTAAAGTCGCCTGACTTTAGCTAAAGTGGCTTAGTCTCAATTACAAACTTGATAATAGCAAGAAAAACTAACTTAAACTATAGTTTGTCACTTACGCCCGTAAGTTATTCGTATAACACGCCTAATGCTTAATATATGGAATCCTATCGGTAGGCAAAGGGAAGCTGAAAACCAAGTGTTAAGACACTCTTTACCTTAATAAGATATTTCTGTAGTATAAAATAGGAAATTTCCGCCGAGTTTCTAATTGCGTATTTACTTACTTACTTAGCTTCACGCTGTATCCCGCACGAAGCAAGGTAGGCAGAGGGAACTCGGGAATCTAGTGTTAAGACGCTCCGTTCCACTTCCGTTCCCCACTTTCCGCCGAATTTGGGGCATAGCGTGTTGAGTGGTGGAACACACACACACATTCCCAGGTTCTCTTCGCCAAACCGTATCGGATGCGACGTGAAGCTAACAACGAAGAATGCTGATTGTAAAATTTATTAATTTTCCGACTGCCGAGTTAGCTAAATCGCAATAATTGATATATCTAATCTAGTAAGATTAGACGCTGATTCCATTGGGAAAGCATGAGCGCAAACAGTTAAATCGTGGACTTTCTTATGAATCCGCGCCTCTGCTATGTTAATTTGATTTTAACATTAAAGGTTTAGTGTTAAAAACCAGAAGCGTGATATGTAAGGCCTATTTGCATACTTTTAGCGGAGTACGGTCCGTACAGATATAACCAGTTTGAACATTATTTTACTATTTAATATAATAATTGACATAAAAAATGGTAAAATAAATTATTTGCTAGCCCATTTCCAATGAATTCATTGCATTGCGTGTTCAATCACGAAACTATACGCTTTGTTGTGTCTCCGTATGAGAACGAAGAAATGAAAATATAAACGTTTTAATTTTTTCGAGTAGGATAGGAACTAATATGCATGAAATATAAATAAATCATAACTATAAAATGCACACTTTTTCATATGAAAGTTTCCTAATGAGGGTTCGCATAAGAAGGTCACAAACGAGTTATGTTCGTAAACAAGCGAACAACATTTTAAATTTGAATAATCCTCGACTTATTCATTCGTACCACATTATAGAAAAGGGCTTGTAACTCGAAAATTGCTACTGTTACTTTCATAAAAATAAGCCAATAACCACTGCTATGAACAAGGTTTTATTTTAAAAAAAACGCTCTTAAATAGGTTCATTGAAGAAGCACAAGAACAGATTCAGTCGAACAGACAACATTTAATATACAGACAGGTCAAAGTAATCTTTTTAAGTTGCACTTTAATATATTATTTTTTTATTTACCGCAGTACTCGTATATAATTACATATATAATGAACATAATTAATTATTTGCACATTTCCAGGTTGTTTCAAAATGAAAGAGCGTATGTAGGTACATTTATATGTATGTACATACGTGGTACAATTTTCTATTCTTTTGTCTTGTTTTCTAGAAATTATTTTTTCTAGAACAATAGTACTATTGTAGTTCTTATTTAAAATGTTATTTATGATAGTTGAAAATATAATTTTATATTAAATAATATTTAAAATTATAAAAAGGCCGGTGTTTTTATGGGGCCATGCATGCGACTATGCAGGCGGTTTTGGGGTCGATTCTCACTCGAGGGAGTACAATATTTAATATTTTCATTTCCTTGCTTTGACAAAGGCAAAGTGCAACCTTTAGTTTCGCCGAACAACACGGTGATGCCTTTAGGATTTGGCAAAAATGTAGTAATTAAGTTCCCAGATTATTTCTTCCTTCCTTGCTATACGCAGGATAGACTGTATGTATTTACGTTTTTTTATTAGTATGTATGTATGTACTAACGATCTAAATTATGTAAAATATTTATGCACATAAATTGTAGCTTTTATCTCATTCTGATATATTGGTTTCATCCAAATTTAATGAGTAGTTTTGGCGTTAAAGTAGAACAATCATCCATCTTCACAAATTTTCCTATTTATAATATTAAAAGGATTTGTATGTGTGTTTGTATATATTTATCTAATTTACTTACCACACATATAAATATATTCACAGGATTCAGTGGATGACTAATTGTTTTGTTATAATTAAATGCAATTGTGCGTTGAAATTGTTTAAACCCTTGTTGGTCTTGTTAATTACGTAGGTTTTCCTGGTGAAAACTTGTAACAAAATATATTTGTTATGGAAAATTCTTTAGATTTGAGACCCAGTGACAAAGTAAAATATCAATCAGCAAGTAATGTACAAAATGTCGGATTCAATCTTGTATAATTATTGACCTGAATGAGAATCGAGTATCATGTCGACGTTTCAAATGATTTATTAATATATATTTTAGAAACTTAACTTAACTTTATGCTGTATCCCTAGCGGGGTAGGCAGATAGTACCAAATGTCAAGCGCTGCGGTCTCGGCTTACCTCTTACACCACGCCCACTGTCATCAAACTCTTCACCATCATCATCTTTTTTTACCATTCTTTGATCACTCTATAACTGATACTCTATGTATCATTCATTCTCACTGACATCTATCGCTAATACCATACCACTCTGTTTATCTCTTCATTGGGTATGCTGACTCCGCATGTCCTACAGAAAGATCGCATCTCCACAGTATATTTTATTTTATTATTTTTTATAAACAAGTGTAGCTTTATATAACGAGGCAATAGATATATTCAGACTCCATTGATAGTGATATATTGTTTTGTATTAGGTATCGTTTTGTGCCTCAAAAGATAATAACGGAACCCTTATAGGATCATTCTAGTCCATCTATCCTCCTGTCAATACCAATTATATCGAGGTCGTTTGAAGGTATCAAGCTCAAAATTAATATAGAATTCTTGTTTAAGATCATATGCAGTAAAAGTGAACATTCTACCTTTAAAATCTACAGAATCGACACATAAGCTTTTGTGTCTCGGTTTGTGAGTGTAAATTTGTTAACTTTCATAATTTCAATTTTAAGTTGACCTATAATCTTTAAATTAGTCCGGACCCAGACCCTTAGTCGGCGAGTTCTACTTGCATTTAATTGGTTTTTTATTGCTATAAATATTATATAATTAAACCTACATAATAAACATAGCAACACCGTTATTTATATAAATAAAGTAATACGGAAATAATGATGATCACATACCTTTGCAATTTCGTTGTCTATGTACCAATTAATATACGAAGGCGGCAGGGAGTAGTCGGAGGAGCAGTTGAGCAATAATTGTTCGCCGGGCCTCACTAATTTGGGAGCACCAATTATTATAGGGTCCTTGTCCGGCATTGCTGCAAAAAATACTAGTGTATATAAATTGGTTGCATAGGCAAAAGCGCGACGTCGAGTTCTGCCACTTAATACGCAATGCTTCCGAAAGTTGGGAACAGAGTTCAACCAAAATGTCTTAATGGGAACGTCAAGACACTTTAATATTGCATTTTCTGCGGTTCTCTCTGCCTATCTATCCAGTTGAGATACACCGTAAATCTAAAAAAATGTACGAAAATTAATAACAATGTTATTTCTAATTTATTAACGAGTGTTGAGTTCATAATGAATTAGATTGCCTTTGGACATCCACAAATTATTACGAAAAGTCAAGTTTCTCTCAGTTTTTTCCTTGATTTAAAAAAAATATAAAAATGAATCTCAGAGTTGTAAATTGTACCAATTAATAAAAATATTAATTATGAAAATTGTCAGTTTTTTACTTACATTTTACATTTGTTAAAATATTTCTATTTATTATGATAATTGGAACTATGTACTTGTAGTGTAAAGAGGTCAGTCTCTCTGGCGAAGATTCAAAGCGTGACGTTGAGTTCTTTCACTCAATACGCAACACCTCCAGAATTTGGCGGTGGGGAAATGAAGTGTCTTAATGGGAACGTGGTGTCTAAAACTAGGTTCCCAGATTGCCACATGTTTATTTTTCAGTCGGCTTCGTCCGCTCGTGACACATACATATAACGTAGTCATCGAGTTTTCGAGGTATTATATTACTACTGTAATAGTCAGTAGATTTTACATTACATAAAGCCTGAAGCACTGTTGTTCTATATAATATTTCTTTACGTATATATTTAATATTAAAATATATTGTAATATTAAAATACTATATACTATACTTAACTAATTTCAATATTATTAGGTTTTTTCAACCTTCATCTTGCATCTGTATATTACATGGCGGGGAAAGCGGAGGGGACCAGGGACAGTACCAGGGTTACATGAAACGATCGAAGTTTTACTTTAAGACAAGTAAGTACCAGGGTCACATGAAATCACAGAAGTTCATTTTTAATTTCCTTAACACAGCAAAGTATATATTTCTTTTTCCCTCAAGATAAGTACCAGGATAACAGTGATTTATATATGTGCTGATAAATTATATTCAGTAGTGATTTAAATTCAAAATTTTGATTTCCTATTTATAAATATTAATGAAATAAATGTATTTAGAGATTTTTTCAAGTTTTTTTTCAATTTATTGATATAAATTAAGACTTTATTATTTTAATAATATATTCACTATGAATTCATTGAATTTAAGTTTATTATAAATTATTATTTGCATACAAATAAGAACTACCATTAATGATGCCAAAGAAGTAGAACTTCTAACTTTTATTGTTTGTTTGCCTGGCGGCATTAAACTACAAAGGATATTTTCTTAAAGACAAAAATACACCTGGAAGCCAGAGAGAGTCAATCTAGACTTATATGTTAAATAGTGCCCGAAAATTATTTAATTTACTAATTATAATTTTTGCAATTTATTATATTTTTACATTTTGTAGACGTTACCTTTGTATTATATATTTCCTATTACTAACCCTGTGTGTAGATAATGTATATATTTATTCTAATATATGTAATTTTTGTTATAGGTGAAGGCAATTTTTAACTTGATCTTCTTTTTTTTTAATATGCATTCTCCTATTGTGTAATATTATTTTTTCTACCGTACAATCTCCTTCGTGTTTTCTCCATTCAACGTGACATTGGCGAAGTGTTATGTGCTTAACTGGCACGC
Organism: Eueides isabella; assembly: GCA_019049475.1. Taxonomy (NCBI): domain Eukaryota; kingdom Metazoa; phylum Arthropoda; class Insecta; order Lepidoptera; family Nymphalidae; genus Eueides; species Eueides isabella. Next base: position 1,712,226 of record CM032386.1, read on the forward strand.
TCGGAACGCCATAATCAAAGAACTATACCATACCATATTTTTACATTAATTATAATTTGCAATAAATAAAAAATAAAATTCCTCGAGTAGGGATATGAACTTGACGTTTACAGTTGCACTCTTGTGCCCAGTACCACGAGGGGAGTTGTTACTTTATTTAAATTTTGATCACTGCTTGAACATGAAAGATATATTAAAACAATATTATAGGGGACTGATCTGTTTATCGTCGTCGTTTCTCGTCTGTATGTCTCTTTGTCTGTTTGTATGCTTGTCTGTATATTGAACACTTCGATCAACTATTCACTAGATTAAGCGTTGCATACAAATACGGCTCAAAAAAGTGGCACCACTCAATATAAACACAAATGCCGAACATTATTACACACAGACTTATGACAAAAAATCTATTTAATAAAATCATACCTTATTCTCGTAACTTAAGGTTTAGTTTCGACTAGCGCGTAATAGATATAAGACATTTAATTTCACGTCATCGTCGTCGTTTTGTAAGTACTTGTAAGAAAATAGAAAATAGAAATCATGGAGTCACTTTATTGATAATAAATTGATAATTTTTGTACATTTTATAAAAAATAAAAGTAATTGTAATCTTGAAACGTCTTTTTTTGTTTTAATACTACTATATACATTTCGTTAAAAAGTTCCGCTACTTCTACATTTTTCAATCGATCTAATAATACTGAGTCTTCGACGGATTTTTTTATTTTTAAGCACATTTAATTCAAAAAATATGATAATATTTTTTAACGAAGGCTTTTTCCTTCTGAAACCTTACTGTTGCGATGGTTATTTACACAATTTGTATAAGCACACGAAGGCATTTTGTCACGTCCGCCCATTGGCTATGGTTGGAACATACTAAAAACGAATAAGAACACAATTCTGTTTGTGCTCTTATTTGTTGGGCCGTTTTTTGGAGTGTGACTTAATCTATGAATAGTTGATCGAAGATTGAACATCAATATTAATAATTAACCCAAAATAATATTTTAAATGTCTTATGTGTTTGTTAATGCGTTGGTTCATGCTTATCTCAAATATGGCTTAACCAATTTAAAAGCATTTGTCTTTTTTTTATTTTGTTATTTTTCTTTCAAGATTAAGTGTTTCTATTATTTCAATTGGTTAATAAATAAAAAAGGTAAAATCAACATAAATTATGTTAAACTTAAATTTAAAAAGCGTATAAAAATTTTGAACGAAGCAGGATTTGAACCCGCGCCTCTGGAATAGAAAGTAGCGGAAATTTGTAAAAATCTCCCTACAGAGATGCTAACAACAAAAATAAGTTGTAACAAGCGTATAAGAATTTCGACGGAGCTCGGTGAGAACGAATGGCTTAGTGGTCAGAGCGCTGGAACGGTATTCCAGAGGCGCGGGTTCAAATCCTGCTTCGTTCAAAATTTTTATACGCTTTTTAAATTTAAGTTTAGTTTTTTCTGTCCTAAGTGTGGAATAATAAATAAAAAAGGTAAAATCAACATAAATTATGTTCTTCGACAAAATTGCTACAGTAGTAAATAAAACTTGGCAGCAGGCCAAGCCGTGTAGAGACTTCTAGCTTACAGTAAATATTTTGTGGTTCAAACAAGTGTATACTAAAAGTTTAATATACACTGCATTTTGCTGGTTTTCCTACTTTATCCTATATCAACGTACACACTTACAAATTAAGAAGGGAATTCCATTACAAATTGTTTTCCTCCGTCATTTCTTATTTTCAAACAAATACAACAAAAGGAAAAACAAAAGATCTTAAAGGTCTAATAAAGTTCTGTTGATCAAATTAACTGAAGTACGGGACATTACGGAAATTATCTGGAACTTGCCGGTTCATATAATCTTATACGACACGAAAATGTGAGAGGTTGTATGTTTCATTTCCAGTCGAGGGAACGAAATATTAGTAACTAATGTTTTCATTTCTTTGCTCTAGTAAAAAGGAAAAACGCGGCATTGAGTTCTACTACTCAACAAACAAGAGTAGGGAACGGAATTATCTTAATGAGAACGGAGTTTCTGCGCACTAGGTATCCAAATATCCATGTGTAGACTCTGTCATGTACGTAATACAGCATGAAGCTGGAAACAGATAATCTTATAAAAAAAATTACAGGGACGTAAAGCGCTTTGATGTGTAAAAGTGGAAATGTGAGCGGAATTAAAGTTTTAGGTACAAACTGCTCTAGTTGAAGTCGCTTCGGATTACTAATTTACGTTAAAATACAAGCATTGAGGAACACTACATAAAGTTGTTCTTGAATTTGGTAATTGGTTTTCGCTGAATAACGAGTTTGCAGTTAATTTTAGCTTCACGAATACAGACGTCGTTTTTAAAAGTAGACCAGTTACTGGTTATATAAAACTGTACTTACTTATAAACGTACGTATTCATGAATAAAACATTTTTTTAAGAAACATTCCACACTCGGGAATTTATTCTGCATGCAGCTCGGTAGGCAGAGGGAACATGTAAACCTAGTATTATGATATTCTTTCGCATACTTTTCCTCGATATTTAGAAGTGTGGATGGTGAGTGATAGATCTATAGCGGTATAAAGGTATATAGTGGTATATATGTAAATGTGACAGTTGCTTAAAGAGTATATATATAAAAAATATTGCGTACTTGTTATCAGTATTAAAATTGTACATGTTGTTATCCATTAATATGTATCTTTTGTGATAATAAATTACTATTAATTATTTAGAATTCTTTTTGATAATAGCAGCAGCAGATAAAAGAATCTGACACAAAAACGGTGTGAGAACAACACATTTCGAAAGATCGATCTAGTTATTATTATTTGGTATTTGATTAGTATTGATCCTATCGTGGCGCAGGAATACGACCGTGTGATTGTTAATGTGACAGGATGTGAGTTCGATTCCCACTCGAGGAAATAAAACATTTCATATTTTCATTTCCTCGTCCTTGTAACGGGACCAAGCGTGGCCTTTAGTTCCGAGAATTAGGTGAAAAGTGGGGAACAGAAGTGTCTTATTTTATTGTCTATCCTTGTTAATATTATTTTACAACGTTTTTAAAAAAGCTAATATGCTGAAAACGAACTTGTCATAAATAAAACATGTGTTTACACGGGGCCGTGGGCGGCGTTGATCTCTCACCATCTGGTGACCCGTATGCTCGTTTGATTTGTCTTTTCCATAAAAAAAAATATTCAACAAAGAAAGACAATCTTGCATAATAGCATGACATTTTTAGTTTTGCATATTTTTATATAAGTTGAAATTATAACACAGACTGTGTGACTTACTTTTAATATTTAATGATAGCTATACGGAATCATAGAAAATATTCTATTCTATTCGACACTCGACTTGTACTAACAAGAACAAACAGTTTCAAAATTCTAAGCATACTCATCCCATATTCCTCATTTTGTAGCTACAGTACAAACTTCTCTAAAATCCACAATATTCTACAATTTAAACATTTACGTATCCATGAAGTAACTAATACATGCTGATAGATAAAAATTCAACGTTCTACTAATATATATTTGCATATGGACATTGGACATTGTGATTTTTTCAATATTGTGCGTAGTTCTGCCGCGTCATAGTCATATGTCATATATTTATGCGAATTAGATGCACAACTATATACAATCTATGCAAGAATAACATACTAATAATATACTGTAATCTTCTAATAAAATAATGAACAATGTGATTTACCAACTACAGTCATATGTTTCGTTTGTCTCGCTATCTGGAACTTTGGGCCTTCAGTGGACACCTCGCAAGTGTACGCGGCTCTCGTAGCGACCGGAGGAGGCATCACGCGCACCATGCACGAGTCCGCTTGACAATGACCGTCTTGAACTATTATACCTGTTACATTGAACAGCCGGATAGGAACCTGTAGAGACATTCATTATTTAAACAACGTATATGATATCAAAATTCGAAACGTGTTTTCAAAAATAAGAATTACGTGATTTCAGCTATTATATTTTATATGATTTAAGAAAAAGAACTGTAAGATAATAACTTTGTATTTTACGTAAATAAATAAAAATTGGACCCACAAAAAAAATACGAACTTAATATTCAATTTATTTATGTTTTTATTATTTATTTTTTTCAGCTTCACGCAGTATCCCGCACGAGGTAGGGTAGGCAGAGGAAACCCGGGACCCTGTGTTAAGACACTCCGTTCCACCTCTGTTCCCCACATTCCGCCGAATTTGAGGCATTGCGTGTTGAGTGGCGGAACTCAACGCCGCGCTTTGCATTATTACCAGAGCGAAGAAATGAAACATTCAATATTTAAATTGAAAATACTAAACATTTCATTTCCTCGACCGGGGATGGAACCCAGAACCTGTTGACCAGCCGCTGCGCCGCGACAGGCCTCAATTTTCAATGTTCAATTATGTATCTGATATCTGAGTTATATTAAACCTTATAATAGACATATTAGTAATATGAGGTGTGTATGTATGTTTGCGTGTGTGTGTGTGTGAGTAAGTGTCATAAAGGGCGTCGTTAAAGCTAGAAGTTGTAATTTATAACCCAGCACCTTTATAGAAAGCCACTCGGTTTCTTGTTTGTATAAAAAATAGATAAAATAAACTGACTACCAGGAGGTCTGAAGTCTCTAATGGGGGACATATTTTGTTGGATATTCATTCGTAACACACTCGTATTTGACAACAGACTTTGTATACTTACTGATGTTTTTAAATATGGAGATGAGATTCGTTAGAAAGCATTTTATGAAGCAATTTCAGCCTATACACAAATATACGTATAGTATGAGAATACAGTCAATTTATTATTATCTCTAATATACTAAATATATCTAAATACATAAACGCCTATTAACGTTTGCCTATGAACAAACCAAACGTCGGGTTAATAGAGATCCAAGTAACCTTCTGGTCGGGTCTGTATCTGAATATCTCGTGCATGTCCCGGTACCACTTGACGGAGTGCAGTCTCTGCTCGTCCATGCGGAAGTGGCAGCTGAGCTCGGCGGCGCGCCGCGGGTCCGCGTACAGCGGGACCTGCAGCTGAGTTATCTCGTGAGCTGATGTTAATGCTGAAACAAATTATTATTTAGAATTATAATTTACTTATTTAATAATATTATATGAAAACATCCCAAATATTTTTAGGATATTTATTTAACAATTTTATAACTATAATAAGAAAATTGTACCACAACAAAATAAATAAAAAAATATATAGGTATGTACTCTACGACAGTTAAAAAATATATTGGTATATATTTAAGTAAAACTAACAGTTTTTTTTACTATGTTTTTAAAGTGTTATTCCACACTTAGGACAGAAAATACTAAACTTAAATTTAAAAAGCGTATAAAAATTTTGAACGAAGCAGGATTTGAACCCGCGCCTCTGGAATACCGTTCCAGCGCTCTGACCACTAAGCCATTCGTTCTCACCGAGCTAGAGAGAATACTATTTACTTTAATATTTTTACTATGTTTTTAAAGTGTTATTCCACACTTAGGACAGAAAATACTAAACTTCTCTCTTGCCAAACGATAATTATTATGAGTTGTCTTGGGGTAGCGGAAATTTGTAAAAATCTCCCTACAGAGATGCTAACAACAAAAATAAGTTGTAACAAGCGTATAAGAATTTCGACGGAGCTCGGTGAGAACGAATGGCTTAGTGGTCAGAGCGCTGGAACGGTATTCCAGAGGCGCGGGTTCAAATCCTGCTTCGTTCAAAATTTTTATACGCTTTTTAAATTTAAGTTTAGTATTTTCTGTCCTAAGTGTGGAATAACACTTTAAAAACATAGTAAAAATATTAAAGTAAATAGTATTCTCTCTTGCCAAACGATAATTCTTATGAGTTGTCTTTGAGTAGCGGAAATTTGTAAAAATCTCCCTACAGAGATGCTAACAACAAAAATAAGTTGTAACAAGCGTATAAGAATTTCGACGGAGCTCGGTGAGAACGAATGGCTTAGTGGTCAGAGCGCTGGAACGGTATTCCAGAGGCGCGGGTTCAAATCCTGCTTCGTTCAAAATTTTTATACGCTTTTTAAATTTAAGTTTAGTATTTTCTGTCCTAAGTGTGGAATAACACTTTAAAACATAGTAAAAATATTAAAGTAAATAGTATTCTCTCTTGCCAAACGATAATTCTTATGAGTTGTCTTTGAGTAGCGGAAATTTGTAAAAATCTCCCTACAGAGATGCTAACAACAAAAATAAGTTGTAACAAGCGTATAAGAATTTCGACGGAGCTCGGTGAGAACGAATGGCTTAGTGGTCAGAGCGCTGGAACGGTATTCCAGAGGCGCGGGTTCAAATCCTACTCCGTTCAAAATTTTTATACGCTTTTTAAATTTAAGTTTAGTATAAAACTAACACTTTTGTTAATTTAAATTTGGCCTACCCATTGCCTCTTATAAAAAAATATGATTAAAATAATTGATTTTGTAAAATATTTTTGTTCTTAGCTTTTATGTAGTCTCAATATATTATCAAATTGGAATACAGTTTTTGTAATTCACAATTTCAATTGCCGTTTTTAATTACAACGTAAAATGACTTATTGTTATTGTAGTGTATGGCTTTATAGACACTACACACTCGTAAAGGACACTGAGGTCACTATCACTGGCTCACTACTACACATTTTTTATAAGCAAATGCTACGTTTAGTATCCTATGTCGTAGACATTGTCATCAAATTTAAACCTATAAAACAGTATTGACTGAATTATACACTAAAGGTTACAGTTTCTTCCGCTTAATTTGAGTCATTGCGTATTGAGTGGCGGGCCTCAACTCCGCGCTTTGCCTTGTTAGCAGAACGAAGAAAATAAAACATTAAATATTGAATTTGAAAATATCAGATATTTTCCTCGAGTTGGGATTAAACCCACAACGTGTCGTTTACATTCACACGCTTGTGCCGCTACGCCAAGACAGGCTTCGTATTTTTATTAATGATATATATATTTTTTTTCAATCACAATTTTTGACAACTAAATATTTGTTCCTGGTCTCATATGTGTCTTTTTTAAAAACTATATGTATTCGCCTGTACAACTATAACATTCAACTCACTTACATCATGTATGTGTTTGTTACATTTTAAAGAATAATGTAAATCTTGTTCGTTTCAACGCGGTTAGAGCTGGATAGTTTTCTTTATGTGTGTGGAAAATAAACTTTTACATTTCAGCGTCAAAATTTTCGTCATTAATTGAACAGTGCTATTTAGACTATTTTGGATTTCCTGCGAGGAAGCAAGATAAAGCCTGTGTGCCACATATGTAAATGTTGAGTAGAACATATGTGAGATTCCTAGTAGTTTGGGCTAAAGAACCCTGACAAATGCCATCATACTAATGACTCCGACCGAATAAAAGGATCATGTAAGTTATTGTTATCATGTTACAAAAGGCTTTATAACCGAGTTCAAGTACACTACCGGAATTCAAATAAGTTTTCGATTGAAGATTTGTAGGAATTTTGAAAATTAAAATTCGAAACTAAAATTTCAAAATAAAGTAAGAATTCCGACCAATACTAATTCATAATAATCCAAATATATAATAATATATTAAATCTAAATATAAAATAATATATTTTTAAATAATTATGTAAAGCTAACGTTAGCGTACTGAGTGATAATCATTTAAACTAGTACATACAACAATGTGACGTACGAATACCTCTGTTTTTCTTAAAGAAACATCACATAACATATTATGTATATTGAAGTGCCTACAACATTTGTGCAGTTGTGATGGCGCGGCGTCTGAGCGTATTTCAGAAGCTTAAGCTTAATGGTCTAACATATTCAAACTTAAATTTTTGCTCTTATAGTATTATCGTATATTTTTATGAAAGAGTTTTTAAAAGAAAATAGTAGTAAATATTATTTTTACGTACAGTATTGTTTAGTAACACGCATCCGTCCTACGTTTAACGAATATTGAAGTTCTAAAAGCTGCTTCTTTATGGTAAAGGAAGTAAGTATCTTCCGTTCTCCGCGTGATTTGTTTTGTTGTCACGCTTTTTGCCCAGCGCATGATAAGTTTATTTTTTTTATGGAAAAGACGGCAAACGAGCGTACGGGTCACCTGATGGTAAGTGATCAGCGCCGCCCACGGTCCCAAGTAACTCCAGAGGAGCTACAGAAGCGTTGCCGTTCTTTACGGTGGATGGGCCCCGGGGCCCGGCATTACCTAATGCGAAAGGCAGTGGCCTAAGCCACTACTTAATGCCGGTCTTAAATGCCGGGGGTGGTAATAATCCAGTCGATTCTGTCCATACCTCTTGCCATTACTGGCAACTTGACTCTACCACACGCACTTTAGTCGCCTCTTACGACACCACCAGTACCAGGGTGATCCTATTCTAAGCCGGAATCACACGGCATAAATATTGAGTTGTTTAATTGATTTTAGTAATATATCTGGAGGCATGGTAGTGCCTCATAGAATTGGTGTCCGATGGAACAGATAATTCATATTCTCAAAATATGATGTCAATAATAGACTAATTAAACATACAAAGTCTCAATTGAATAGCTTAAATACTTTAGATTTCATTGATATCTAAAATATATTGATTTCGTCACTGACACACTGGTGATCACCAAAATGTTTGGCTTCTTCCTGAAGTGTTAGAAAGTTGAAATTTGGTATGGAGTCTTAGTTTAGTATATAACAAAAAAAATCATAAACTTATAACTTTCGCCCGATCTAACTGTACCAACACAAACTTCACAAATACAACATATCAGTAAAAACGTATGACTTGGCTGTTTCGATACTTACTTTAGAGTCTAAATATTGACATCACCTGCACGGTAGCTAAACGGCGCGGCGAAACCTTATATTTTTACTGATATGTAGAATTTATGAACTTTAGATCGGTAAAGTTAGGCCACGTCGATCCAGAAGCCTGTCTATACATGAGATCTCATATATTTTTCACTGGGCAAACCTTATGTGGTCGCCTTGGCAACATTTTAAATGAAATGTTATGGTGGGAATCCATATACGTTATATCTTATTTAACGAGCTACTAAAATTTTAATCAAGTAAAAAGGAAGCCAGTAGAGCCAATTTGGCTTCGTGTCGACAAACACAGAACATAATTGGTTTAAGTTCCCGGTCATTAAAACCAATTTATAAAAAGATTAATTTAATTATAATAATAAAACCGTTTAATTCTCCACGCTGAATCTCGCTCGCGCTTAGTAGGGAAGGTAGAGGAAACCTGAAATCCTGGTGTCAGGATACTCCGTCCCCATTAAGTTAATTTCGTTCTCACTATCTACAGGTTTCAGACGACATTGCGTGTAGAGTAGCAAAACTCAATGCCACAGTTTACTATTTTTACTATAGCGAATGAATTAAAATATTAAATACTTAATTTTCTAAAATGAAGATAGAAATCACGACCTGTCGTGTTAGGATTTCTGTACCTATTCGAGGGCTAGTCACTAGTGCCTAGTAACCACAGGCGATTGTTACATATAAAAAAAATTTATTGATTTTTTAAAGAATATATTATTATTTTTTATTATTTAAGAGTCATGACAGCATTAACAGATGCATATAAAAATAACTTAACTTTTAATACAGATACAGAGATAATGATGTCACTAAATACGAGTATTTGTTACCAAAATAATATTATTCAATTCAATATTTAAAGAAAATAAGCTTATAATATAGTTTTAAATGAAACACTTTTAAACGGATTAATCGCGTATATTGAATGGTAAATTGGCATTTGTCTGTCAGTTGATATAATTATTATATCAAACTACCGCCAACGATTCCTTAATTGCATCGCGTATTAGTTTGATATGTTAATTATATCATTTTTTATGGAAAAGACGGCAAACGAGCGTACGGGTCACCTGATCGTAAGTGATCACCGTCGCCCACGGCCCCGAGTAACTCTAGAGGAGCTACAGGAGCGTTGCCGTCCTTTAAGGTGGAAGGGCACCGGGGCCCGGCATTACTTAATGCGAAACGCAGTGGCCAAAGCCACCACTTAACGTCGGTCTTAAATGCCGGGGGTGGTAATAATCCGGTCGAGTCTGCCCATGCGTGTTGCCATTACTGGCAACGTGACTCTACCACACGCACTTTAGTCGCCTCTTACGACACCATCAGTACCAGGGTGATCCTATTATAAGCCGGAATCACACGGCTTAAAAAATATCGTAGATACTTATTTATTAGCAATCATTTGAATTATTTCTCAGTCTTATCTAAATTAAAAATCTTTTGGAGTGACATCGCCGCTCGTCTGACGCACGTTTTTATTGCCAGCGTTATTAATGAGAATAATAAATTACACAGGTCTGCAAAAAAAAAAAATTGATGCATGGGATATTTTTACTGAATTATATATTTTAAAGATCACAGATTCTTAAAATGACTATCAGAATATCTCATCACGTATAGTTATTTTGCAAAATAAAAACATTTTTTTTCGAAAATAACAGTATTTAATAAATAAAATAAACTACTGCCATATTGTGTGCCGTGCCATGTGCCGTATGGATGCCGGCCTAGAATAGCACCACCCCATCTCATGCCGTGGGTGTCATAAAAGGCGACTAAGGGATTATAGCCAGCAGAAGATGGGCAGCAGCATCACCAACCCGCCTGCCAAGCGTGGCGATTACGGCAAAACCCCCCCATGGATAGCCAAATACAAAAACGGCCCCTAGTCCCCGGCAGCCCTGCTATTCCTAGCTACGGTAGCGGCTATGGTAAGGGCAGAGCAAGGGGTGCTAAGAATCACCGGGTAAGATCCGGCTACCAACACCGACGACTCGAGCTGGCAACATATAACACGCGTACACTGAGGACTGACGCAAAGTTAGTAAGCTCAATGCACTAAAAGATAAAATAAAAAGAAATAAGGCCATACTCCTCTTTCGAGACTAATCGTTTATGTTATACTGTCCTCGTGTATCAACGTTAAGGTCACACCAGGAGGGCCAGTGTACTTGCCTCCGGGTTTTACCTCAGTGGCAGGGACTATTAGGCAGGTCTGGCTCCCACCACTTTAGTGGTAGTACTTCTAGCGGAAGTAGCCCCACGCAACTTAATAACAACCGCCTACCAGATGGAAGATCTTTGATCACGCTACCTCTTTTTCCAAATTGGTGCCAGAGCTATAAGGCACGCTCGCTATAGAGTAGAATGATCCATTTAAATAAAGTGCACTATGTGTCTAACATATTAGTATTGTTTAAATAAGCTCATTATTTTTATTTAACATATTAGTATTGTTTAAATAGGCTCATTATTTTTATTCCGGCTTAGAACAGGATCACCCTGGTTCTGACGGTGTCGTAATAGACTAAAGTGCGTGTGGTAGAGTCACGTTGCCAGTAATGGCAACACGCATGGGCAGACTCGACCGGATTGTTACCACCTGCTTTTAAGACCGGCGTTAAGTAGTGGCTTTGGCCACTACGTTTCGTATTAGGTAATGCCGGGCCCCGGTGTCCTTCCAATTTTAAGGACGGCAACGCTCCTGTAGCTCCTCTGGAGTTACTCGGGGCCGTGGGCGACGGTGATCACTTATCACCAGGTGACCCGTACGCTTGTATGCCGTCTTTTCCATAAAAAATAAATAAAAATAAAACAAAATACCGTTCACCGCTCGCTCGTAGGGAAGTTATAAAATTCTACCATACTTAAAACTTTTGCTGCTGATACTTGACTATTACATTGGTCACATTGAGATGTATATGTTCTAGTTTAAAGTTTAAATATTTAATGTTGTCATTTCTTCACTCTGGTAATATGGCAAAGCGCGGCGTTTAGTTCCGCTACTCGACACGCAATGCCACAAATTCGGCGGAAAGTGGGGAACGGAAGTGGAACGGAGTGTCTTAACACTAAGTTCCAGGGTTCCCTCTGCCTACCCTACCATGTGCGGGATACAGCGTGAAGCTGAGTGAGAGTGACTTCAAGTATTCGCTCTGTTAACGAGGCAAGCGCGGCAGTAAGTCAAATAAACTAAAATTTTGTAACAATTTTGTCGTTATAAATATTTTAAATTGACGTAACTTTTTCATACATTAACCGATTTTAATAAAATAGACACTAAATATTGAAGAAAGGTTGCTATAATATAACATAATGCATTGAAATATTGTTAGCAGTTACTACTAACAAGATTTAAATGCGGATTTCATTATTACAAGGGCGTTTTGCCTTGTTTTGCGTAGAGTTCCGCCACTCAACACGCCATGCCTCAAAATTCGGCGGAAAGTGGAGAACGGGAGTGGAACGAAGTGTCTTACACTAGGTTCCCTAGTTCCTCGTACCCTGCCATGTGCGGGATACAGCATGAAGCTGAGTATAAGAGTAACTTACTTATAATATGGATTACTCGACAGCAAAATATTTTTTCAAATGGAAAGCCATTTTATATGTGATTCCTCCGCCTGCCTGCTATATGCGGGATATAGTGTGAAGCTAAAAAAATATTATATCAATCTCAATCATCGTTAAGCAAAACGTGAAACAAGAATAATTATATGAATAATTTGATATTGCATTGCAATTATCCATTCCGTTCATATTTATGAAGTATTTCACAATAATACTGCCAGATAATTTATTCTCAAAACGGAAATTCCAGTCCATTTACTCTACTTTAGCACTTTGGTTCGTCGGGGGGAAAGAAATGCTTTTAATAAAAGTAATTTTGGAACAAATTTACTCAATTTTCCCAGGATAAAGGTTGAATAGTAATTATGGAGGGCTGCCTGCCATAGGAGTGTAATTTGTTTAAGTTGTTTTCTGAGGATAAACGGCTCACCTGACGATTTATATTTAAAATAATGACAAATTTATTTATACTGTGTGTTATTCTGGAGACAAATCAAAAGTGGCAAAAGTGTAGCGCAGCGTTGTGTTTTGCCACTCAACCACAATGCTGTCAGAATTCGGTGAAAGTGTCAATCGAAAGGGTCCTTATGTAAATAGTGTTTAGACTGAAAAATACTAAATTTAAAAACGTATAAAAATTTGAACGATGCAGGAAAATTTTTATACGTTTTTATGTTTAGTATTTTTTCTTTCCTAAGTGTGGAATAGTACTTTAAAAATAGTAAAAATAGTGTGTAGACTAGATTCCCAGATTCCCTGTGTCTACTTTCTTATTTACGGAATATATAACGTAGAGCTAAAAATACAGTTCGCATTAGAATTATGAAGAATAGGATAAATATTCTTTTTTTTGTTATTCTCGCTGAAGATGACTTGTTGGTTAGAGGGAACTGGGAAATGCAGTGTTCAGACACTTTTTTTATTTTTTTTTTTATTTTTATGGAAAAGACGGCAAACGAGCGTACGGGTCACCTGATGATAAGTGATCACCGTCGCCCACGGCCCTGTGTAACTCCAGAGGAGCTACAGGAGCGTTGCCGTCCTTTAAGGTAGAAGGGCATCGGGGCCCGGCATTACCTAATGCGAAACGCAGTGGCCAAAGCCACTACTAAACGCCGGTCTTAAATGCCGGGGGTGGTAACAATCCGGTCGAGTCTGCCCATGCGTGTTGTCATTGCTGGAAACGTGACTCTACCACACGCACTTTAGTCGCCTCTTACGACACCATCAGTACCAGGGTGATCCTATTCTAAGCCGGAATCACACGGCGTTATCAATAAAACACCTACACCTAATTTCTGTCAAATTTAAGGCGTTGCTTGTATAGTGGCGGAACTCAACGCCACGCTTTACCACGGTACTAAAGTTCTTTACGTTAGTAAAAATATTAAAAAAATATAACAAATTAATGGCTTCGACATTGTTTCTTAAAGATTACAGTAGACTAAATAAAAAGTTAATTATATTTTGTAATTTCATTGTTGAAGATTGAATCAAGAAATGAAAAAAGATAAGATAAAAGAATGTAATTTTATGCCAATTACAAATTGAAAGGAAGAAGTCTTCATAAAAGAGATCTGTATTTACAAACCATTTTTATAATGACTTATTTATTTTTTTAAATAAGAATAGTATATTTTAATAGCTTAATAACTATTAAAATAACTTTATTACTTCCTTACAATGAGTTACTTTACTTAAATAATTTTAACTCCTGTCCTGATATTATAATGAATTAAATAACTTTTTATTGATCTATGGTAGAGCTTAGAGTTTATGATTTGTTATTACTATGTAGTAAAAATAAAATGTTAGGTGAAAATTGTATCGCGCCAAATATTACAAATTCACCTGTTAATTTTGCTGCAGTCATTGATGACTTAGCTTCTCGTAGACGGTACAAATAATATTGCTGTATCTGTATTTCTATTTGCTACTTAAACTTTTTTTTGTATTTTGTTAGAGACATATTATGACTTTATTGACTTATCTCGGTTATGTCGTTTTCATTCTACGTGTCAAAGGCAGAGAAAATTGTGATCAACTGCCAAGAAACATTGCACCAAAATAGTCTAGTTGAGACGATATATCGTGAACTCTGTGGCCACATCCAACCCCATTATATTTCTAAAGGCTAACTTTATTCTATACAATAAAATCGACAAATTCAGTGTTAGAGATACTGAATTTGAAGATATATCAGAAAAAAAGTTTTTGAGAGCATTTAACAATGTAATAGAACCCAAAAATATTATGGTTAAAATATGTGTAAACGCGAAATAAGTAAGCACCAATGTTGAGTGGCACAACTCAATGGACGTCAGTTATTATTATAATATTTAACAAAATTAATTTCTATAAAATGCCATACATTTAAAATAGGCTGATAAAGCGGGAATGCTTTGTTGAGTCCTCCACAATATGTGATGGATGTGTAAAATTACATATATTTATTCTCGTAATTAATACATTTTGTCGTCTATCATTTACTTGGTAAATGAAAACTTACTTGTTGTAAAATAAAAATACAATTTCGCGGAGAAATATTATCAACAGTGAAATGGTGTAATTGTCACCAATGATGGCTGCTCGCCAACATTTCTTGCCGTCGTTAGCTTTCTGAGTATATTTCACTTTCTTTTGTTTCAGTCTAAAATATATAATAAGTACTTTTATCTTTAGTAGAGACAGTTTACTCTAAAACTCACTCACTCAGCTTCACGCTGTATCCCGCACGAGGCAGGGTAGGCAGAGGGAACCCCGGGAACCTAGTGTAAGGACACTCCGTTCCACTTTCCGCCGAATTTGAGGCATTGCGTGTTGAGTGGCGGAACTCAACGCCGCGCTTTGCTTTATTATAAGAGCGAAGAAATGAAACATTATTTTTTTTTTTTCGACTGTGGATCGAACCCAGAACCTGTCGGTTACAGCCACTCTTATGCCGCTGCGCCACGACAGGTCTCAACTGTACTCTAAAACTAAAAGTGAATTTAATTATATTATATATATATTTTTAATAATTTCGCGCTGTATCCCGTATATAGGAGGGCGGGTTGAGGGGACCTAGGGATATAGTGTAATCCGTTCCTATCAGGACACTTTTGTTTTCGAATATCCCACTAATTTTGAAATATTACGTGTTTGGTAGAGGAACATAATGCCGCGCATGATCTTGTCACCCGAGTGAAGAAATGAAAATACTAAATGTTTTATTGCCTCGATTGACAATCATACCCAAAACCTATTGTGCACACACGCTCATGTCCGCGCCAAGAATACGGAGAATACAATATAATTTTTTACCGCATATATTATATTATATTTTTTATCCATACATCATAATAATCATTTCCATTTAAATCCAAGTTTGACTGACACAGCTACCATACCATTAGCATGGAATGAGTCACACACGAACACGAACAATGAACACTCATCCATCGTTCCAGTTTCAGCGGATATGAGAGAGCGAGAGCGAGCAGTGGCCCACATACTCGTAGTTGCGGTCATCCCCTGTGATGAGAACTCAGACACTGTTCTTCAGAGACAATGATTCCTTAGTTTTCATTTTCTATTAACCACGAGATCAGTTTTTGTTACGTACATTACGTAGACTCTATTATAGAACTTTAACAGTATTACAATATAAGGCAGTAGAAATTTGTCCGATTTCAGTAAACGGCTCAGTGGCTTTAATATTTTCGTTCCTAAACAAAGCAAGCAAACAATGGCATGTCTGTAAACATATAAAAATTAAGTTTAAAGAACTGGCCTTTTTTTGTTTTTCTGGACTTATCCGATCCGATCAGGTAAACAGATGAAAATCTAAAATTATCCGTTTTTGTCCAAATTATATTTTAAACAATATTAAGTAAATTTTCATATAATAATAGTAGTCAACGCTGCTGGCGCCCGCTAGTTACTCATTAAGGGATTCAAACTCACTATAACATCTATTTAAGCAAAGGCGTACTACTTATATAAATCTTTTTTGCGTTACACTGTGTCCCATGGCACATGGCATTGTTGGCGGAGGGAACTTAGGGTTCTGAGGCTAAGACATTCCATTCCCCTTATGACCCCACTTATTGCCGATTCAGAGGCATTGCTATATCGAGTGCATGCCTAGCATGTGTAGTGGCGGAACTCAACACCGTCCTTTGCCTCGTTACCAGAGTAAGTTGACCACACAACCTGTCACCTTTACGATCAAATCATATCAAAATCATAATGATATTAAAATCGGTTCACACTCATTCATTCATTTTGTTTCATTGACTTATAGAATAACTCCAACAGGGAAGTTGTGAGTTCGATAGTTACTAGTTACTATCGTTGGCAAAACTTAGTGCGGCGTTGAGTACTTCATTTCAATTGCATATTATTTTTTGAATTCACCGTGTTAAATGAAGATCTGAATGTCTTGACATTAGATGCTACCTGCATGCTGATGCCGACGCAGAAAGAGAGGTGTTATAAATTTCACCTGTTTGTCAGTTTGATGGTGCATCTGTCTGTATGTGTCTATGTGGCTAAGTGTCTGACCTGACTGAATTAATCTAATTGAGTGCAGTATTATTTTAGCTACAAGCTTTTTAGCTACAATTTATGAAAATTGAAAGCAATTGGAGTACTTAACTTGTATGTAGTTAGACGATCATTTACTACAAGTATTATTAAAACTATAATAATAGTCGCACAGCGTCTCGTCACAAGGCCGCGTCACTATATACACAGTTACCTATTTTGTAAAGAGAAAAGATATCTAATACAAAAAGTAAAATTAACTATTGAATTAAATTATTCTATTAAAAGTTTTTGGCTTTAGGTATAATACACATTCTAAGATACTAAGATATATTTAAATTATTAGCGTGCAATAGCATAGACCTTTCTCGTTAGATTGACTATATCCCAAAATAGATCGATCCAAGCCACACCAGTTGTTGAGCAAGTATGATTATGTATGAGCCATACTGTGTTATATATTTACATAAAATCTCGATGAGCAGCTTTTAGTGTACTAATGTACGTGTTTGTACGAGCAAAGATTAATTACCTTCATTTTCATTATCATAATGGATGCAACAGCTTGACTTAATTAAAGCACTGAACTGTACGTATTATACATCGAGGATAGAACTCACATAAAATATGTTTAAACTAGAACTGCTTATTTATTAATTTGGTCATGTGTGTTAATTTCGTTTTCTAAACACAATATCGTCTTAAAAACAATATCTATCTATATTAAAAAGTACGCTCCCTCTGCCTAATTGAAATGTGCGGTACAGCATGGAGCTTGAAAAAATATATTAGAAAAGTTATTTGAAAGATTGCAGATTATTCAAGTCGAAGTGTTTTAATGGGAACGTAGTATCTTAATACTACTTCCCAAGTAAAGAAAAATAATATATTTACAAAATAATGCCTTTTTTAATTTATATATTTTTTTATTTTTAGTCGAAATAAAATGAAATTAACAATTTAATCTATCCACAGAGGAACATAGTAAAATTACAAATCTAAATCAAAAAAACAGAAATCTAACAAAGTACTTGATATTTGTAACCGTGTACCAATATTAGGATTAAAAAAAATATAAAAATTGACACTTATGTTTAAACATAATTGTAGTTGGAGGAGATATATTATACGTACACATATACTTTTTGAATTGATAAATCCTCAATTGATGTATACAATGTATTTCTAATTTCAAAAAATCACTCCAAGTTTAAGTCAGACGCGCCCACTGTTAATTCCCTTATATCAGGATATTGACCTGTAGGTCAACAGAAATTACCACAACTTAAAAAAATTGACAAACTTAAATTTATGAGCGTACCTGTGCACTCATTTTGTACGATATGAAATACAAATATAAGTTTGTAATGATTGTCCCTGAGCGACGATAGACCTCTGGCTGTATGCTTAAATATGTCCTTGCTTAAGTATATTATATTGCTTAAGTATATCCTACGCAATCTCGAGATAAACGTCCTTGACATACGCACAGTCGAACACTAAAGTGATCTTATAATATGTATAACTTTTTAGGTACGGACCCTTAACATCAGAATAACTCTGATACACAAGTCTCAGTCTTTTAATTGTACAATTAAAACTGAAGTTAAGTCTTAAGCCATCAAAAACATCCTGTAAAAAACCCAAGTCTCGCAGCTCAGTCTTTCTACCGTAATAAGTTGTGAAATCCATGTAATACCAAGTCGGTTAATCTATTTAAAGAACTTTCTGTCTTAAGTTATTGTATAAGTTATTATCATGCCAATATTTTACAAGTAATAATGTTGTTCAACTTCATGGGCTAAAAACACCTTTACCAACCCTATACCCCCTCGCGTTATGCCTCATATAGTAGGTACCTATGTACACCTATTATTTTTTATTATACAGTAATAATGATTTATTAACTGCAAATGTAACCTTGTAATCCTATACATTTATATGGGATTACAAAGTTATTTATGCAGTTAGTGTATTTGACTGAAAAATAGACCGAAATTACAAAATATTTAGGTTTTCCCATGATTAAGACACTCAACTCTATTTGTATTCTAAATTTGAAGCTTCTATGTCTGCTAGAAGTGCCTTGGACTTTTGATGATCGGTGAGTCAGTCAGTCAGTCAGTGAGTGACAATATTCAGAAACTTTAACAAGTTGTCATTCTTAGCTTGACGATGAAAAAAACTTAAAATACAAATAGCAGCTTTACAAATCGTAACACGAAACGCATCCTTTGTTACCTAAGTATTTAGTCAAATACAAGTAACTTTATCTTCCTCTAAACGCAAACAGCCATTATATTTGGCTTACAAACTAACTCATGTATATACTTGCTACACGTTGAATTCTAGAGCAGTTTGAACTGCACAGTGAAAGTAGTCGTAGTAGTGAAGTACAGTCGTCATCTGGCCGAGAGCCAGGAGTTCAAACACGGCATGGAATGTTACAGCGCGATAGTATTAACAATTTAGCCTTTCACCGGCGGTTCATGAGTCACAAACAACCAAATAAAATAGCGGTGAGAGGTATTTTCTTTTCAATTTATTTGGCTATCATTTTTATTTTTTTTTTTATAATTTTCGCTGCATCTTTCATATGCTATATGCCTATTTAAGGCTGAGGGAACTTGAGACCCAAGTCTTTAGATACTTTGTTCATTTTAATTTGAACTCGCAATGGCGAGTTGTGTTGTAGAACTTAATGCGCGTAAATGTAATCTACATTCCATAGAATTCTCTATAGAATTCTGATTATTATAAAAGGATATTAAATAATATGAGGTCTGTCGTAGATCAGCGGCACAAGCGTGTGACTGTAACCGACAGGTTGTGGGTCCGATCCCCGACTCGAGGAAATGAAATATTTTTTCAATATTTTTTCAACAAAAATATTTAATATTTTCATTGTTTTCGCTCTGGTTCAAGGCAATACGCGACGTTGAGTTCCGCCACTCAACACGCAATGCCTCAAACTCGGCGGAAACTGGGGAACGGACGTGAAACGGAATATCTTGACACTAGGTTCCCAAGTTCCCTCTGCCTACCCTGCCATGTACGGCATATAGCGTGAAGCTGAGTTAAGTAATATGAAATATGTTATTAATTATGGAAATAAATAACATTTAAATATTCTATTATATTATTAAATTAAAAGTACTTAAATAGATTACTGTAGAAAAGTGAATATTATTAATTAATATTGAACAACATAAAATATACGTAAATATGTTTTTCATTAGGGTAAGCTTATTTATTACTGAAATAACTGTACGTAACAATATCGTTAAATGTTACATAATGTATGTAACATTTAACGATATTGTTACGTATAACACATTCTTTTGAGTAACGGCCATATTGGCATTTGGTATTTGTCTATGATCTGTTCAGTATAAGTAGTGGTGCTTGAATAAAGTGGGTCTGTTCCGTTATATAGTCAAGCACTACTCATTTGGTTATTATTAGCTCTTACCTGCTAGTTGATTGAATAAACTGTTAATAGCTGAAAGCTATATTACAAGACGTTAATACTAATAGGAGAAATTTGAAAAAACCGGCAAAGTCGGGAACTTCCTCATCATGTATGACAAAATTTTAAAAAATACCGCGAGAGTATATGTCTATCTCTTTAAACCAACCTATAGTTACCATTATTATAGTATTATAAAATAGAGGATTTTTTCCCCAACTATTTTTGGCAACACAGTGTTATTCCTTACCTAATTACGAGTACATAATTTAGATACGTTGTGCGTTTTGTATGGATTAAAATTTCCTTTCTCAGCATGTTCAAATGGAGATTATAGAAGTTATTACAGTCATAAAATATAACAGCAGGGTGATCTCTAAAAAAAACACCAAAATAATATCTTTTTAGATTTAATTACGATATTTGTTTTATAAAACGGTAAAATTGCAAAAACATTATTTGAATGGCAATTATTAGATGTAATAGTGCTATATTCTTTTAGGTTCTGCTTACTCTATCATACATCATGACGTATCCTAGGATACGCTACGCTTGCTATGGTAAGCAGCATTTTTTGCCGAATTCGAGATTACGTGTAGTATAGTGGTGGAAGTCAATACCGCGTCTTGTCTCATTACCAGAACGAGGAAATGAAAATACTATATATTTCATTTCTTCGAGTAAAGTTCGAACCCACTACCTTTTAAATAGTTTGTATTACACTTTATGTGTAAGGAACTAACCGCTGATTCAAAGGAAGTGCAATTCTATTCATTTATCGTAATCATATCCCACTCACATTCTTACCTTCTGTAATTCTCTCGAACTCAAATATATATTTTACGTTAAATTCCTTATTGTTTGTCTATTTTTCATAATAATAAATATTATGAAAATAATTACACCAGTACATATATATTATATCAGTCTTTGATACATGATATGTACTCGTAATACGTAACTGTACCCAGATACCCATTAATCATATTGTTATTTAAGTTCTAAAAAATCTGATGTTTATAATTAATTTAGATGGAACGTAAAAAAGAAAAAAATATCTTAATAACAATACTATATTGATTAAATTATAAATAAGTAGTACTTGAAAAACACACCCGAAAACAATCTATATATGATATAAAATAATTATGTCAATACATTTAATTACCTTCAAATAAAAAATAACGAACGGAGATTTCGAGATAATCAAGGTAAAATATTCAGCCTCACTTTGCTAGAGTTAAATGCTATGAAAAAAAACATAAACGCCATCACGGCTGGCCTCCTTCTGGCCTCCTGCCAGCCGCTGGAGGACAGACTTTATTTACTAATATTAATGTAAATTCATATCGAAATTAATCTATAAGCGATAACAAAATCCGTAATTGCCGTTGTACGTTCAAGCCTTTGATGGGATTACAATAGACTGCCTTTGAAATTACATTTATTTATTTATATATTCATTCAGCTTCAAGCTGTCTTGTCACACATTGCAGTGTGTATGTGAAATGACTTACGGATCTAGTGTCAAAACACTACGTTTCCCCACTTTCCGTAGCAATGCCTAAACATTGAGTGACGGAACTCAACACCGAGATTTGCATCGTTAATAGAGCGAAATCATAAAAATATTAGAATTTCTATTTCCTCGAGTAGGGACCAAACCCACGATCGTCATGTTTACAGACACACGCCTCCGATCTTATCTGCACCACCATGGCCTTTTACTTCTTGTTAATTCTACTGAATTAATTTCGATGCACTCAGCTAATATAATAAAAAAGCAACTCTTAGGGTATGAATACTAATAAATGAAATAAATGAAACCTCTGCCTACATTGTCATGTGCAGAAAAAGAAATATCAAAGTAGTTATCACACAGTAGGTACAGACAATATGAAATGAATAATTTATAAAGACCATTACTTAATAATTTATAGTAAAGTCAATATTAAGATGACTCTGAGGCCAACGATCGTTGATAGCTCCGGTGGGATTCGGCTAATGTATAATCAACAAAATGAAAACCAAATGGAGCTTCATTTTCATTTAAAGAGTTCTTGATAATGAAAATCACTTTATTAAATTATCTGTTATATTTTTTCTTATGAAATAAACTTGAAATCATAAAAGAAGTCATTCCTGAAAATAAGTTTTTTCAGTCAATTTGCTTAAATAACAATGAAGAATTTGGTCATCTTTACGCTGTATTATATGTATATCAGGATATGCAGAGGGTACTTCGGAACATGGAGTAAAGACACTTTGTTTCCATAGAGACGCTTCTGTTCCCCACTGAAACTAATTGAAATATTTAATATTATCATCTTCTCACTCCGATAACCGCCACTCAACACGCAATACCTTAAATTAGTTGGCGAGTGAGAAATGAAAATAGTTTTAATGGAATATATAGTAAAATATACACATAATAAAAATATGAATACAGTACATATTAATTGGAAAAATAAATTGATTTCAAACGTTTACTTTATTCAAGATACGGTTCACAAATTTCGCAAATTCTTTTTTTTTTTACTTTTTTTTAGTATCCCGCACTAGGCAGGGTAGGCAGAAGGAACCCGGGAACCTAGTGTTAAGACACTCCGTTCCACTTCCGTTTCCCACTTTCCGCCGAATTTGAGGCATTGCGTGTTGAGTGGCGGAACTCAACGCCGCACTTTGCCTTATGACCAAAGCGAAGAAACGAAATATTAAATATTTAAATTGAAAATATTAAATATTTCATTTCCTCGACTCGGGATCGAACCCAAAACCAGTCTGTTACAGTTACACGCTTGTGCCGCTGTGCCACTACAGGCCTCATATATTCGATAATTATAATTGTGACAAAATTATAACATTACACGTGAACACGTTATGAATAAAATGTACTCATGTCGAAAAGCGCCTGCACTTCTCGTATGTTCCCCGCTTAGTTCCCATTATAAGGAGCATAGCTAGATGATTATAAGGAGCATACAAGATGACATTATAAGGAGCATACAAGATGCGTGCTAAACACGCACGGCGGAACATAACAAATACAATCATCCTTTTTTCTCCTTGGGAACACCTTGGGAACACCTTGGGAAATATTACTTTCTCCTTGGGAACCTGATGCTTAAACATTTTCTATCCTCCACTTTCCATTTTATATATAATCTACATATGTACCGTAACTATTTCTAATTTTCAATCCCTATAGGAGAAGGTTTAAACATATGACATGTATAAAGTACCTATTAACATATTAAATAGACGTTACAAGAAACTACTATAATATAAATCACTAATGATGACTTTCAGTTAATTCAATAAATAATAGAAAAAAGGTATATCATAATATATATTTTTTTATTAACGCCGTCCATGTTGAGTGGCTTAACTAAACGCCGCGCCGCCGACACGCGAGAGAGGACAGAATGATTACAAAAAGAGACTGATATATCATTGTTAACTGATATACTCGCAATTAGTATAAGAAATTATATTATTTACCAGCGGCTCGCTCGCGGCTTCACCTGCTTACTACTGTACTCATATTGTACTGTAGCAACTATACAATTATTTATTTCTAGATTTTTCAAAAAAATACTTATAACTGGTTTACTTTTTTATTTATGAACCAATTGAAATGAAACCAACCATTCAGATTTGGTATCTTGAGTGACTGTTACCAAAATACAATAGTGAAAACTACATTCGTATCATTTAAGCCGTTACTGAGAAAAAAAGACAAAAAAAATAAAATAAAAATAATTGTTTGAGTTTTATTACAATAATAAACGCCAATCCAGCCAATTACATTTTTCGTCAAATATCTTTATCAAATAAATTACAAGTTTATAATAAGTATATATATTATACAACAAAAATGATGTTTTTCTAGTTTGACTTAAACAATTATTTCATATTATATTTGTTGCAGCAACACGCCGCATCCCGCAAGTTGAAACTCTCCCATGCCTATCCAGGTGGAGAATACTTCGGAACTTAGTGTTAAGATACTCCTGCCTCATAGGATATAGTATAAATTACACGTTATCGTTATAAAATAGTGAATTCGAACAATTTTTTTTATAAACAGATGGAACAAATTTTTATGATCACAGTTTAGAGTAACATTTTGTCCTATTAAGAGTCAAATTTAAATAAAAGTTTGTCGATTTCAGTACAATCATATAAAAACAGATTATTATTATTTTTTCGTACGAAAATCAAAATACCCGCAGTGAATATCTTCTTTCTCGTAAATATTTAAATAAGCCCAATAGATGTAGCGTTCTAGAGGACCTGTAATAAAATTTTGACCTTTGCTTATTCTTTTTGAGATAACAGTTTTTTATACATGCCATTTGAGATTTAATTTGAAGC
Source organism: Eueides isabella (assembly GCA_019049475.1). Taxonomy (NCBI): domain Eukaryota; kingdom Metazoa; phylum Arthropoda; class Insecta; order Lepidoptera; family Nymphalidae; genus Eueides; species Eueides isabella. Next base: position 1,737,024 of record CM032386.1, read on the forward strand.
TGGAGTGCAAGCTGATAACTGGTAACGCGACAGGTTGTGGGTTCCATTCCCACGCAAGCAACCAAAATAGTATATTTTTTCATTTTTTCGCTAACGTTCTTCGTAACGAGGATAAGCGCGGCGTTGAGTTTCACCACTTTGTTTTATTTAAATTTTCCGCGGAAAGTGGAGAACGGAAGAGTATTTCTTACTATATTAATGAAATGTTGACACACAAATCAGTTTTTTTTTATATGATGAAACAAATATACATAAACTTTATTTTCTAAGGTACTCACCGCAAAGCGCTACCAGTATTGAAACTTTCATTGTCACGTATCAGCGCACTGATCTCATTACATAATTTTGATCGTCCTATCTTACAAGCACGTGTCAAATTAACAACGTATTCACTAAAAACTGATCACAAAAAGTCTTTTCCTTCTCTTCATTTTATAAAGCACATTTACAATATATAATTTTACATATATTATTTTAAAAACAAAAACCTAATTATTTAAGGAAGTTCTCTAAAAAAAATTTAATGAAATGTCTTCGGTAAGAAATTGGCAATCGTTACATATATTGTTGACAATCGCGTTATTTACGAGTCACCAGACGCGTGCGTATTCTATTACGGATGTCGAGGAGCTAGGGAGCGTCGTGCTTCCCGCTCAGGGAACGCTCGCCGAATATCCTGAGCTCTCCCGCTCGAGCACGACGCGCCGCATGCCGCTCTGCGCATGCGCGCTCTTACGAAGGGCCTTAAAGTGGATTAAGTTTTTTTTAACTTTGACAATTGATAAAATAAGATCTGGCGTGCAAGGAGGAATCTTTAAGTAAAAAGTGTATAATAAATGTATTTTTGTTGTAACTTAGCTTTTAAGCTTTGTGCAGTATAAAATATAGTACAATATATACATTTATATGTATAATAATCCAAAACCTGTCTCGAGTGTATGAGTGTGTGCCTGTGCTCCTGGGCCAGGGCGCCAGGAAAGACCAATTACAATATGACTTGAGGAAATTACAATAAAGTTCCTCGACGAGCGTCTCGTCGGAGGCTGGCAGTGACGTGTTCAGTAAATACATTATGAAGTAACAATAAAGTTCAACGGCCGGAAGCTAATGCACAAACCCTTGCCTCATTGCTCATCTAACTTTTCTTAGCATCACGCTGCAAAGGTAGGCAAATGGAGCTTGGCAATCTCCGGTTTAATTAGGACACTTTCGCTCTTAACGTATTGCGTGTTATAGTAGTGGAATTTAATACTATTTTACTACATTCCCAACGCGAAGAAATATGTTATTTATGGAAAAGACAAGGCAAACGAGTGAACGGGTAACCTGGTAGTAAGTGTTTACCGCTGCCCACAGCCCCGTGTGGTGTTACGTAGAGGAGGTACTTCCGGTAGAAATAGGAGAAATAGGACCCACAGTCTGTGCTCAGGGCAAACCCTCCGCTATGTTGACCATTAGAATACATACTTAATAGCTTCACGCTGTTTCCCGTACATGGCAGGATAGGCAGAGGGAATTTGGGAACCTAGTGTTAAGACACTGTTCTTTTTCCAAATTTAAGGGCATTGCGCGTTACTAGAGCGAAAAAATGTAAAGATTAATTATTTAATTTGAAATTTCTTTTTTTTTTTTTTTGTAGAAAATATTTATTTTAGTTTCCTTAAATGGGGATCCAACCTACAACCTGTCGTGCTTACGTACATCACCCGCTTGTGCTCCTGCGCCTCTACAGACTTCAATTAGAAGATTAGGATAAGTAAATTACTCAATGTTATGTTAATATATCAAATCGTAAATTAGTTAAATTGATTCACAAGGTCTTTAATCGTGATTCCAGGTACTTTATTTTAATAAATTTAATAGTTTTAATGGTAAAGTTGTAATATTAGCATAACTACATTATAACTAAGTAAAAAATGATTTACCTTATTATATTATAGTTCTGACGTGGCGCAGGCGTTCGTTTTCCTACTCAACGAACTAATACATTTAATATTTTCCATTCTTCGCTCTAGTAAGGCAAAGGGCGGCGTTGATTTCCGCCACTCAACACTCGATGTCTAAAATTGAACAGAAAGTGGGGAAAGTGCGTCTATTGGAATAATTATTCCAATAGACACATCAATTCATGGGAAGGCGTGTCTTAAATTCCAGGTTCCTTATACCTACGTGAATCGTAAAGCTAAAAACAAAAAAATATTATAGTACAAATATTGTTGTTATGGATATAGGTTTTGATTACGCGGTGAATTTACTATTTAATATGAAAGCAAAAGTAAGCTACGTTTCATACAATGATATTTTAAAACACCCCAAAACGACAATAGATACAAATCGAAGAAATTGAACTTAGACAGAGCGACACACATCGAGCGAAGATAATTTACTCTTCAAGCGTTATACGGCTTCAATCTTTGCCTACACCCGTTCGCGTTATCAAAAAAGCGGACGTGCGAGGTACATTTTTTAAGGTTATATGTGAAAAGGCCTGAGGCCTGTCGTGGCGCAGCGGTACAAACGTGTGACTATAAGTGACAGGTTGTGGGTTCGACCCCACTCGAGGAAATGAAATATTTAGTATTTTAAAATTAAATATTTAATGTTTTCATTTCTTCACTCATGTAACAAGCCAATCTCGGCGTTGAGTTTCGCCACTCAACACACAATGCAAATAGTTGTGTACTGCGTATTAATATATAGAAACTGCATTTTGTTGACGTGAATACCTCTTATAAGGCAATGAACGCAGGTTGCACGCACGAAAACGTATGATTTATTGTCACGTTTCGTGAGCCAACCGTACAAGCAAGAGGGACTCGCGATTAAGAAATTAAAAAAGATAATATGAATTCTATATACTAATATTAATAAGAGTGTTTCCAAGAAAATTTGAACAACTAAGTTGACATTAATATATCCTATATTGTACTAAGAAAAAACATAAGAAACAAAATCATAAAACAAAAACAGTGTACAAAGGTGGCCTTATCTCTTTAAGAGATCTCTTCCAGTCAACCAGTGGATGTGGATGAGTGTCAACCGGCGGGTAATATATACATATGACAATCAAATAAAAGCGTAAAAAACAAACTTACATATATTCACTATTGCAATATTCGTATTGAGGGTGGAATGATAGGTTATTATCAAAGCTATCAAGACCTTCCCTGCTATTTCGTTGTAGTAGTTGGTGATCAAAACGTTCATACAGACACAATCCAATTATACGACACCGCAACCGGACGAGGAGTCGTTGACGCCGCGCTCTGGCTCTAATATATTTTTGATAGTTATTATGTGATAAAATCTTATTTATGGCGAAACATATATTTCTCACTATATAAAGGCTGGGCTATAATAAAAGGCTTCTTATAAAATTGTATTTAATAAAAAGTGGACTTCGCCCCCTGCTGGCTTCGCTCACCAATCCTCGGCGTGCAATGATCAAAAGATAAAATTTAAATTTATTCTGTTAACAGCAATTTACAATAAAGGCATGAAAAATAAATACGACATATTTTCTACGCGCTTATTTGTCATATATATTTTTTATATACATATATTGTTATCGAGTAAGCAATTACCGCATACATCATTTTTAGGCATCATTTTTTACCGCTTTTCTATAGTATATTCTATAGTTCATTTACAGATTCAAGATGTCTAACAATGTTTTTTTGGAAACGTCAAATAAAACACTCAACTTACACATCAGATATTAATCATGGGATATGTTGATTATACATACACATATGTCGTTAATCTTATGGAAAGATCAACAGATACACATCAGCAGATGATCAGTAGTACATATATTATTAATCTTATGAAAAGATCAGCTAACACCGAAAAACTCCTTAAACCAAACGCTGCCGTCGCTCTAATGATATTCATTCATTCAGCATCATAATGACACAAAAACAGCAATAGCAAAAAAAAATATAATAAATTATTTTTTTTGTGTACTTATGAGGAAAAATACTATATATCTATTATATAGTACGAGTACGTAACAGATAACCATTCCTTAATAGAAGATTGTTAATTAGGGATCATCTAGATTAAAATGAATCCACTCCGCCAAATGGATCGGTTTAAATGTGTAAGCGAAAGCGAAAGTGATAAAACTTATTAAAAAATCTTATTAAAGATATATGTATAAATGTTTATATATTTTTTAAAAGTACACAGGATTAAATTTTTGACATTATATTAGAGCAAAGATATATAACGGTATAAAATGTACCCGAGGCTATAATCACATTTTTAGAACTTAGGTTATACGTGCTTAAATTTTGGCGTCTTTCCAAATTATTTTGCTGCAGTTGATACTTTTGCTCGCGTGACTTTTATATTCTTATCTGAATTCTAGCTTTCTTTAGCTCGTCATATTCTTAAATGTTTAATAGGTAATTCTGTAGTAATAACTTTTAAAAGAATCACCTAATTTGGGGCCGTCGTGGCTTTAAAGGCGATACTAAACTTAAATTTAAAAAGCGTATAAAAATTTTGAACGAAGCAGGATTTGAACCCGCGCCTCTGGAATACCGTTCCAGCGCTCTGACCACTAAGCCATTCGTTCTCACCGAGCTCCGTCGAAATTCTTATACGCTTGTTACAACTTATTTTTGTTGTTAGCATCTCTGTAGGAAGATTTTTACAAATTTCCGCTACCCAAAGACAACTCGTAAGAATTATCGTTTTGGCAAGAGAGAATACTATTTACTTTAATATTTTTACTATGTTTTAAAGTGTTATTCCACACTTAGGACAGAAAATACTAAACTTAAATTTATAAAGCGTATAAAAATTAAAGGCGACAGTTTTGGGTGTAGTAACAAATACTTAATATTTTCATCATTCCGTTATAGTAGCAAGATTAAACGGCATTGAGTTCCGCCTCTTATACGCAATACCTCAAATTCGGTGGAAGGTAGGGAATGAAATGGTCTTAATACTAACAGAGTATCTTAACACTATATTTCCAAATTGCCTACCCTGCTATGTGCCTGAACGATATTTTTGTAATACCAAACATTACGTACCTAACTTTGACAAAATCAATACATATAACAAGACAGCATAAAAATGTGTCTGTACGTTAAATATTTTTCAAAAAATAAAAAAGTAAGCTGGTAAGGAAACATTAAAAGAATAAAGATGAAAAAAAAATGTCTGTATGTTTGTTTTTCGCACACTATTCTCCGGGACTAATGGACAAATTTGAATAAAACTTTTTTTTGTTTCATAGTTAATAAACTTGGACAACACATAGGGTATAATTTGTTCTGGAAACTGGAACACCTGATGTAGAACCTTAAGAGACCTGATGAGCAATTGCTGTTGAGATTAAAAAAAAAAAGATCTGGAACATCTGATGTCAATATGGAGGGTGAGTGTTTTCTGGTAACTGACGTACTCGTATAAAAATCTAAGATAAAATGTGTGTGTTTCAACTGAGGATAATTTTAAAATAAATCTTAAATTTTGTGCCTGTACATGGAAAATATATTTAAAAACAAAATAGGGTATGTTTATTAATGTTACTATATTAAAATGGGTCAGGGCCCAAAATTGATAGTGATATTTAAAAACAAAAAAAATACATCTATTAAAAATGATATTTCGACAAATAACTTTTTTTTATTTTAACTATTTTTAAAGTGTTAGTCCTATCACTTTGAAAAGAAAAATACTAAAATTTAAAAACGTATAAAATAATTATAACATACTTAATATTAATAACACTTTAAATTTATTAAAAAAAATATTAAATAGCGTGCTCTTTTACCAAACTTACATTTGGGAAGCGGAAATTGGTAAAATTTCCCTACAGAGATGCTAATAAGTTGTAGCAAGCATATAAGAATTTCGACGTAGCTTGGTGAGAACAAATGGCTTAGTTGGTCAAAGCGCTTAGACGGTTTTCAAGAGGTTCAAATCCTTCTTCGTTTTCAAATTTTTATACGTTTTTAAATTTAGTATTACATTTAATTGAAATTTTAGATTTTAATATATAAATATATTCTTAAATCTAATCCTTTTATTAGGACAAGAAAGTAATGTAGATAAGTAAATATAATAGAGTAATTCAAATGTTTTGCCGTGTGATTCCGGCTAAGAAGCTCGCTGAAGTGGAAGAACGAGGAATACAACTTGTGTCCGATATTGAATCTACCTTGGAGCTAGTCTCAGAATGGGGTAGACGTAACCTTGTTGAGTTTAATCCATCAAAGACTCAAGTTTGCGCGTTTACTGCAAAAAAGACCCCTTTCATTCTCGCGCCTAAATTCCAGGGCATTTCCCTATGCACTGACAATAATATTGGGATTCTTGGGGTTCCAGTTTAAGGGTCATTTGGAGAGCAAAGCTAAATTGGCTTCAAAAAAGCTCGGAGTACTGAACAGGGCGAAGCGGTATTTTACATCAGAGCATCGCCTTAAGCTTTACAAGGCTCAGGTTCGTCCTCATGTTGAATACTGCTCCCACCTATGGGCAGGCGCCCCTCAGTATCAACTGCAACCTCTTGACTCTATTCAACGGCGGGCAATTCGAATTGCCGATGATCCCATACTAACATACGGCTTAGAACCTTTAAGTATACGGAGAAACGTTGGTTCTCTCGCGGTGTTCTACCGTCTTTACTATGGGGAATGTTCCAATGAGTTATTCAACATGGTGCCACCATCCTCTTTTTACCATCGTGCCTCCCGCCTCAGAAGTAAATACCATCCGCACCACTTTGATGCATTTTTAGCATCCAACGTGCGCGCATCAAGATCATTCTTCCCGCGTACGTGTAGGCTGTGGAATGATCTTCCTCCTGAGGTGTTCCCCGAGCGCTACGATTTAAGTGCTTTCAAGCGTCGTGTGTACAGACACCTTCACCCTAAAGGCCGGCAACGCACCTACAACCGCAGGATGTAGGTGTTCATGGGCGAAGGTTTTGCTTACCATCAGGTGGACCTTCAGCTCGTTTGCCCCCTCTTGAAATAATAAAAAAAAAATAAGAATTGGATCACCCTGGTACTGATGGTGTCGTAAGAGGCGATTAACGTACGCGTGGGAGAGTCACGTTGTCAGCAATGACACGCATGGGCAGACTCGACCGGATCATTACCACCCCCGGCATTTAAAACCGGCGTTAAGTAGTAAAGCACGGCGTTGAGTTTCGCACCCAACACATCATTCCATTAATTCATTTAAATGAAAATCTTTCCTTCCAAATCAGTTTCGTCAATATGCTTTCCACCACCCAATGCTTTCACAATTCGATGGAAAGTGGGGTATGTTCTTAACGGAAATGGAGTATCTGAATACAAGGTCCCCTCACGTCCCATCATCCCTCTGCCTTTGCTGCGATTTAAGGTTATTTTATTCCTATCGTTATAAAAGAACCTTAAATCCTGAATTATTCAAACTAGTGCTAACTGATGCTTTCTTTCCAGATTACAAACAGTTGAATCTTGCAATCAATTTACTCGCAGAAAATATACTCAAATATTTTCCGCGAGATCGCGTTAAAATTCAATTCCACAACAACTTTGATAAACTAAACATACTATTCAGCTTCCTGACATCTCACAGTCGACGTACCCTTAATTAAAGAATATTGAAGGTTGGAGTCTGGAATATGAGACTCTGTCATGCTCTTAAAACTTAACATACGTTTAGTAAACTTAGAAAACATTTTTGAAGTTAATATCGAGGCCTGTCGTGGCGCAGTGGCACAAGCGTGTGACTGTAACCGATAGGTTCTGGGTTCGGATATTTAAATTGAAAATATTAAATATTTCATTTCCTCGACTGGGGAGGAAATGAAATATTTAATATTTTCAATTTAAATATTTAATGTTTCATTTCTTACTCTCGTAATAAGGCAAAGCGCGGCGTTGAGTTCCGCCACTCAACACGCTATGCCTCAAATTCGGCGGAATGTGGGGAAAGAATCTGGAAAGGAGTGTCTTTACACTAGGTTCCCGGGTTCCCTCTGCCTACCCTGCCTCGTGCGGGATACAGCGTGAAGCTGAGTGAGTGACTGAGTGGAAAAGATATTTTTTGAACAACATTATTGCGCAAAAAAAATCGATCAAAAATACACGGAGTTACAATAATAAAGAAAAACAATCTCAAAAATTATGTCTTTTTGACAGAAAGTGACAACTAGTCTGTCTTTTTCTAGCGCAAAGATAATCAATACATATGTTTCAGCAATATGAAGTTAGGTGATTTATTCGATCAAATAGAACAAAAGTGCATTGAAAAATTGGTGACTACTTATCGGTCGGTTAAACAGGCAGATAATTTTGTTGTTTAAGTTGTTATTACTGAGGATTAAAAATCGGCCCTTAATTAATAGAAGAAAAAATCCTTAGTGTTGTTAGGATTTTTGTTTTGTAATGTATTGTTTTTCTAAAAAGTAAAATTTAAATATCAATATTTTAAGCCTGTCGTGTGACTGTAAAAAGACAGGTTGTGGGTTCGATCCCCACTAGAGGAAATGAAATATTTAATATTTTCATTTTATATATTTATAACATTTATTTTTCAATTTTAGGATAAAAATAAACTCATGTGTTGCTTCTGAAAACAAAGTTTTATTTTGTTACTTTCTTACAAAGATGATAACTTTTTTTATCACACTATTATTAAAACCTCACCTGAAAACAAAGAAACGACAATTAAAGTCTATTCTTCCACCAATTCTTCTTATCTATCTATAAATTAATAAATCTATTACAATGTAACTATTTTCCAATGCAATATCCAACATAATCTTTCAACCGTCCACAGGCTCTGTCTAGCACTTGTCAATGTCACCGGCAATGTAGTAAGCGCATTAAAATTAAAAAAAATAAAGAAAATTAAGTAAAATTAAAAAAAATAAAGAAAATTAAAGAAGTATTATTTCTTTACATATTTTTTTTCTTATGGAAGAGACGGCGAACGAACGTACGGGTCACCTGATGGTAAGTGATCACCGTCGCCCACGGCCCCATGTAACTCCAGAGGAACTACAGGAGCGTTGCCGTCTTTTAAGGTGAAAGGGTACCGGGGCCCGGCATTACCTAATGCGAAACGCAGTGGCTAAAGCCACTACTTAACGCCGGTCTTAAATGCCAGGGATGGTAACAATCCGGTCGAGTCTGCCCATGCGTGTTGCCATTGCTGGCAACGTGACTCTCCCACACGCACTTTAGTCGCCTCTTACGACACCATCAGTACCAGGGTGATCCTATTTTAAGCCGGGATCACACGGCAAAGAATAAATATTAGAATAAATAAAGATTAAAGATTAAATAAATATTAAATATTTATTGTTTTCATTTCTTCGCTCTGGTACAAGGCAAAACGCGGCGTTACTGCCACTCAACATGCAATGCCTCAAATTCAGCTGAAAGTGGGGAACAAAAGTGGAACGGAGTGTCTTAACACGAGGTTCTCAAGTTCCCTCTGCCTACCCTGCCATGTGCGGGATACAGCGTGAAGCTGATTTAAGAGAGAATATTTTAAGCGTGCCACAACCAGCGTCCGTATGTAACCGCAACTGGTTGTGAGCTTGAAATGAACTGAAGAAATGTTACCTAAATATTTTAATTTTCTCACTCTGGTAACGAGGCAGAGTGTGGCGTTGAGCTTCGACACTTAAATCGAAACGCAATGCCTCAAGAATTCGGCAGGAAATGACAAACGGAAGTGCCCTTACGGGAACTGAGTGTCTTACAGCATGAAAATAAAGCTAAAAAATTTATTGTCATACAAACGTTTTTTGTGGCTACAAAATCTAGATTTATGCTCTCGCATTATCACTAGAGACAACATAAAACTGTTTATGTAATGTTACTTTCGTAATACGTGACTTTTCATTAATATGGAGTCTGCTTCAACACGCTTCTAGAAAATTGATTTTATAAGGGTAAGGTATTATTATAAATCTTTCAACCGGCAACTGATTTGTGGGATGTTGCTCGTAGCACGATGTCTATACAATGCATTTATCGATGAAATATGAATATTAGAATTATAATTAATGAATGTTTTAACAATTACGTAGATATAGATAAATCTACAGCGGCCTGTAATATTCTACACTATAAATCTATTTAACTATGTAGGATGTTTGTTCACATCACTGTATTTCGCAGGGCAAAGTGAACCTGAGAAACAGACATTTTCTTACTATCACGATATTTTGTCCCTTACTTTACACCAAATTTCAAAGGTTTGCATTGTGTTTGTTTTTTTTTATGGAAAAAACAGGACAAACGAGCGTACGGGTCACCTGATGGTAAGTGATCACCGCCGCCTATGGCCCCGTATAATACCAGATGAGCTACAGAAGCGTTGCCGTTGCCGTTGCCGTTGCCGGCATTACCCAATGCGAAACGCAGTGGCCAAAGCCACTACTTAACGCCGTTTTTTAAATGCCGGGGATTGTAATACTTGGTCGAGTCTGCCCAAACGTGTTGCTGACAACGTGACTCTCCCACACGTACTTTAGTCGCCTCTTACGACACCATCAGTACCAGGGTGATCCTATTCTAAGCCACAAATCACGTGGAATCACACGGCACGTACGTGTGTCACGACCAGATCTTGAAAAGAAATATGCTTCATTGAATGTAATAGTTTATGAACTGTGACTAACCCTTATTGCCTTTATATAACATGTGGTATACATATCCTTAGTATGAAAAAGAAGGAAGAAATATTTTTTGTTTCAACTTTTTTTTTAACTTGTTAATGGAAATGCCAGCTTACAATATACGATAATAAACTCGAGCTACAGAGTATATGATCGTCTTTAGAACTTTTTTTTGATGACAAACGGTCTCGTAGATTACCCACATTTATTTAATTCTGTAGAAAATTCGTTCCTTATATTGGGGAAATCCACTTAAAGTGTCGAAAAAGCTTTTTGTAAAAGTATTCTTATACACCCTGGTATTGTTCTGTTTTTTCTATTTTAACTTCTGATGGGTTGATTTTTTTAGGTTCACGCTGTATCCTGCTCGTAGCAGGAAAGGAAACCTGGTAACCTTCACAGTCTGTCTCCATTAAGAAACAGCCGTTCACCACATTCACCGAATTCTTTTGAGCGTCGAAGCTCAACGCCACGCTTACATACGTAATTTCCTCGCTAAATGTTTTAGTGAATCGAAGTCTCTACATGTGCTCGGCAATTAATTTAATAGTTTTTAATTTTTGAAACATTGAACGTATACTGGTAGATTTTTAAAACGAATATGGATAATAAAAATGTTAGCTAAATATCTGTGTATAGAATAATTTCTTTATATTCAGTGCCAAGTAGAAACAGAAATGAAATGACCCGAATATTTATGTCTCTATTTCATATAATGCCATAAAATAGTCGACTAACATTTTGCGCTCGTGAAACGAATAACTCGGGGAGTGTAATCATAAATACGATCGACTATCGCATTGATCTCTCTACGTCACTGTAGTTATCCGATATGACTCCTAAAAAAATACCTTTGAGAAAATTCCATTTCAGTGAAAACTACCACGATCTTTACCACGGTCTTTTGTTTATCTTTCGTGTAAATAGAGTCACGTATTTCATACACAGATGCTAAAAGCACTATGGAGCAAACTTAAACATTTACACAGAATAACTTTTTTTCAGCTTCACACTGTATCTCAAACATGGCAGGGTAGACAGAGAGGACTTGTGAACGTAGTGTTAATATACTCCGTTCCATTTGCCACTTCCCGCCTGCCACTTGAGGCATCCTGTGTTGAGTGGAGGAACTCAACGCCAGAGCTACTAAAGCAAATATTAAATATTTCATTTCCTAAAGTGACGTTCACAGATACACATTAGAGCCCCTGCGCCACGACAGTCCTTTGTTTGGTGTTTATGTTATGACGTAAAGCTGAGAAAAAAAAAAACAAAAATATGTTTAATGTTTAAATTATTTTGTAAATATTTCGTTAAATAGTAATAAGACTAATAATTCATCAGTAAATTTAGCTAATAAATCTATGGTACCTTTACCAGGTTGAAATCCAAACTGGTTTTTTGTTATGACGTCGTTATTACGGTAAAATTGATGAATTTGTTTACAAATATATTTTTCTACAATTTTATCAATCGATGAAAGAAGTGTAATAGGGCGGTAATTAGCGTAGTCATTATGTTTACCTTTTTTTATAAACTGGTCTAACACAACCTATTTTCAATTTGTCAGGGTACAAGCCGGTTTTTACGCTTTGATTTATAAGATTAGCTATAGCAACCGAGAATTCCTTACTGATATCTTTCATTGTGCGTACCTCAACACCATCAAGACCTGGTGCCTTATGTGAATTGAGACCACTTATAATTTTATGTATTTTATCACAAGTAGCATTTTTAAATAATATGCTGGCATTTAACGGTTTGCAGTTGGAATTTACGTTAAGAAGTTTACGGCTGCAGTTAGGAATGATGTTCTTAACTTCTCTGTCAAAACCCGGAAGCAAAATTATCCGCAATCTCTTTAGATGTAAGACCTTGTGCTTCAAATGCTTTCGATATTGATGCATCTATAGTTAAAGTCACTCGCCCTAATATCTGATTAAGTATTTAATAGACTTTTTTTATGTTATTAATGTTACTATTTATTTTGTTATAGTAATAGATGTTTTTTTTTACTCGTCATTACTTTACACAATTTATTTCGCGTGTTGTTGTATTCTAGCCTTACTTTCGGATCTAAACATTTTTTCCATTTACTAAATAATAAGTCACGCTTCTCACATAGTCGATTAACATTGTCATCATGGGCTACAACTTTATTTAGATTTTATATAAATTACTTTTAAATAGTAATAGGCTTAATTAGGCGAATGGGATATGTAATTAAGAATCTATTTGTTATAAAATAAAATAAAATAAAATAAAAATATGTTTATTTTAGTTTCACATTTTCATTAGGAACATGTGAAGTAATAAGACCAACCTAGTAAGTTACTAGTCAAACAGTAGTACTTGTGTAAGGAGGCCCCGCTCTTGCATAACATTACATACATTTTAGGAATTAAACATCATTACAGTAATTTCTTTTCTTATAACTACAACATTAATACAGAATCTTTTATATAGTTTTCTTTTTATTATTATTATTTTTAACTTAACTTAATATTAAATAATAGTCTAAAATCTAATAAATCTAAAAAATACGGGCAAAAAGACTGTGTGAGTGTATGTCAATGTGTGACATTTGTGCGTGCGTGTATATATGTGTGTTTTTGTGTGGGTATGTATGTGTAAATTATTCTATATGTGAGTGTGCGTCTATTTTTATTTCATTAAATTTTCTATAGCATCGTAATTCAATGTTAGTAACCAGGTAGTTAGTATTTTCTTAGATTAATAAGTGGATAACGGATTAATGTTTAATATTTTGTTTATTTTATTGTACAAAAATCTCGACTGAGTAGTAAATTGACTGTTGCCAAATTTAGTTCTCATGAGAGATATATATGCTGTCACATTTCTTATTTTATTCTTTCTTTGCGAGTTATTTGTTAAATAGGTGATTCTTTGCACTCTTAATGTACTTTGTAATATATATAATTTTCGAACGGTTAATAATTCGCAATATTTGTAAATCTTCTCCGTGGAGAATCTATACGGTTTAAAAAACATTACCTTTAATAGAGATCTCTGTATTCTTTCCAATTGACGAAATTTCATTTTAGATGCACCACCTCTTACTAAGATGCAGTATCTCAATCGATAGATTGAGCTAAGGCAACATAGATTTGGATTAGTAGTTTTTTATTAATTACATGTCTTAAAGTTTTAAATATCCAAATAAGCTTCCCAATTCTCGAACTAGTGAAGTCTATAGGGGGGTGCCAAGATAGTCGTTTATCTAGCATAACACACAAATATTTAGTAGTGGGTACTCTACTCACAGTAGACGGAGTACAAGCACAGATATTGGGAATGTCATACAGGCATCTATGTAGTTCTATTTTAAAATCGTTTTTAGGTTGAGTTCTGTTGTTAATAGTAAAGCACATGTAAATAGTTTTATCTATGTTAAGAGTAAGTTAGGTAGATTTAAGCCAAAAGGAAATGTTATGGTTTACTTTTAAAAATGAATGAAAAATATTAATCACAAGAATAGCAACCACCTTGCACAACATTTTAGCTTCATTAAATATTATAACACTGAAGCTCAACAACTTTAAAATAAATCAGTTAAAATTGCTTTTAGTTTTGAGTTTGTTTTCAACTCAGCTCAATGTTTATTATTTTTATTTATTCGCTCTGACTTTCTCTCGAATCAAGACAATCCCGCGCTTTACCTCGTTACAGTAGTAAGAACAAGAAAATATTGAATGCTTATGTTCGATTACAAACGTGACAGACAGGTTATGTGCTCGGTCTCTACCATAGAAAATAAAATAATTATTATTTTAATTTCCTCGCCTTGGTAACAAAGTAAACCGCGGCGTTAATTTTCGTCTTTAAACTCGCTATGCCTTTAAAAGCGGCGACCGCTATGAAATATAAGAATAGAGAGAGTCAGAAAAAGGTTCCCAAGTACTCTCTTTCTACCCTGCCATGATGATTCAGATTTAAGTTGAAATAAAAATAATACATAAATATTTTGTAACCTTATTTTATCTAAATGTAAATATAGAATAAGTAATGTATATCTGATCCATTCTAAATAGATTCAGTCTCGTCCTCGGTCGTATTTCAAACAAAGGCTCAATGTCTACGATTGATTTAGTAACTGTACCTACGAGCTTCAGTATTTATTATGTACGCTTCAGTATTTAATACACATAAGGTGATCGTGGCGCGGGGGCATTATGACAGGCTTGCGACTGTAAATGTGACGATTGTGAGCTCGATTCCTACTCGAGAGAAATTAATATTTAATATTTTCATTACCTCAGTCTGATAATAAACATATTGCACCATTGGGTTCCGCCACTTTACACAAAAGAACTTAAAAAATGTGCAAAAAATTTGGATCAAAAATATTTTAAGGAGAACAGAGTCTACTCTATACAGTCTACATTTACTGTAGCCTACTCTCTCTCTACTGCGCAGGACACAGCGTGAAGCTTAACATGAATAAATAAAACATATGGCTTTATATTAGTTATAAAAATAATAAAGTCGTGAAATTTAACATAATTACGATTGCAAATAACATATTTGCTCATAATCTTTTTCATTTAATTAAAAAAAATGCCCAGGGCAAATTTCAATTCAGTTATGGCGCAAGGACTAGAAGTTTAGTCTGGAAACTAAGCAAAGCGCAACGTTGAGTTCCGCCACTTAACACGAAATGTTTTATAACAGTGGAAAACGGGAAACTGAAATTTTGTGTGATACAGGTTTAACTATTTACAGAATATATTAAATCAATTTGTTAATAAAATATATAAATTGAAAATGAATGATCGATACGTATAATTAATGAAATAATTTTTAAATGGAATATAGTGTATTTAATTATCAATGTAAAGCTTTATGCGCGTGTGTGATAAGAGGATTCCGATTTAACGTTTCGTTTTTGTTGTTCGAACGCGTAGGTACGCGTGTGTTCACGGCAGCGTAAAAACGTTTCGTGCTCGTACGGATTACGACATCAATGTAAACAATATCACTCGAAACATTTAGCAGACGACCTGCTTAAATGGGTACCGCTCTATCATTGGCTAAACTACCTGTTTTATTTCATTCGTTTTGTTTGTATTTAAGGGATAATTTCTTATATGTTTGTGTTAAGGTAAGCTTTTCCGGGCATTCGTGCGTGTAAACACAACAAGCTGTAGGTTCGATAATTACCCGAGGAAATGAAATGTTATATACTTCTATTTCCTCATGACTGTTACTTAGGGAATAAAAGTGCACTATGTTACGAGGTTCTCTCTGCTTCACCTGATTTGTGGCTCGCTCGAAGAGTTTTCTCATTTAATGGTGTGCTTGTTACACAAATTTCAAATAATTAAGGATTTATTTTATAAAAGCTTAAGTAAGTCTTACTTCGAAACTTTAATAAACAAATAAATAAAATTAATGTACTAATATTAGATATATTGTATTCTTCTCTTGTCTTTATATTGTATCTATAGAAGTATATTTACTTGAATACTATAACTACTAAGATTAAAAACATATAATATTTGAAATTTCTTACACTGTGTAGACTCCCTCTTTGATATATTTGTTCACTTTTTTTGTATTAACGGAAATTCATTCATGTTGGTCTCTCTAATTAGAACAAAGTCAATTATCCAACTAATTAAACATCGCAGCGATGATCTGTTAATTGAAACCTAATTGATTACAGCTTCTCATTATATCGGCGTCTCGATGTACGCTCTCTCTCTTGTTTTGATTACTTTACATTCGTGATATGATTTTGTGATATAAAATAATTACTTAGTTCGAAAGCCAATTTCCTCTGTATTTTACTATTTTTAAAGTGTGATTCCACATTTAGGAAAGAAAAATACTAAATTTAAAAACGTATAAAAATTTAAGCGTAGGGAAAAATTATCAATATCTCGCTACAGCGATGCTAACAACAGAAATAAGTTGTAATAATAATTAAAATATTAAATTATTGCAAATAAATTTGTGTATTTTAATAATCTATGATGTTTGATTCTTACTTCTATGTATATTTCATATTTCGTTGTCACTAGTGTTGATACCGCGGCTGAATATCAGTATTCAGAGTACATAAATACCTCTAAAATTGTTACTTATTGACATATACTCTCCTCCTCTCCTGGAGAAATAAAGTAGCTTTAATATAGAAATTCTTTCATTACTAATGTTCATAGACACATTGGGATACAGCGGGAAGACAAAAAACTAGATTAAAATAATTGCATAAAATAGTAAGTAAATTATTAAGTCTTTATCTAAATATATAATATGTGCAAATCAGCATCCATCGCTAATGTAAAATAAACTCCTATATAAAATACACAATTTGACACAAGAACTATCGTTACGTAATAAGTAATCAACAAATACGTGTAACAATATAAAAAAATAACATGCGTGTATTCAATAATGTTATATAAAAAAACAAACTATAATAAATATAGGCATAATGCTACATTTGTATGTCCATTGAGTGTGAAACAGCGATATGATAAACCTTCTGTACTGAAAGGATTTTCCAATTTTCCGACCCGAGCTCGGCTGTGGTCGAACAAAGGTCGTTGAACAAACGGCTACCACCAGATTGATTTAGTAAATGAAAGCACACGACCTACGGTATTTATCACGATAGCTGCGGTTGAACTTTAACATTTGGTTTGTATCGCAATTTCTATACATCATGCAACAGAATGCGGTGGCATTTACTGAGAATTATGAATCATTTCTGCTTGATTGTAAGAAGTGATTATTAGGTCCAGTTGTTGTTTTTTATTTTTCATAAATATTTTTTACTTAAGTGGTTCAAATTGGTACTACTAACTAAAGCAACAGTCTTTCACACTATATGTTCCGAGTTACATAACCTACTCAATCATGACCGAGCGTATATTTATATTCGACATTGTACAAAAACGCCGAAAGGATTTGCTACCGAATAACTAGATATTTGAGAAGGGTAAGTCGCCAAAGAGACGTAGTTTCATAGATTTTGCTCGTATCGTAGAGGCTAATCCCTGCCTAGAATTAATCAGGTTCACCCCGACCCTTGTCACATATGTATGTGTGAGCATTTATTATTGAAGGTATAATAAAATTGTAGGTACATGATGTTGGAGATCATTGATACAATATGTAGTGTATGTACCTGTTTCCTCTCTATATTTCTGTTTTGGTAAATTTGTAAACTATATCCATATAATTTGTTTTTATTTTCATTTGAAAATATTAAATGTTTCATTTCCTCGAGAGGGAATCAAACCTACAATCAAGTGTTAACAGTCGCACGCTTGTGCCACGGCACAATGATAAATTTCTATAATGATGTGACTAATAATATTTTATGCTGTTGTCTGTATAACCGTACAGAAATATAACATGCTAAAATATTATTTCAATAGTTAAGTTAATTAAAAACGAACTTTCTTGATTTCTAAAGAGACTAAATAAATTTTACTAACTTCTATCTCTTCAAAGTGAACTTAAACGAAAAAGTTGGAACATGGATCCTATATTCGTATATTCAAACTTTTTAATGATATCGAAGCCATTTAAAAGTACTAATGTCGTCTTTAATACGTGCTAAAGTAAAATCTTGGTGATGTATTTTCATAATAGTCATTTGTTACGTCGTAAACTCTTTTAGGTGAACTTTAAGACTGCATTATGGGAACCGTTACTGATAAGAATGCTCGTAAAAAATCTACTTAATCAATCCATGTGCTAAAGTTACTTGAGCCTTGAATCCCATCTTACACTGTTCAATTAACTGATATGAAACAAACTGGAATGCAAGAGAAGTTGCTTGTGTAGAAAGTTTTTGTATTGTTACCTTAATAAATGACTTAAAGATTTTGTTAGCTGTTATGACATATCACATCTAACATAAAACTATTATCAACGTCAACAAATCCGTTAGTGACGACCAAATTAGATCAGTGTTCTCTCCGAGTCGCGAGCCGCATTAGTGGTTCGTTAAGCCACTTACGTTATATTTTCTCTTTATTCCGTGGGACCTGTTTGTTTGTATGTTTACCAATATTTTTCGATATCGATATTGATATGTAATATTTATATTAATTTCATTCAAAAAGAAAATTAGTAGTGTTAATGACTATACAACGAATTTTTCATTTGATTTAACACATATACAATTATATTTTTATAAATATATTTTTGTTAACTTCACGAGTAAATATCGAGTCTATAGCCTGTCGTGCTTATAGTCGCACGACCATACGCTAGGACAGGTCTTTAGGCCTTATATGAAACACTATTATTAATACTACACTAATATACATATATATTATAAGGAATACGTTATTAGAAGCTATTTTTATTTAGTATCAAATGACTTTCAGGCTTCTTACGGTGGTACATGACGGGGCTTTAAAAATCACCGCATTACCATTTATATTAGAAATATAGTTAACTATCGTGTCGAGGGTCGGAGTCGCGTGAGGGTCGGAGTAGAGAAGTCCTGAGTTATGAGGTATAAAGGGAAACTGTTTTTACCTCTTCGTATTACTGAGACGAAATACCGCAAATAAATTGAGAGATTTAGACCCTCGCTGTGTCGTGGGTCGTGTCGACACTATCCGCGATTTATTTGACGTAGAGGTTTGAGTTAAATAATATTGGTATGGAGTCATTTCAAAAACTCAACATGTAACACTGAGGACGTAAACGTGACAGGTATTTTATATTTATATTTCATCGCTCTGCTCTAGTAACAGTAACAAGGTAAAGCGGACTGGGTTTCATACCGGGCAGCACGGTTCACTTCCGCCGCTCAACACGCAATGCCCACTGAATTAAGCGGAAGGTGAGAACAATTCATTTTTACAGGAACGGAATGTTTACACAAGGTTCCCTCTGCTTTTTTTTCTGTGATCAGAAAACTGCATTAGGCTAATAAAATACATAACAACTATTTATATAATATGTTTCTTATAGAAAGTAAATATATACTAATGAAGTCTATCGTCTTATCTTGGATAGCTTCCATTTATCCATACATTTGCGCCATAAAACGTAAAAATGCAGAATGAAATACAAAGGTCATTCGGTAAAAATATTTAATATTTGATTAATTTTATAATTCATATATTTATCAATAAGCAAAAAATATTTTAAAACATATTATACATATTTTCGCTTGCAGTAGAACTGTGAAGAATCGGTCTTAGTCATATATTTGTCACGAGCGAGGACGCCGGTGAAATTGTACTCATATTGTAAAGGCTAATCCTCTAGAAGAATTCATCAAGTTTTACTGAAGTCCGTGTATATCGTGGGAGCCCGCCATCTATACATCACTATTATGTTTTTGTATAGCTTGGGTCAGGATTTTTTTTTGCTTTTTTATTTACTTTTAGCTTTATTTCATACATGGCAAAGTAAGGAGAGGAGACTCGGGAACCTAGTTTCTACTTAGTTCTTATTAATGTACTTTCATTCCCTACTTTCCGCCAAGTTGGTGGTATTGTGTGTTGAGTTGCGGAACTCAACCCTGGTCGCCTCGTTATCAGAGCAATATTTTAAAAATGAAAATATTTAATTTTCTCGAGCACTCACTCAGCATGAGGGGACATTAAATGCCTGTGTTTCATTCAAAGCCCGTAGTGTCTACATTTTCAGCAAACGTCTAAGATCTAAATTTATGAAAAGGAAGGCTGACTTACTTAATAACTTAAGCTGTTATTAACATAACAAGGATGTTATAAGCACTAATTAAATGTAGACTTTAGTAAAGTTTGAAGTTATGACTGTGGCAGAACAAAAGATCTGATTTATAATCACCTAATTGTAATATTTTATTTCAATATATTTTTAACCGCTTTTTTGTTTTATTTGGCAGCAAAACAATTCAACATAATAATAATTTTAAATTGTCATCTTCTATCATGTTTTATCTTTTGCTTAGTATTAAAGCTCGAAGCAGCCATAGCTGCTAGTAGAGTACTGGTAGAAGAAAAGTAAAAAGCTTTTAATTAAAACTTTACACAACACTTATTTTGTTTACAACTACATATACTCGTAGATAGGTATATTCGAACAGTAAAATGTTCACTGAAATAGTTTAATTTATTTGACTTTACTTATATATTATATTAATTAAAAGGATTTGAACCTGCATCTCTTGGAAACCGTCGAAGCGCTCTGACAAACTAAGCCATACGTTCTTATCAAGCTACGTTGAAATTTCTACTTACAACTTACAACACGCAGGTTCAAATCCTGCTACGTTCTAAATTTTTGTAGACTTTTAAAAATATAAACTCAGTATTTTCTTTCCTAAGTGTGGAATTACACTATAAAAAATGGTAAAAATATTAAATATTATAGTTTTTAGTTCCAACAAAGAAAGTCTTGGCATATCAAAGATTTTCTCAAGTATTTTATTAAGAAGTATATTTTAGGCAACATTATTTGTAACGTTGAGCGGCGTTGAGTTCCGCCACTCCAAAGTGGGGAACGGCAGTGGAACGGAGTGTATTAACACTAGGTTCCCGGGTTCCCTCTGCTTACCCTGCCTCGTGCGCTAATGTAGTTGAAGTAAGACTCTATTGTCGCTATTATTACAATTATTGTTTTAATTTTCCTGTTCATTTATATGTTTCGTATGTTTTATTGATTATTGTGACATAAAACTATCGATCGATCTATGAGAATGATGATAATATAAGATAAAGGTATATTTCCTCACAATTTAAAACACTTAACTTTTAAACGTCGTTTAAAGATATACTTCTTGTCAATTTAAGTCTTATTATTATTGTAATTAATTTGTGTTTTTTTTTTGTTCTTTCTCGTTTTATTTTATTTTTTCGCTTTCCATATTTTCTCTATCATTTTATTTATGTAGTTCTAGATGTATATTTGTATGTCTGTATTTATGTCTGAATGTGCATCTATATATGTAGGTATGTATGTAAGTATGTATGTATATGTATGTATGTATGTATGTATGTATGTATGTATATATGTAGGTATGTATGTATTTGTATATGTATGAATATTTGTATGTATATATAATTTGGATACAGTATAATATTACAAGTATATCATATGGTATGTATATAACGGTTTTTATTTATTTTATAATCTATACATTTGGCACCCTATCCCGATCTTAATTTGCTATTTCCTTTGCCTAAAGGTTGCCTGGCAGAAATTGCTATTAAGCAATAAGGCCGCCTTTTGTACAGTTATTTTTTTTTTCTCTTGTATTTCGGTGATGTTTTTTTTTTACTCTGGGTGTACAATAAAGAATTATTATTATGATTATTATTATTATTATTACTTAGATTTATACACAATTCAAACAAGTCATTGGTTTACAAAAATATTTCACATTTATACTTATGGTCAAAAAAAATTCAAATAATCGGTTACAAAGACTGATACTCGTTCGAGAGACTCAGGGACAAGAAAGGGGAGGAGCCGCTGACATTTAGATATCCGTTTTTCAATTTGACACATTTTAACTAAAAGTGAAAACTGTAGAGATGCCATCTCTTCGTCGGATATGCGGAGTCAGTTTATCTGGTCGCATATCCAATGAAGAAATACACAGAATGTCAGGTACTAGCGTGGATGTCACAGTGAGAATGAAGAGGAACGTGCTCCGGTGGTTTGGGCACGTCGAGCTAATGAGTGAAGAAAGAATGGTAAAAAAGATTTATGAAGGAAAAGTGAGTGGTAAGAGAGGGAGGGGGACACCTCGGTTGACTTTCGAAAACACAGTATCGACGATACTGGAGGAACGTCACCTAAAAAGCATGAGGACCCCCCGGAGGGCATGTATGAAAAAGTTGATGACAGTGGACGAGGCGAAAGAGGTATGCCGAGACCGTAGCGTTTGGCGCTCCGTTCTCTCTGCCCCCCCCCGCTAGGGATATGGCGTGCAGCTAAGTAAGTAAGTAACTAAAAGTACAACGTCCGTAAGATGGACAGTTAAACTTTTTTTAGCCTTAGCTGTATCCCGTACATAGAACCTTGGGAACCTTGAGTAGTGGAACTTAACACCGCACTTTCCCTCGCAATAAGGACAATAAAATAGATGCTTACTCTAAAAAAAAATGTGCTGGATACAGCGAGGAGATGAAAAGCGTTCACTATCGCGAGCTTATAAAGACGCCACGACAAGCCCCAATTCTGAGCAGGATATTAATATTATATAAAAATATTGATAGAATGAGACTGGAAAATTATAATATTCACTAGTTTTTCGTTGCCATATTCTTTGACGTCCGGCTATGAATAGAACTACTCTGGTAATGATGGTATCGTAAGAGGTAGCTAAAGGACGTATGAGACAGTCACGTTCTAGGTAATGGCAACACGCATGAGCAGACTCAACCGGATAATTACCACTCCCAGCATTTAAAACCAGCGTTAAGTAGTGGCTTCGGCCACTGCGTTTCGCATCCTGTAGTGCCGGGCCCCGGTTAAATTATGTAAGTATATTGTATAGATATAGTTGGAATTTATAGAATTAGAAAAACTAGGAAACCTATTGTGTAGACACTTTTGAATTCAAAACATTGCGTGATGAGTTTGCGCAAAGCTGCGTGTAAAGCGTCTAGTTCTGATACCAGAGCGAAGCAATGAAAATATTCCGATAATCAAACTCATAACCTGCCGCATTTAGAGTGACACGTTTTTGTCCGTGCGTAGTGGCTAAGGCCCTCATTATAATTGTAATATTTCCATAAAACAATGTTGACAAATTCAGATGATTAATAGTTCTTTGTTAGCCATGTTTCTATAATATGACTTTAGTTAAGGAATAACATTTTCCACTTGAATAGAACTTACCAGGAAAAAACGCAAATTTTCAAATTTTTCCAACGTTATCAAGACGAGACGCTTCACGGTAGCGATAAATGATTACCGATAAATGTTCATTCCACGCTATGTAGATTGAGTTATATTATTCACGTAAGCCAGAGTGCGCTTGACTCGACTTTTCTGGTGTATGAGCTATGTTTCAGTAAACTTTCATCTAAATCAATTTTTTAGATTTTTGTTTTCTTGTAGAACGAATTTTAATACTCACTCACTTTGACACTTACAACATAAGAAGAATTCACGCTATTCAATAAAATAAATATTTTGTCGCATTTTATACCTGGTCATCTGGTCTTGTCTGCACTTTGCTCCCAACACATTACGAATATTGACGGACCGTAACTCAATGTTTTCACATTTTGCCCATGGACTGATCTAACGAACCAACACAATTTAATTTTCTCCAACTGAAATACACATACAACAATTAAATTATGTGTACAGTGACGATACACGTTAATGTAGTGAACAGAAGGTATTCTGATGGACTAATAAATATCAAAGTAAACGTTTTTCAAACCAACTTTGGAAACGAGTCACTATTATTAGAAAAATTTAGCTGTGCTATTTGATATAAATGACTCTATCAAATTTACTAGTGCATGCATAAGCCGAGCTTATCTGAAGAGATTTTATATAAAAACCACTCTGCAAAGATGAACTTTTTACGGTTTGTATAGTAGAGTAGAAGCAATATTCAGAGTTGTAGAAGAGCTGAATATATTGGAAAATTCATTTTGAAATTTTATAACGATCTATTATAAAGGAAAAAGTGGCATGTTCATCGAGGCAAAGCTTGAGGCACTGAACGATATAAAAAAATATCCATTACAGGAATATATTTTCTATAAATAATACACCGTGGCGCGTTGAGAGGCGCACAGGTGATCTTACCTTATCATTGTGTTTCCACGAAGTACGAGTATTGTTCATTTCTTGCATGAAGTTAATTCTCATAGATATTAATTATTTTCAAAGACACATTCGTTCATTGTTTATAGCATTTTCAAGCAAAACGTGTAACTAACACATATTGTTAGTCTCTTAAGAAATAGAGTAACGTGTTGTTACTATAAGTTATGTTTCAGTCTTATATATCACAGGATTCTATTTTGTTTTAGCTACATTTTACATTCAAGAAAATTCGACACACGTGCTTAGATTGTGCAAAGAAAATTATAAGAGATTGTATAACACCAGAGACGAAGAAGAAAATCGATATAAAGTGTTTATCATAAATTTAAATACTGTTGACAAACTTAACGAGAATTCGATTGACGTCAATACATTTTACGTACTCAATCAATATGCAGATTTAGATCTAAAGGAAATTGATCAACAATTTGCACTTGAATTGAAGTTGTGTAAGTATTTTTTTTTAGTTTTACGCTGTTTTCTGCACACCCCCGGAAGGCAGAGGAAATTTGTGAACCTAATGTTAAGACACTCCATTCTACTTTCGTTTCCCACTTTCCGCCGAATTTGAGGCATTGTGGCGTGTTGAGTGGCGGAACTCAACGCCGCGTTTTGCCTTGTATCAGAGCGAAGAAATGAAAATATGAAATATTTAAATTAAAAATATTAAATATTTCATTTCCTCAAGTGGGGATCATACCCTCCCCAGTCGAGGAAATGAAATATCCTTCCACGCGCCACAAATCTCTGGAACGGCCTCCCGTCGCAGTATTTACAGGTCGATATGTCATGGGTACCTTCAAAAAGCGCGTCTACTTCCACCTTAAAGACTGGCAACGCCCCTGCAGCTCCCCTGGTACAAACGGGGTCGTGGGCGATGGTGATCACTCACCATCAGTCGACCCACCCGTACGCTCGTTTGCCTTGTTTTTTCCATAAAAAAATAAACAATTATAAAATTATTTGAATAGTAGTTTTTTTATAGTTTTTATTATTATTTATCTATAAACTTAAATAATGATTCAACTTTGGGTACTCTTTCCTTCATTTGTAGTTTTAATTCAGAATCGATTTTCGCAATTTGCTCGACGTTTGTGATTTTCTTCTGGTCATCAATTAAATCCGCGTACCGATTGAGTTGAACTTTCTGGGTTCCCGAACTGGAATTAATCTGATTTACGCGCTTCAGAGATTTCATAAAGTTATAAAATCGATTGTTATAATCCTCTAGCCCTTTGAAGGTCTTGCCAAATTTTTCTATATATTTTTTATACAATTGCGGTCCATCTTGAAGGTTGTAAACTAAAGCGTTTAAATCTTGCCCGTAAATTTCACAACATGAAAAGTAATTAAACATTATGACTACTACTAGCTTTTCTAGTGACATCTTGAAAAAAATTGAAATATAATTTGATCCCAAAAATGTTCTGATCGTTAACTTTGTCTCTAGTAGCAATTATAGTCGATGAATCGATTAGCGCAATCAATAAAAACAATAATTATAAATCTGTACTAAGCATACTAAAATCTTATCAACAATAACGGTTATCTGAAAGTCAGCAATTTCACACACTTTCTTAACAAGAGGATTTTAAACGGCACTCGAGCGCGTCCGCTTTGAGTGTCATTGTAACCACTAGCTCGTCTAGTAAAGACTTTACAAACCGCTTTACAAACGAATTGTTCTCTTTAAAAGATTTAATTAACTCCCTCTTTTTGTGGTCACCTCTGTAATTCTAATATTATAAGTGGAGATATTATATAATAAGATTTATATTTTTATTTCTTTGCCCTGGAAACGAGACAAGGAGCAGTGTTAAGTACCGTCACAAACACACAATGCCTGAAAATCCGAATGGAATACAGCGTGAAAATGAATTAAAATACCCATTCTCATTAAGATTCTTTCGTTCTTCACTTTTTGCTGAGTTTAAGTTATTGCGTGTTGAGTGGTGACACTCATCGCCACCCCTCTGTCGTTACTAGAACGAGGCGAATGAAAATATTAAATATAATATTTCCTCGAGTGGAAATAGAAACTAAAACCTGTAGCATTTACAGTTTTCTTGTGACCCTGACGTTACGACATGCCTTAATATGGGCGTAATATTTAGGTAGATTCCACCACTAACAATTAATATATGTAATATAAGAAGAATATTACTAGTACTATAACCAAGTTTAATTTACTCAGTTAACTATATAAGATGATTTGTGAAGAGAAACTTTCTAAGATAAACTACTAGTAGAAGCGTACACCTTACGTCTGTGTTTGCTTTGGAGAGAAGATACCATCATGAATATTAAAACTTTTGAAAGTTACGGACAGAGTATCAGTATACAGAACTAATATTGTCGAAGAATCATCTTTAATGAGTATGTTATTATAGTAATACTATTAACCTTAGTCTTGTAGTTAGTTATGGTGAGATATATTATAAAGAATAGAATGAAATACAATAAATGAGGCACATTGTGGGGCAGAGGCACAAACGTGTCTCTGCATTCGACCGTACGCGACGGAAGTTGTAGATTTCATTACCACTCGAAAAAATAAAACGTTTTGCATTTGTCATTTCTTGAAAATCGAAAACTAACACACCAAATCGAAAAATATACAGAGCATAAAAAGTCAAAAAATGCGGTATGAAATAATGTACAACTGCTCTGAAAGATGCATTCACAAATTTCGAGGAATAAACAAAAGAATTAGGTATTCAAGTACAATACAACTGCAATTAGCAAAGTATCAAAGGGATATTTTAACAAACAATAATCTTAATCTACTGGAGGAAAGATATCATTTGATTAATGCAAGATACACCAAGTAGACGGAAACAAATAAGCAAATTTAGTTAGAATAACACTTTTATAAAATAGTAAGAATATTGAAAAGTGTATCGTGAAAACTAGTGATTCGAAATTCTAAAAATTAATGTTAAAGGTAATTTGAATAGTCACTAGAGAGACATACTCAGCATAGCTACATAACAACATATAATAAGACCTCATGACCCGACATCGGAATAAACAACGAAATCTGAGAGCAAAATAAAAAGATATGCACTTTAATCGTTGGCGGAAGTTTCATATAATAATCATATCATCTGACAAACAAACGCCAACCTCAGCCTACCCGTGACCACGGACTGCTGGGAAGTGTTTAAAACGTCGGGTCTGCAAAAATTTACAAAACTCATTGTACGTGATCAATCCGCTTAAAATTTATCTTAAAATTTATTTGTTCTGATGGAGTGTCTTAACACTAGGTTCCTAAATTCCTTCGCCCTTTACATACGTTACATGTACTGCATATTGATAAACGTGACGGATTATTAAAATGTTATGTAAAATTTAGCAATGATCTCATTATGATGCGTACGTGACAGGCAGCATTTGTTTTATTACTCTGTAGTTTTTGAAATATTTTAATTTATAAAGGTAGATAAAGATATCTTGTCAATAATTATGAGTTCTGTTATGCCACAGTGACACAACTGCAATCGCTACAGGTTGTGGCTTTGATGCCCGCTCAAGCAAATGTAATATTTAATATTTTCATTTCCTCTCTGTGATAACGAGGCGAAGTGCGGCGTTAAGTTTCACCACTCATCACGCTACGACGAAAATTGAGGAAAGTTTGTTGGAAGTAGGGTGTCTTAACACTTAGTTTCCGGGTTCCCTCTGCCTGTCATGCCCTGCCTAGGATACAGTGTCAAATATCTCTAGAGATGTCTTAAAAATAAATTCAATTCACAAAGAAAACTGTCCAAAACAGTTGGACTGTTCGTTCTCCGGGAGTCTCATTATCTTACTTTAAAAGTCAATGGTAGGGCTATTGACTGAAGGATTGGAATTCAATTGCTAAAATATTACTAGTTGAAAGTAAAATAATACAAGAACACTCTTTAATGTTAATTTAGAGTATTATTATGAGTGCGTCGTGGCGAAGTTGGATAGCATCAAAAACGTGATCTCCGCTAGAGGTAGTAATAAAATAATTTTCTTGAGAATTTGAAGGAAAATGGGAATAAATAATAGTTTCAAAAACTAAAAAAATACGCTTATATTGCTAATATCAAACTAAAAAGTAGAAAATATTTTTTAATTACATAAAGATAAAATTACAGTAGTAGCAGGTCGAACAATCAATCTTGATCAATTACCTCAAATTAAAATTATAATAAAGCATTTTCTCCTTTTTAGTTTGATTGGCAATTTTAGTGTGTTTTTTAGCATGCGCAGATCACGCCCTAGCTCTATCTCTCTTGATCCACTGCAGAAGCTCTAGAAAAAAAAAAATATTCCTGGCAGTCCTAATATGGATAGCGGAAATTTTAAATCGAATTATTTTTAATTGATTGATACTTTGCACACGTCACAATTATTGCATTGTCATTAAAAATGCAATAATTGTGACGTGTGCAAAGTATCAAGTTGATCAGACTTTGAGAAATCGGTAAAAATTAAGGCCAAAGATTCCGTTATATACATACATACACAGATACAACCCAAGCTAATAAAAGCGTGTTAAAAAGAAGATTCTTATACTATATTTGAAATCTTAATCTGTCTACCCTGCTACTACTTTGGTATGGTATGGTTCTTTGATTATGGCGTTCCGAGCGTGCCAGTTGAGCACATATCACTTCGCCAATGTCACGTTGAATGGAGAAGACACGAAGGAGGTTGTACGGTAGAAAAAAATATATTAAACAGTAGGAGTATGCATATTAAAAAAAGAAGATCAAGTTAAAAAATGCCTTCACCTATAGCAAAAAAAAATACATATATTAAAATAAATATATACATTATCTACACACAGGGTTAGTAATAAGAAATATATAATACAAAGGTGTTAGTCTACAATTTAATATTATTATATCTAATATATTTACATAAAAATTACATAATGGCTACTACTTTTATTTTTTTTCTACAGGAAACAACATGTAGATGAAAACTAAAAGTTGATCTTGAACATAAAGGTATAAGATACATCCCATTCTCAGACGCAATAAAATTGAAATTAAGTATAAAATTCCTAATCCATTATTCGACGCCAAAATATTGCGAGCCAAATAAGATTAGTGTGTTCGTCCATTAGATAACGTTTTACTATTCTTTTGTTTTATGATCACACTTCTACGATAATGTATTGGAAATAGCCACGAAACGACGCTCCTTATTCTATAAAAAGGAAAAATATTATTGTGGTTGTGTAAAATATAGGCGAAGACAACATTCTGACTTATGTTAAATTTTCTATGACATTTATTTCAAATAGTTTGTTTTAGTATACCCTGCGATGGTTACATAATACTCATGAAAGTATACGATTTATCATTATTTTTTAGATTCAGTTAAATTCCACATAGCAAATTAGGCAAAGGGAATCTGGGAACCCAGTTTTAAGACACTGTGCTCCATTTATAGCAGATTCGTTTCTTACTTCCACCTAATTTTTTTGAATCATTCAGGCGAAAAAAATCAATTCGAAACATTTTAACTCTGAATGAGAGGGAATCAATCCACGACAAGTCAGATTTACAGTCGCAAATGGTGCACCCTAGTTACCACAAAATTCAAGTATCGAAAATATTAATATTTGTATTGGAATTTATCAAAAAAAGAAACAACATTACATTAATATGTGTAATTTTAACATTATTTTGATCTGCACTTTAAATCCGTTTTCATGTATCATATTAAGTATGCAATATAATAACGAGGATGGTTTCATATGATTAAAAAAGGTGAAGGACGCATTGCCATACTCGGACTAACCCATCTAAAGTTCCACAGGCAGGTCAGCGGCCAGTACGACTTATGAAAGTTGAAAAAATAAGTCGGTAAAATTTTCTATCCTTTTGTACAAAATAAACTATATTAATAACTCTTTAATAAGTTTTTACATCTTGACAAATTTCATAGATATGTGTTAACGACATGTATATTTCCTGGTGTTAATTACGTGGCAGATTCCATACAAAATGATTTCTTCATGTGAACCTGCGTTGACTTAGAAAATTATTTTCTCAGTATGTAAAGGAATGACTGTGGATTTGAACGTTTGATATTTATCGGAGCTTAAAATAATTACTTATCTATAGCTTTTGTTTTCTTTAAATCGGCTTCCTTATCTTTTAGATGTAGTTACAATTTACTCAACACTACCACTTCTGCTCCTTATACTAATTATCAATTTAACATTTTGTTAAGTTAATTTCACTGTATAAAATTTTTCAGACACATTCAAATATTTACAGTAAACAGTATAGAGTACTTACTTTGTCAAACTTAACGCTTAGCTTTTGTACGCCGCCTGGTATCGTTTTGACATAGTTCTATTTTCCACTGCACACTTAAAGCAAGCGGAAACAGAAAGTTCGCAGAGAAGAAAGTTGGCATTTTTTGTTGGCTTTTATTGTCAACATTTTATAAGGTTAGGGGCATACGGCTCAGCCTGGGTGAATTTTTCTATTTATGTAACAGTTTTTAAATGTATTTAACACTTTAAAACCGCTAAATCAGTAGTTTCATAGACACTTACATGTAACGTTTAATGTAACTATCACTTTGCTATAAATAAAAAAAGTAAACAACGCTTATAAATTCATGCACCAGATATTAAATATTTAGTTTTACGGTCCCTTGGAGCACAGGAAATAATCAAGCCTCAAGTGAACCTAATTAAACGATACGACCACTAATTCTTCATTTTTGCTGCATACAAAATGAGTGCATAAGTTAGCAAACTGATTTTGCTGTCAATTTTTATAAATCGTATTCCTTGTAGACTTTCAATATCCTGATATTAATACAGTAACCGCAATGAGCGAGTCCAGTTTGTATTAATATGATCTATTTTTATTTTCTATTTTGTGTCAGGTTGTATTACTTTATAAGTTGAAAAGTTATCAAATTCAATAAAGACAAAATTAAGAAACTGTCAATTTAAATTAGGTGTATAATAAAAAACTCTATCGATGGGGTGTCCAAAAGAATAGGTACTTGACAAAAATAACGCAAAAGTCGATATGTACTATAATGAATACAAGGGATAAGTAAATAATTAGTAGCATACATAGCACCAGTATGTATTTTAATATTATAATCATACAACTCAATGTAAATAGCTCATATTATGTCTCATAAAAAGGAGCTGAAAACATTATAATAACCAAAATAAATGTATAATCATTTCCGCTTACATTTCTGAGATCGTAGCAAATGATGACGACATGTGACAACGCGAGCGTTTCTTTATTGTTCACGAAAAGTAATTTTGGGGTCGCTTGCGAAACCACAACGTGTAAGGGCACTTAAAATTTTATATTGGTAGCTTTTATGACGATTGTGACAATTTTTGAAAAGAGTTTTAAAAATATAATACACATGATTTTACGAATGTACAATATCGTAAGATTCACTTTCCGCCGACTACTAGTGGTAGTAGTATATACGACGCCGCGCTTCTATCTCGTTACCAGAGCGACCAAATGAAAATATTTAATATTTTCTATCTTGATTGAGGAACAAACTCACAAGCACCAGTCTACAGTCACTCCCTTGTGCCCGAGCACTCGATAGGCCTCGAGAGCATTCAGCGATATTTCAATATCTGTTAAAAAGCGCGCCTAAACGATATTTAAAACATCCAAGTCGTTACTTTTCAACCTTTGCTTGTTCTCACAACGTAAAAAATGAAACACCTTATATATCGTGGGAAAAAGAACTGTGTCAAAATGACATTCAGTTGAAAATAAGTTTTTGAACGTTGGAGCTTCAACTGAGCGAGTTATGACAACCTCCGACATATACTCCGCTCCTACTTTTATAAAATAGTTGAATAAGTATTCTGTTTAAGCGGAGAAGTATAAAAGAACATTTTAACAACAATTCAACTGACTCTGAAATAGGTAATATAAATCACATATATATGTAGGAATTTTAACGGTATTCATATGCTATATTTTGATAATATTCGACATTATTATAACGCACGTTGCGTTAAATTTCAGATTTATTTTGTTTTACAACCGATTTCTGGAAAAATTAATGATTACTTCCTTAAATTAAACCAAAGGTGTCTAATAGATAATAATCAGGCGTGGATATTTATGTAATATGTTGTGACTGAAGTAGAGCAAGTTAAACGAATTATAATGAGGCCGATCTCTTGGGCGTTCTCATTGCCTCGAAATTGACTATGGATGATCGTGGAACAACGCCACTGATAATATTGCGGTATGAAAGCTCCAATGCCTGACGTTAAGTTCAGTCGAAAGCTGTGACAGTGGGTTAGAGCCCTTAGACAATGTCCAGTAGGCACATATAGAAAACCTGCAATATTCAATACTATTACACATTTTAATGTCTTTGATTTTCGCGATTGTTATACATTTTAAATGAAACACTTTTAAACGGATTAATCGCGTATATGGAATGGTAAACATTTTTGGAAACCCGACGTTTCGACACTTTACAGTAGTCCGTGGTCACGGGTAAACTGAGGTGGCATTTGTCTGTCAGTTGATATAATTATTATATCAAACTACCGCCAACAACTACCTTAATGCCTCGCGTACTGCCCTGGATTCTTGCAGAATGAGCTAACTGTACCTGGTCCTCTAGTGTGGTGTGCTGGGGATTTTAAAAATGTTTCATTTAAAAAAAATATTACACATTTTCTAAAAAAAGTTTTAATCTGATTTTGTAAGACTGATAACATTTCTTAATACCTGCAGTAGCATTCAAGTCTATGTTATACGTAGGACATTGTAAACATCTCTATACCAGTCAGACTGTACAGAGCTAGTGAGTCTTCACTAGCTCCACACTTGTTGTATTATTACGTTCTAATTCGTACGTATAGACGAGAACCAAATAGTGATCACATTAAATACAACATAAAATAGAGATTACAAAGTAATTTTAATTACAATCTCCTCTGAAGTCTCAATTGTGTTAGTTTGTACGTTCTCGTTGTGATATATTATCTAATAATAGTCAATCAATCAATATCAACTCAATTTATTGATTGTATTATTTACAGCTACTATTTAATATATTAATAGTACCATATGGAGCTTCGTATGAATACACGTAAATATAAGTGGATGAGGTGAAGTATTTAGAGCTTGGAAGATATAATATTATATTTAATAATATTTATCATTTTGCTAAGTACAATTATGTTACGTTAACGTTGTAATATCGTACAATTTACGACGGCAATACAGTTATTCTCGGAATAAAATGTTTACATCATTCTTTTGCTCCTGACATCTTTGCTTGATATCATTAGTGTAATAACTTAGTGTTTATTTGGCTTTTGAACATTTGTAATCACTCTGTTTTTAATATTTATTTTTTGTAACAGTTACTATCAAAGAAACAATAACAAATATATATTTTGTAGTAAAAATATAAAGTCTTCTATAACTTTTAGTAGCATTTTGCAGTAATAACGTCCAGCACTTATTGTTATTAAACAGCGCAGCTATCGGTGAAATGGATAAATTATTTAATTGATAATGGCGCTTAAAATGATAATAATTTAATTTTACTGAAGGAACATTGGGTAATAAGAATTATTTTATATAAACAACTCTTATTAATTTCAATGGCCTGCCGTTTAATCATCATTATGTGTTACTTACTTTATAAATGAAAGAAAATATCATTATATATTGATTTTTTAATACTTATGCTAGACCATAAATATACAATCAAAATCGTACAATTTTAAATAACAATACATATTATAAGCAATACATAGTAATAATAATAACTTTTTTCTCAAAACTACACAAAGCATTTTGGTGCAGTTTTCAGTAGAAAATGCCCAAAACTCTATAAAGATATTACTATATTTCGAAGCCATTTTCTGGTAGTTAATATAAGATCTAATCCAAATAATATAAGATCTAATCCAAACAATATTAGCCATTTTATATTGCTTGCTTGCAGCAAAACGGTTGTCACTTCACGTTTTACTATGAAAAGAGTATTCCAGCGCGTCTCGCCTCGTTCGAGTTCCGCGGTGTAAAATGGTCACAGACGACTTCCTTTTATTCATCCACATAGTGAGTTATTGTTACATTACGAGTAGGTAATAAATTACCATGAAATTAGCATTTGTTTTCTTTTCAATATGTTCTATTTCTCATATATATTTTTATTTATTTTTTTAACTATGGCGTAATTTTTCAGTGACACAAGTCGCTATAGTCACATTTTACATATAACACACTTTAAAGTTACG
The DNA here is from genome assembly GCA_019049475.1 of Eueides isabella. NCBI lineage: Eukaryota > Metazoa > Arthropoda > Insecta > Lepidoptera > Nymphalidae > Eueides > Eueides isabella. The sequence continues at coordinate 1,771,718 of CM032386.1, forward strand.
ATAACAACTTGTGCCGAAGTACTATATGTTTAAATTTGTACGGTAAACGTAAAAGGAACTTGGGAACCTTATAATGAGACATTCCGCTCCCATTGAATATTTCCGTAGCCTGAAGTAGTAGTCTTTCTGCCGAATTATTGAGATCTGCGTGTCGAGTTGTGTTAATTCCTTAAAAAGGTATAACAACTTAAACATTTAAATGCTCAAAATTGTCATTCATTAAATTTTCACCTAAAAGTAAATAAAGTAATAAAGATCCCTTGAGAAAAACGTCAAACCGAATCCTGTTTGACAACGCATAAGTTGTAACACAAGAAAAACATACAGAAGCTAAATTGACCGACAAATCCCCAACAAGAGCCGGATTTCTTTTGTTATGTAAATATAAGTCTGGCAAAGATTTCTAACAAATATAGAAAAAAATATCCACTGAATCCATAAGAAAGGTAAAGGTTTATTTTAAGAAATACGATGCATAGTCCCTACAATTTCTATATACTTTGTTAATATATAAAGATTTTAGAACGAATTGTTGTTATTCATATATACGTTATAAACGTCATATGCAGGTTTGATATCTGTTCTTATATTTTATTTTTCTTGATCAAACATTTTTAAACGTTAGTAACAAAGACATTAAGTATTTAAAAAAATAATAATATAGCCTATTATTCGAATCGTATTATAACACTACTGATGTAAAAAATCTTTTACAATGTACAAGTAGTCCTAAGTCTTATTATTTTAATATCAAGTTTTTTAATCTTGTGCTGATCCGTATGCCAGTTGGCCAAAGCCTCTTCTAACCTCTCCATTTCACTCGTTCCGGAGCCACTCTTTTCGACGAAATTCCTGCTACTTCTCTAATATCAGCGTTCAGTGACGCCTCTCAACACACAATATCTGAAATTTGGCGTAAAGTGGGGAAAAACATTGTTTTTACATTCGTTCTTAAGTTTCCTCTGCGAGGGTGTCAGGTGCCGCTACAGCGTGAAGCGAAAAAAAGGATTCAATAAAATCCGTTCCATTTTATATAGTCTATTGTATAGAAATCATCTTTCGGTCTGTTTTCGTCAGCCGTCACGTCCCGGCTTAATTGGGAATGACACGTTTACGTATTCAGCAGACTCACTCGCCGCTAACGAGAACACGAGACGAGATAAGTACACGAATTGCCGAAGATGTTGTTCTACGAATAGCTTTGATTATCTAAGTAAAATTAACACAACCAAACCAGAGCTTCTTTAGTGTTAGCTAAGACACCTCTCTTACTAAGAAAGGGACATTTTTCAGGGTTCCCAGGTTCCCCAGCGTATCTTATGTGATAGATATAGCATAACTATATGCGTATCTACGTATTTGATCAAATGTCTTGTATAATTATAACTAACATTAACGAAGCTCTAGTTTGGCTGTTCCCCCACGCATCGTCCCCGCCCGACGATGACGGCTTATATGGCTTTTTTTGAAAAAAAAAAATCTGTAGAATTGAATAACAAAAAGACGTAAGCGTAATTGGGAAAAACTAAAGGTAAAACTGCAAAGGCTTATAAGAATTAAAACAACGTTATTTAATCGATTAGCAGTACTGCAACACATACGAGGATACGACAGTATTTTAAATTATTGCTAATATTTATTTACATCCAAGACGAATTAGCTCTTCAATATATGAAAGAGGGGCACCACATTTTTGTGGTATAGTGTAGATTGTTGACATTGTTATTAAACTGAAACATCGTATCTTAGTAATTTTTATACTTAATTAATACTTCATTTGTGACAATATCCAATAGCTATGCCGTGAGTATAAGAAACGGCATAGCGTTTTTAACTTATAGATATATACGAGTAAGTAAAAATTACTTTGACCATTATCAGTCATAAGTACTATTAAAACAAGGTGAAAGTCGAAATGTAGCTTGATGTTTAGTGTATAAAATAAATAATCACTTATTATAAGCGATGGAAACCGCTAGTTTAATATAATTTAGCTGAGCTAGTTATCATAGATCTTTATCAGATATTATTATTTTTTTTCAGCTTCACGTGTGTATGCCGCTCGAGGCAGGGTAGGCAGAGGGAACCCGGGAACCTAGTATACACTCCGTTCCACTTCCGTTCCCCACTTTCCGCCGAATTTAAGACATTACGTGTTGAGTGGCTAGTCAACGCCGCGCTTTGCCTTATTACCAGATCGAAGAAATGAATTCATTCAGAACCTATCGGTTACAGTCACACTCTTGTGCCGCTGCGCCACAACAGGCTTCATACTACATGGCCTCATATAACATTAATCTTTATTTTTTATATATCAATGGAACATGCCTAACGTTTTGAACTTTTTCAGTCTGGCATGACCTCATTATTTCTAATAGTGTAACTTGATCGATATGGTCGTTGATAAGATATTTTTTACTTCAATTTCAATATGTTAATGAAAAATGCTAATGCATGATAAACATTTTTTATTCATATATTCATTATTTTTTTATATTTTGGCTGTTTAAGATATTTATTAGATGTTTCAAATCTCCAATTGTGTAAGCTAATGCAAAATTTAAATTGTGCTCAAGAACTTTTCTTATGGATGCAATTAATTATTACTTATACTTTATCTAGACTTCTGCTTTTCTACGTGGAAGTCTTAGAAATTAAATATAGTCTAGATCCTGTCTAGACCTAATAGCTATACAGCCGTGTGATTGCGGCATGTCTAGTAGGTCTTCAGAAATTAATTATTACTTATACTTTATCTAGACTTCTGCTTTTCTACGTGGAAGTCTTAGAAATTAAATATAGTCTAGATCCTGTCTTGACCTAATAGCTATACAGCCGTGTGATTGCGGCATGGAAAAGGATCACCCTGGTACTGATGGTGTCGTAAGAGGTGACGAAAGTACCTGTGGGAGAGTTATGTTGTCAGCAATGACAACACACATGGACTCGACCGGATCATTATCACCCCAGGCACCACCGAAGGTTGACAAACACAACGCCTCCTTATAGCACCTTCTGCTGACTTCACATAACAGTACCAAGTTGTCGTTGATGCCCCTTTAGGGTCTTCAGAATACTGCCTGGTACGGAGTGCTGTACCCGTTAACCGTGTCAGTCCGTGTAGAACATCAGTGACTCGTCGCGTCTGGCATTACAAGTCAGCAGGTTGGTATGAGATGCATACATTCTACTCATCTTATCCCTGGGGGCCGGTTTGCTTATTTTCTGATGATCCTAGCGCTTGTGCCACTGCTGTCGCCTACATGGTTCTGCAAGGTATGGAATTTTACAGTAGCTAGCTCTGTAGTGCCAGTTCGTGGCAAGTCACAGCCTTGGTTTGATAAAGCTTGCTGTTTCTGGCAAATGCGAGGCATATCGAATCTGGGCCGCCGAGGCACTTTAAAAAGAAAGTACAACCGTGCCTCTTGGTACTTTATGTGGCAAATTGCCAAAGCAAGGTCCGAGCACGAGAAGTTTGAGAAGCGTCCGGATCTCGCCAATTTTGGGTCCTCTCAAAGGCTGCACTTAACAAATTTAGCCAGCCTTCGCTTCTACCGCTACGCACAGAAAATGATATCGTGGTCCATACGGCGAAAGAGAAAACCGATCTCCTGGGCGCTCTATTTGTGCGAACTTGACTATGGATGACTGAGTAACAACGCTGCTGACTATCCACGGTGTCGGAGCTCAAAGCTTGATGTTAAATTCAGTCAGAAAGCTGTTAGGCGAGCTCTATCTTCCTTGGAAATCCACAACTCGAGTGGGCTAGATGGCATTTCTTCTCTTGTGCTGCGTTCATGAGTGCTTATGAGCATAATAAATAGCCAGCTGTTGTTTCATCTACAGAACCGATTGATTAAAGACCGCCAATATGGCTTTAGCCAGGGTCGCTCAACCGTTGACCTTCTGGTTTACCTAACCCATCGTTGGGCTGCGGCTATTGAAAGGTGGTGGCCCTGCTATTAGACAGGGCCGTGGACGACGGTGATTACTCACCATCAGGTGCCCCGTACGCTCGTTTGCATTGTATTTTTCATTAAAAAAAAAACAACAGTAGCTTCTTCGATCAATATCACTAGATTAAGCGTTGCATACAAGTACGGCTCAAAAAAGTGGCACCACTCAATATAAACACAAATGCCGAACATTATTACACACAGACTTATGACAAAAAATCTATTTAATAAAATCATACCTTATTCTCGTATGTTAAGGTTTAGTTTCGATTAGCGCGTAATAGATATAAGACATTTAATTTCACGTCATCGTCGTCGCTTTGTAAGTACTTGTAAGAAAATAGAAAATAGAAATCATGGAGTCACTTTATTGATAATAAATTGATAATTTTTGTACATTTTATTAAAAATAAAAGTACTTGTAATCTTGAAACGTCATTTTTCGTTTTAATACTACAATATACATTTCGTTAAAAAGTTCCGCTACTTCTACATTTTTCAATCGATCTAATAATACTGAGTCATCGACGGATTTTTTTATTTTTAAGCACATTTAATTCAAAAAATATGATAATATTTTTTAACGAAGACTTATTTCTTAAAACGTTTATTAATTTTGTTTAAATTATTAATTTGTTTCGTTTTAGTAAGTACTATTGAGTGTGATACGATTATTTGTTTTTTAAGTATCCTTTTCTTGGAGTATCTTGCAAAGATGTAATGTCCGATAGTAAAGTAGTAGAAGAATTAGAGCTGACGGAAACAGCCATTGTCTTGATTCTGGTATCATTTAGAATTGAAGATGCAGCCTATAATATTTTTTTTTTATTTTTTTTTATTTTGTGTATTCTGTATATGTAAACAAAAAAAAACATTTTTTAATTTATTAATTATACTTGCAATTTTGGAATCGCCATTTTTACTAATCTACGCCGTTGAGTATTCTTCCCTTCTTTCTTAGGCGACATTAGATACCCATTATGCACAGCGAAATGAGTCAGTAGGAAAACTATAATACAAAAAAATATATATAAAGTTTATAAATATAATAAAAAAAATTTAAACGTCTCTCTATGCATTTCTTAGCCCAAACTTACCGTTATTTGACGAAATCGTTGGTAGTGTTATCGCCAATATTGGTCAAGCGACGGAATTTTGTTATTTAATTGTTTAATATTGATTTTTAAGTATTTTAAAATTAATTCTAACGTGTACTTACCGAAAGAAAGATATTCCTTCTGAAACCTTACTGTTGCGATGGTTATTTACACAATTTTTATAAGCACACGGAGGCATTTTGTCACGTCCGCACATTGGCTATGGTTGGAACATACTAAAAAGGAATAAGAACACAATTCGGTTTATGCTCTTATTTGTCGGGCCCTTTTTTGGAGTGTGACACTTAATCTATGAATAGTTGATCGAAGAGTAGCTTAGAAAATGTGCCCGTACAAACAGACAAACAGACGATATTTTATTAGTTATTTAAAACCCCCGTCTTTTTCATTTCAAGCATTGTCCTACAATTGGTATTATTGTCGCTTTTTATTTTCATGAATAGCCGCATGATTATAAGCATTCGGCTGTAAACGCGACAGACGCCAACAAAATTGTGGGTCCGATCCCAGACCCTTGAACAAATGAAATATTTATTATTTTTTTTCTCAACATTAGACTTCCAATTTCTCTTAGCCAACCCTGTCAAGTGCAGGATTCAATGTGGAGCTGACAAAAAAAAACCCTAATTTTTATTTAATGAAGGTAAATAAAGTTAGAAAACACCGAACTTTCACGCTTGAGCGCATAGTAATAATTAAATTGAATTATTTATTTAATTTAATTGCAATTTTCTTGTACTATATTTAGCAGTTGCTTGAAACTATTGTTTATTCTTCAAAATAATATTATATATATTATATGCTATGTACTCATATATACAATGTTGTAAATACACACGTACATTCATGTTTATACGAGTACAATGATAACGTCTATACATTTTAGCAACACTCGAAACAAAAATACAAACATAATTTAGAATTCAGTAAAAAGTTCTTATATATTCTCGTTTGCATCTAGTGGATGGGTACTCGTACTTGTGTGAACGATCATGACCGTCTCATAACACGTGAGCGCTAAGTTTACTGTACTTTTATATACGAGCTATATACGAGTATCTGCACTAAACCGTAATAGTAAGGTCGTGAAACTCTTCATGTCTTTATGAACGTTGCGAAACATTTCTTACTTAAAGCATTCATTTGTATTTTCTTGTCTCTAGATGACATCACTTGAGAGGTCGTGACTCTCATCAAGAGAAAAAAAATATAATATTTAAAGGTTATATTATTTTATACGTTTTTTATATATGAATTTTCTACGTTGTCTAAAAATGATTTTAAAAAATGTTTATATAAAACATAAGATGAAAATGCAGAATCTTTCCTAGAGCCGATCGAATCACTGTGAGGGGCTTAACACTTGTTGGACCTGGTACCTGCTGCTAAATTCTCTAACTGCGCAGTATCGTCACAAGCTGAAATATCATCGACTCCATCTGGATACGTAGCATTCCACAACTGTGCGATTTCATAGGAACTTACTTTAACGCACCTCTATGGAATACTAGCTATCTACGGCATGTTTCCAGGTAGATACGATATGGGTACCTTGAAAATCACGTCTATCATTGCGGCAAAGCGTCTGAATCTCTGGTTTTGGTTGGTGATGGATCAAGTAAGGTATGTTTTATCAAAATTGAATTAGCAATATAAGATTTACAAGCACTTTGCCAAGGTAAGGCGGCGATCTTTTGATCTTTTGAATCAGAGGTTCTGATCGTTGGCGTATAAATACAATACATTATATATTTACAATAAACAAAAAATCAGTAATCACAAAAAAAAGTATTTTTGAATTAAATTTAAATGTAAATTTGACTTACAATGCGAGTTGAGTACACATGCCTGCGCATTTAAATCAAGTTAACGATTTTGCGTTTATGTTTCCGCCAAAATAATTTTATTATTATACCTCAGTGAATGTAATTTTATGCTTGATTGTGAACTAAGTTTCTTTTATACTATTTTTTAAAGTGTTAATCTACACTTAGGAAAGAAAATACTAAATTTGAATTTAAAAGCGTATAAAAATTGGACGAAGCAGGATTTGAACCCGCGCCTCTTGGAAACCTAACTTGAAGTTAAAATTTAGAACTTAAGTTAAAGCATTGAATCGGTTTTATTTATGTAATATTATTAATTTTTAGGGTTTCCAAAGGAAAACGGCATCATTATAAGATCTCGATGTTGTTTGTCTGACATGATAATTTATTTTTACTATTTTACAAAGATTTTATTATCATATTCTCTTATAAACCTGGTATTAAGATACTCTGTTCCGTTCCTCACTTTCCCCCGAATTTAAGGCATTGCGTGTTGAGTGGTGAAACTCAACGCCGCGTTTTGCCTAGTTACCAAATATTTAATGAGATAAATATTAAATATGCCATTTCTTCGAGTGAGGATCGAATCCCCCTGCCGCGTTTAAAGTCTCAATTTCGTGTCCTTGTCACAAACTTGCGCCACAAACTTGCGCCTAGAAGGAAAAATACTTATTCGAAACTTTCGAAGTGATGAGAACGTATGGCTTAAACAGATCGCTTGGGCAGAGTCCAAGAGGCGCAGGTTCAATTACCGCTATGTTCAATTTTTTATATGGTTTTAAGTAAATTTTTTTCGTTGACAACTTTTTTTTTATGGACAAGACACGGCAAACGAGGGTACGGGTCACCTGATGTAAGTGACCGCCGCCGCCCACGGCCCCATGTAACTCCAGAGTAGCCACAGGAGCGTTGCCGGTCTGTAAGGTGGATGAGCACCGGGGCCCGGCATTACCCAATGCAAAACACAGTGGCCGAAGCCACTAATTAACGCCGATTTTAAATGCCGGGCGTGGTAATAATCGCCGGTCGAGTCTGCCCATGCGTGTTGTTATTGCTGACAACGTGACTCTCCCACACGTACTTTCGCCTCTTACGACACCATCAGTACTTGTGGGTCTTCCACTAGTTTACGGTTTACATGTGTATAAAGTATATGCCCTACATCGTACCTAATGCCGGATGTTTTGAGGTTTCACTTTAAGTGTTTGAACAGAATAAAAAAATGAAAACATTAAATATTAAATTTGAAAATAACAAATATTTCATTTTTTTTTTTTCAATATTAAATGAAAAACTGAAATAATTTCTTTAGTAAAATTCCCAACTCGAAGAAATATGGAAATATGGAAATATGGAAATATGGAAATGGATAGAAATATGAAATACGGAATGTACCTATTATACTATACTAGTATTTTATACTAATACTCACTAATAATTTTCGAGCTGTCTCTGTGCTATCCTCTTATAGTTAAATGTTTGAAAAAAAAAAATTTTAATCCTATATAAATGCACATAAACTTATGCATGACACACAGTATGGTTTTACTAAGGGTCGCTCTACTACTGACGCCGGGCATAGGTCTTATAAAGAGTATTTATGAGGCGTAGAAAGGATCGCAGGATACTCTTGGCATGTTCTGTGAGTTGTCCAAGGCATTTTATTGCGTGTAGCACTCAACATCGGTCATGAAGCTACTCCATTATGGCATAAGTGGAAGTGCACTCAACTTTACAACCACTTATTTCAATAATAGAGTTCAGAGGGTTGATTTGAATGGTAAGAAAATGGTGCAATTTATGCTGGAAATCAGGGGAAGTCTCAGACGATTGGCGAGGTGCAGTCATCGTGACTTTATATAAAGGCAAAAGAAAATATATGGTTCACAGATAGATTGCGCAAGCTATAGGGCTATAAGTTTGATTAGTTTAGGTAGTAAATTTTATGCTAAAATATTAGCGAGCAGAAGAAATTTAAATATCAAATATTTCATATTTTTCAAGTGAGGACAGAATCTACGACCTGTTGCGATAATCGCAATGTAATAAGTTAATTCATAAATAGTTAATCTGTAAAAAATATTTTGTCTGCGATCTTTGAAAGTAACTAGACCATTAAATGTTTACTTTCATTTCAGACGCAAATAGCTCCTGGAACTTGTTACAATGGGTTATAAAGCAGGGAGTTAAAGAGGCCGCCCTTGGCGTATACGTGAATTGAATGCTCTGACTTTTATGCGAGAAAATTTTCGTAAAATATTCGACTGCTAGCATACACTAATGGAAGTTACTTTGAGCAAGGCGTAAGGTGAGTTAGTTTTTTCTTAGCTTTTACACTGTATGTTGCACATAGCAAGATAGACAGAGGGAACATGGGAATTTAGTGTTAATACATAAAAACTTCGTGCCCATTAAGAAATTTCCATTCCTCACTCGCTGCCTTCCAGAAGCATTACGTGTTAATTGGCAATAGGAAGGCGGCAGTGTCAGTTTTGGTATGAAATAAAGAATTAAAAAATTATGTAATTGTTTTTGATTATAGTTTTAAATCCCTGGGGCTTGTCATGGCCCAGGGACACAAGCGTGTGACTGACTGTAAACGCAACAGGTTGTAGGTTTGATCACCATTCGAAGAAATATTGAAATATTTCAATATTGTAACTTGTGGATTATGGCTTAGTGTAATGACTAAGATGCTGATGTAGTGAGACGGATATAGGTTAGATATTCAACAGGGGGACAGAATATTTTTTTATTTTCATTTCCTCATCTTGGTGAAAAGACAAAGTGCATCATAGAGTTTCATCTCTTTACACTCAAAGTCTTGAAAACTTGTCGGAAAGGGCGGAAACTCCATAATTTCCAATTTTACTTTCATGTTCTTTTTATGCTAATCTTTCCGTATTTTATACTTTCTACTTTCAAGCGCTCGTTTGTAATGTTATACCCCGGCTACAAAATAGAACATTTTGTAGCCGGGGTATAACATTTATACCTCATTCCGGGGTTGCTGTGTATATAAGGCAGGACATGAGATTCCGTCGTCTTGTCAATTTTGAAGGTCCCGTCCACCATCTGGCTCCGTAATGGTAATGCAGAAACGCATCGGCTCATGGAGCACATGCAATTGGCTATCGACAGAGCAAGACAGTACTTTACGCCAAAACACCGTTTGGGCCTGTACAGGTCCCAGGTTTGGCCTCGTATGGAATACTGTTCTCACCTCTGGCCTGATACACTCCAGTATCAGCTTGAACCATTTGATCACATACAACCTAGAGCCGTTCGAATTTTTGGGGACCCAACGATCTGTGTGGTGCTTGACACTTTGGCTTTGCGAAGAGATCTTCACTGTGCGTTCTCTGCTGCATATATCGAGGGGAGTGTTCGGGAGAACTGTTTAACTTGGTACCTGTCGCCGAATTTTCTAACCACAACATACGTCATAAACTAAAATACAACCTACATCATCTGGATACGTGGCACTCCACTACAGTGCGGTTTCGCAGGAATTTTCTTCCAAGCGCCACATATCTGTGGAATGGCAGTATTTCCAGATCAATACAATATGGGTATATAATACCTTCAAAAAGCGCGTTTACCTCCACCTAAACGGGCGACAACGCACCTTTAGGACCCCAGGTGTTACACGGGGTCGTGGGCGACGGTGATCACTCACCAACAGGTGACCCGTACGCTCGTTTGCCTTGTCTTTTTCATAAAAAAAGAATAAGTACATACTTTAAAATTAAGCCTATAAAGAAGCAAAGTTCTCAAACTCTTTGCGCCAAATAACATTATGACTTTAGTCAGAGCAGTCAACAAGAGAACAGAGTGTTAAGAAAGTTAAAGATTTAAAGCTACCTCTCCACCGGAAACCGAAGAGGCTTTATAAAGCGATTAATTCGTTCCAATATTTAATTATTGTTTATCTTGTAAACCGAGATTATACATACTGTCCTGAGCTTTTCAATTCTTATCCATTTCACTGTAGCTCGGGAGCTTACATAGTAAAATAATAAAAATAAACCAGCGAAACTTTCCTGGCAGTCTTTCGTGCAACATCGTGAATATATTGAACATTTATGTATGTAGTTGTAGTTATATTACTTTATTTACGATAGTTACGACTGCGCTCCACAACGTAATTATTGCAATGAGAAAACAAAATAAAATTTAGATTTTAATTTTAAAAATGTGTTTATAGAAAGATCTTAAAATTATGAATATCTCTTTTAATGTTATGTAGTCATATTTTAGTTTAAATATTTTAATTAAATAAAAATTTAAAGTAAGTTCAATTTAAAAATAGTTTATAAAAACAATAAATTATTGTTTTTATAAAGTAGTTTTAATTTATTATTTTTTTCCGTCTAGCCCCATTTCACAACGCGCGATATGGAATTTCGTTCTAAAAACCTGAATTATAATTTTCTTAAAACACGGTTTTTTAAATGCCTGTATTTTAATAAACGATATTATTAATATGCAAAAGTAGATTAGTAAAGTAATAATTATGTAGTTAAATCGGGCAAAGCCTCGAGCACTTTCTTAAATATAAACACAAAAACATAATACAAAATGAATAACTTGCTGTATGCTATTTTTGTCAGACGTGTTAAAATAAAATCCATGTACTGTCAAAAAGCATTTCAATACAATGTGAAAATAAAGCAAATCCTCCCTGAAACGTGCAATTTCAATTCAAACGTATTTTTGTCTATAGAATTAACGTAAACGAAATGTGTTGGCGATTAATGCTTATGAATAACGGTGGTTCATCCTAGATTTGCCTTTTGTATAGGAAAATATACATTTGCCGTTATTTTGTACCATAAAATAAATAATGTTAATTATAATTGAATCAAATTTTGTAAATCATGCATTTAGATTCAGTGTTTTAATATTTAAAGTCATTTTCAATATTGAAGTAATCATTTGATTTGATGATGTCAATAGATTAGGTGCGAGGATGATTTTGTGATTATACCTTAATTGTACGTTAAAATATCTAACGTGTAATTGTTTATGTCGGTGTTTGATTAAATATTTATTTAGTTTTAGTTCAAAATAGTTATTTAATATAATAGGGTTGTTATTATTTACAAGTGGTGTTAATTTGGACTCATTCACTCACCTTCATGCTGTATCCCGCACATGGCAGGGTAGACAGAGGGAGCATGGGAACCTCGTATTAAAACACTTCCGTTCCCCACTTTCATATGTTGGTTAAAATATAAAAAAAATTACGTTAAAGCTCCGTGTGAAATCTCGCAGGCGTCTCTCAATCTCACGATCTACAGAATTACATAATAAAAGCGTCAAAATGTTAAGGACGTGAGAGAGACAAAATCTACTTCATATTTCGTTCGTTTTTAATGATAAAGTTAGTTAATTTACTTGATTTGTCTTTACAGTTTTTATCAACTAAAGCAGGATTCGGCGGAAACGATACATGCAATGCATGTATCGTTCCCGCCTTTACACCTTTACTTTTGAAAATTAAACTGAGACAAAGATATTGTTATTTCGCTCCATTACAGACTCATAACTGAAAACTATAATTGGAACAGCTTTATTTTGAGACAGTCTTGTGCTTTTAAAAGTACGATTTTTACAAAGTCTCGTTTACGGTCAGTTATTTTAACGGACAGATGCCAGTTTCCTGATTGTATCTGGTTTGACGTTTCCATTTCAATTTAGTGATAGAATTTTAAAAAATCTTGAATTCTATGTTTTCTGTAGCTGTAGGTATTTCTTTTTTATTTTTATTTCTTTTTTATCTTTTTCAGCTGAAGAAGCCTTGTGTTAAAATTATCTTTTCCTATGATGACACTTTCTATGAGGCCTGTCGTGGCGCAGCGGCTCAAGCGTGTGACTGTAAACGACGGTTGTATGTAGGTTCAATCTCCAATCGAGGAAATGAAATATTTAATATTTACAATTTAAATATTTAATGTTTCATTTCTTCGCCATTATAAAAAGGCAAAGCGCAGCGTTGAGTTCCGCCACTCAACACACAATGCCTCAAAATTCGGCGGAAAGTGGGGAACGAAAATGGAACGAAGTTTCACACTAGGTTCCCAAGTATTTTCTGCCTACCCTGCCATGTGCGGGATACAGCGTTAAGCAAAAAAAAAACGCCTATATATACGTATACTTAAAATGCCTGCGACACAAAGTGAAAATCGAGGAAAATTTCTTTTTCTGACCCCTTTTATATTTTAATTAGATCTTGTCAGCCTCTATGAAGATATTGTACATAAATTTTGCAGATAGTACAAAGAAATAAAAATTAATTGGTTTATTTGCTAAATAATCCAAGATTTGTTCGAAACGTAATTAATTGTAGTGACATTTTCACATTTGACCGTCGTATTTTAATATATTTTTAAAAATGTTATGTATGTTAAGACAAATATTAACGTATGTAGCAAAATCTGTGATGTGCATAATATTAATACTAGAAATAAATTTAAGGTTAGTCCCTTACTTAGCAACCTATAATTGGATTGCAACAAATCAGTAATTATTTTATGGGACAATGTGTACACTCTTACAATAGCATCACAAAGGACGTCCGAGAATTTTCTATTTCAAATTGTAAAAGTTATTACCAAATTAACTATTTGATAAATGATAACACACTTTGGGAAATAAATGCTCACTATTTTAAGCCTAGCTAGCTATTTCATATATCATTGTCATTTATATATAGTAAACTGGTGGTAAATTGTTTGATGTTCAAAAATGTAGCTAGTAACTTCTTATTTTAAATAAAAGTATTCGAATTTGAATTTGATGACATAAATCTTTCAATCTTTACTTTTGAGTTACACTTGCTTCAAATAAAGAATACTGCGACAAAAAGCATTATAACATTATAAATTTACACGTGTATTTTATGGAAGTAGGAAATTAATTGTAACGGAATGTAACGTGCAAAATACAGCGTGAAGCTAAAACAACATAAATTTTTATTCAACAGTAGTTTTGTTTATGTAAGCAAAAATCACTGTCCATATTTGGCACCTAGTAACGAATCGATATCGGATATGTTACATAGCAATTAATAAATTATTATATATTTCTGTCGCCAGTCGCCATCCAAAGCTAGCACTGTAACATCGTGGTTATAATTAAATATTGTATAATATCAATATTACAATATCCTTAATAAATTGCCTTTTATTAACATAAACTTCTGAAATATCCACATAAAGGCAAAGTATATGTTATATAAAGTTATGAATATGTTTATTTACAAAAATAAATTCATAAGCATTTATTCTTGGTTTCCTTTTTTTTAATAACGAACTACCTTACCGTGATATTACGTGATAATTTTGCGACACAATATCATACTTATGCAGTTATTATCGTTACCAAATGTTTTTGTTAAATAAAGAATTATTATTATTATATTTACAATACCCCTGTCCAAACCGTCAACAACGCAGATAAGCATTTGGAGGCGTTATCGTGAATTTATCAGCGGGGGCTCGGGAAGCATCTCACGCCTCGTTTCTCCTTTCTGTAGTTGCCCATTTCAGGTATCGTGTAGACAGATAAGCCTATGCCAAGTCGGGTCTCATAGCGTATTTCAACGGCCTTGCGAAGCACGAGCCTACTGTTAAAAACTGATAAACCTTTGTTTCATTCTTATCTCGTGTCACCGCTGAGCTGTTTGTTGGCACGGAAATAAAAACATATTTTTTTGTAATTTGAAATATTTATATTTATGTTTGTTGAACTCAACTGCGTCAGCTAAATAATATTACAGCTAGGGCTAGCTTTTACAAACCAAAGTGTTCTTTGGTTGGTTCTTTGGTTGTTGTAAAAGATATATTTATTTATTTTTTTAAAAATGTTTCAAAGCTTTAAAGAAAGAGATATTTCTTATAAATATTAATATTAATATAAATAATAGATCTAAAATTTTAGTTGTATTTATTATAAAACATATTGTAATATCCGAAACAATAATACTTTAACATAATTTTATACTAATAAATAAATATACATTGAAACATAGATTTAGGATACTTTATACTTAAGAAAACAAACTTGACCTTTGATGCGTATAAACAAGTTCCTCGAGGCCGAATTACAGATTGAAAATTAAACAGTCGTATTCTATTCCTCCCGTGATCTGTATCGTGTTGTAAATGATGCGCCGTGTGGTTGTAACATTGACAGTATGTCTACTAGCAATACATATTATTAAGTGTTTTGAATATGAAGATGATGAGCTCCTCTACGACGACGATAACAAAAACGAGGGGCCCGGGCGGTCGTTCGACGCTAAACCTCCCATATACGACCTGAAGGACGCTCCAAATATTTTCAAAAGATTTATCCAAGACTATCATAAAGAATACAAAGATAAAGAAGAATATAAAAAAAGGTACAAGATTTTTGTGTCAAATTTGAAATATATTAATGATATAAACCAAGAAGGAGGATCTTCGACGTCAGACATCAACATGTTTGCAGACTTGGGGAACGATGAATTAGATCATGTTATATAAAGGAGAATAATCAGAGGTAATAATTGCTTATATTTAATGTATGTGTTGTTATAATTATGTAGTAATTTACTCCAAACTCATAAGAAGTATTCAGTATCTTTTTGTACTCAAAGTGCGTACGTACCGATTAGTATGTGAAAGCATCTCAGTACCAAAGTATCTTAAGGCAGATTCTCTCTACCTTTACAAATTAAAATCTCCCAACTTTAGGTAGCAGATTAGATCGTATGGCTTAGTTAGTCAGAGCGCTTTGATGGCTTTGACTCACCAAAAGGGGTTCAATCCTATTAAGTTGAATTTTTTATACGTAATTTAAATTAGTAAAAAAAAAAGTATGATTAAATGATTTTTGTTTATAAATTTATAAATCATATTCGATAAATGTCCCATTATTTCTTATGAATAAATATATTATACCACCAATACTCTAAATATTCAAGAGCTTTTAGAGGTTATGAGAAAGTAGATCTTGACATAGTAATGGAAAAGCTTTTTGGCCGTCCGTTAGTATGCATAAACATCAATAACCGCCTATAAATGGACGCCTTCCACTTCGGTTATGGCTCATTCCATTTACACTTTGGGTGTTTTCATTCCCCATTAAGTTACTCAGAAAACACTTGAGGTGCGTTTTCAGATTAGTGAATATTTATTTTTACATAATATTTGACAACTTAAAATATTTACTGACACAAGTTTATATCGTCTTATTACTCGTATATCTTTACTTTCAACATTTTCCTTTATTCCCCAATCACTATAGTAATGCCAATTCATTATATCTAATCAAACATTCGATGCTTTTCGTAAGTCAAGCACATGTAGTATCCAAGACCTCCGCTCCACCACAGAGTTATTACCCCCTGTGACAGAAGGTCAGCGCTAAGTCTCTCAACGAGTGCTTTGGAGGTGCATAGTCATTCAAAGTGCAACGTCTAGTTTATAAAACTAATTAGATACATTGTTGAACATATTTTATGTTTGTTACTAATGTTCTTAATAAAAGAGATGAAATATTTAAAGATGCTTTAACTTCCCGACATTTGTATCCTTTGTATTAAAATGATATGTATTTAATAGCGGTCTGTGATTTTGAATATAACAAAATACATTTTGTATATAACAAAAATATTAGTTAGCCTTTTATTATTTTCATTGAAATCAATAATCTTAATTTTGGTAAAGTCAATGAGCTTTGGATATTTATTTCCTATGACTTCCTTTGCCAATACGCTATCGAAACAGTAAGAAACGCTAAGGAAACAATAAAAATTCTTCCTTCTTTTAACGCATTCGACCTCAATAGGAATCATTAACAAAGAACAAATAAAAACCAATAATTTCTTCGTATTTTATTGAGAGCAAACAGTTCAGTACTATTTTGTTAGTTTTCTTTATCTGCAGGATAGCAAGATGGCAGAGCGCCCTTAGGGTTAAGACACTCCGATTTCATTAAAACATGTGCGTCTCTGACTTGTCGAATTCTGGAAGCATTGCGTAGTGAGCGAGTTTCGTAGAGTTCGTAGAGTGTTTACTTCTGCAATCTACCTCGTTAACAGAGCGAGAAAATAAAATTTGAAATATTTAATTTTCATTTGTGGTATTCGAACCCATAACTTGTTCTGTTTACAGCCGCAAGATGATACCCCTGCACCATGACTGGCCTTAATGTACATTAAACATTTGTTATACATGTATGTATTTTTAATTTGAAAATAAAAAATAATTATTTTTGTTGATAATACCTCAACAAGGAATAAACCTGGCGAGTTTTTATTTTTAAGGAATAATTTTCTTATTTCTTTTTTCTTCTGTGCTTTCCCTTTCATCAAGATTAAATAGTAACTTTCTCATTACTGTTGTACCTACATCGTAGACCACGGTAAATAATTAACTTGTGATATGTTTGAGGCGGAGGCTTAGCGTAAATGTGATTGGTCGTGGGTCCGATCTTCACTCCAGGGCAATAAATATTTATATTATTATTTTTTTAGCTTCACGTTCTTCCGGGGCAGAGGGAACTTGGGAATCTAGTGTTAAAACACTCCGTTCCACTTCTGTTCCCCACTTTCCGCCAAATTTGAGGCATTGTGTATTGAGTGGCGGAAGTCAACGCCACACTTTGCCTTGTTACCAGGGCAAAGAAATGAAATATTAAATATTAAATTTGAAAATATTTCGTTTCCGTGAGTGGGGATCGAACTCACAACCCGTTGTATATAGTCACACGATTGTGCCGCTGTGCCACGACAGGGCTATAAAACTTTTTATTATTATATTTTATTAATTCTGGTACAAGGTAACACACGCCTTAAATTTGGCGAAAAGTGGGTAACCGAAGTGGAACAGAGTGTTTTAACACTAGATTCCCAAGTTCCCTCGGAATGTGAGGACCGAAAGTATATTATTAAGTACTTTGGCCTGTCTACTTTGCCGTGGGATACAGCTAAAAACAAAAATAAAATATGTAAATGTCAAAGCTAATAAGTGAAAATCGTTAGAAAGCAAATGGCTCTGTAGCGAGCCACATTAATATGCGCAGTTAAAGATTTTTGCATAGGATCGTTTACGCTCAGCTCAGCGGGTGAGGGTCGACGAGGCGGGGATAATGAATTAAATTAGGCCCCGCTGATAACCTCTTGTAATCTCAGGACTGAACTTCGTGCTCTCAAAGGTTTAATATTAACTAAAAGGATTAAATGGTATTCATATTTTTGTTCAGTAATTTTATTTAAAATTTGTTTATTTTATACGAGTAATACAAGCATGCTTTCAAATTACCCTTCGAAATGTAGCGCTTACCTTGTCGTCTGTTATCAAATAATCTAATCATTCATAAATAGTAGCATTTTAGTAAAATATTCATTTTTATTTCTATCATTATGTTCTTTAAGTCAGAAATAATTAAAATTACTTTGAGAAAATATTATTTATTCCCAATATTACATCTTGTAGTTATTCAAAAGGATTTCATAGTGTACGAAAAAAAAACTCAGAGTACGTACTGTTTTATTTTTACAAAATGTAGACGTCAAACACAGAACCTCCTATTTAGAGAGTTGTTCAAAAATAAAGATTGTTTGACGTACCGTTCTCGTCAATTTTCTATACTATTCAAATACATCGCTGGCTATGTATGGAATCCTAGTGCTGCTTCTCTATATATGAACATAGGTAATTTTGTTTATTTGCAAAGGCAACAATACTGGATGTTACATAATAAAATTGCAAGTTTTATTAAAAGCGGCTGGTGCTTGCCTGTAAGCTGTGCCGCTCAATAAGATTGTCATTATAACGTCGTGCCTCTTTGAGGAACATTGTTTTCTAAACGAGAAAACGTCTACGTGAAGCCTTTTTTAAAAAAAAAACAGTAAGCCCCTGACTCTTATAATAATTTTGAAAAAATAACTATTATGTATTTTTGTAAGATCAAACATAAATAACAGGCATTTGTTTTAATACTTAAGACAAAAATGTAATTAAGTGATTTATAATGAAGAATTGTATGTATTGAATGATGGATATTTGCTATAATATAATATTATCGACATTGATAACGATATTTTTTATAATAACGGAAATATTTTCTTAAGAAAAATCTGACAAATTACAAGAGAGTGACGAGTAGACATCGACTTAGAATACACCTACGTCTATTGTACGTTCACTTGTACATGCACTTAAACTTTTATTTATTGAAACTTGAATAGTTAAATATTTCTATTCCAGTATTTAATGTTCCGTACTAAGTAAGGGACAGCACCTCGCTAACGTCGAGAGGTCCGGAGCCGAAAAGTTATGTGCAGAGCGCCTGCTCTGTGATTTATCCCAGTTTAGGTTCTGACCACATACATATGTATCACACGTATACATACACACACACACATACATATGTATTGCTCCGCTCACATACATTTTAACTAACGGTTTTTGACCGCCATTAAAAAGGATCCATTTATTTTCAAAACCTGTCTACATAAATTCTTGTTATTTTGTTTCAGAGCCCTGAGCCAGATCCTCTCCAGCCAATCGATCACATGAACGTTGGAAAATAATAGTATAAGTGATAATAATTATGCCAACATTTTATTGTCAACATCATGGTAACTTTTATTCAAATTAAAACTTTTTGCGAAGCATCTTTTATTTTCATATTATAGTCTACTTCATTAAATATCTCCTTAATTTCTAAAAGCAACGCTGCGGGTAATAAATCACAGAACTATCAGTTTATGTGCATTACGAACGCATTAATTACAATAAACCTAACATTTTCATGAAAATATAGGTACAAGTGTCAATTTTCCAAGAGACAGCACGTATAATGACTGTTGTCAGAGATTTTTGTTAGTTAAGAAATCTATAGTAATAGAGCAGTCTGAACGTGTGCTCCCAACGCAGCCACATCTGTAATTACATGTCATATACAAATTTTCAAATTCAAATTCAAATATTTTTATTCAAAATAAGAAGTTACAACTTCGTTTTTTGAACGTCAAACAATTTACCACCAGTTCACAAAAGTTACTGCCTCAGGCCTGAGAAGAACCGGCGAAAGAAAATCAGCGGGACATGTCCATTCTTTTTTTTTTATCAAAAACTTTACATTATATAATTAAGTGACAATGATACACTTGAAACAGCCTGGAGCGAGTATTTTATTCCCATGGCGTGTTATCATTTACAAAATCGTTAATATGGTAATAACCTTTGACACACAAACGTCTTTTCACAACTTTTTTAAATTGTGAAACAGAAAATTCTCTGACGTTTTCTGGGATCCTATTGTAAAAGCGTACACCCTGTCTCATAAACGAATTACGGACTCGATGCAATCGAGTTACAGACGCACTAAGTTTAAGCCTATTTCTATTATTAATATTATGTACATCACTGAGTTTAGAGTAAACTTATTAATATTTTTCTTGACATACATAACATTGTCAAAAATGTATTGTCATAATTAACTGAATGCAGCTCACTAATTATCGCTATTCATGGAGCTCGGAGATAATCGTGTATTTTATTACTTATCATCATTGCGTTGAAACAGCATTTTGAAATGAACGAGCATTTTGAAATGAACAGCATTTTGAAACGTTTTCTTCTTTATAGAATTAAACCTCCCTTAATATCTACTTCAGGTTACATTTTACAAAAATACATTTTGATACATAACACAGTACATTTGAAGTACAAAATGTTAAGTTTTAGGTATTAAAATGTTTTCATTGTAAAGAAAATATATGTATTTACTTGATCAATATAAAATGAAACAAAAAAAAATTCACCAAACCGAGATTAGTCATTGGACCAGCTAGAGAGCTTAGCTTCAGTTTCCAACAACACAGACTGATAATCGTCTGAATACAAACAAAATAAAACTCTGAGCACAATGACGAGCCAACCAGGACGAGTAAGTAGACAGAGGTGTGCTTGGCAAGCTCGTTCGACCGTGAAGGGATTGGAGCCGTCGAGCCAATCTCTATCTGGTAAGGATTGTTGAAAAGAAACGATCGAGCGTGAATTGACATCTTCCTAACAAAATATATGGAGGTGAATTTGGGCCTGTCGTGGCGGAGCGGCACAAACGTGTGACTGTAAGCGACAGTGACTGGGTCCAACCCCCACTCGAGGAAATGAAATATTTATCAAAAAACGCGGCGTTGAGTTCCGCCACTCAACACGCAATGCCTCAAAATTCGTCGAAAAGTGGGCAAACAGACGTGGAACGAAGTGTCTTAACAATAGGTTCCCAAGTACCCTCTGCCTACACTGCCATGTGCGGGATACAGCGTAAAACTGTGTGAATTTATACCTGAAATATGTCCGTATAAGAAGTAAGGAGGTCCGATCGATTTAAATATTTATAGAAATAAAATTAACTAGAATTGTTATTGTTGTGGTTATAATTTGTGGTATTTGTAAAGGTATATTTTGAGCTTCATTACCATAATTTCAGCGAGAATTTGGCGGCGGAGAATCTACCCTGCTATATGCAGAATAGAACATCAAGGTAAAACAAGTTATTATTATTCTTAATTTATCTTCACTTTTCCCAAACCAGAGAATTATATTTTTTTAAGAATTTATAGAACTACGTATGTACGTACGTAACAGTAATAACATTTTGTGAAAAGCTTCATATTCGTTCCGAAAAAAATGTTTTCTAATTAAAATTTGCATCCACGGAAAATGAAATTTGAGAGCTGCAAATTACTTTTAGGTAAGCTTGGAAAATAATTAATACAAGATAATTTATTTCATCTTTCACAAAAACAATCATAAAAATTATAAACTGTAATTAATTTAATTTATTAGATAGTTTCATTTTTATTTTTAATAATAATAATTTCTGTTTTTCATACTTTCGGTCCATATCATTTTTATTAGTACAATCCTTAACCTATGTTAGTACATAGTTTAATTTTTTATATACATATTATTTCAGTTCCTGCAGAGGCGGCTTTCCATTTTATATACCAATGTGCTGAGGAGAGTGTTAGTGTTTTAAATGAAAATAAAAAACCCCTAAACAAAATAAAAACATTCTTTATACTATTGTATAAGAGTTCATTCGCCTCTGCCCAATCTCTACATTTGTTGAAGCCCACCGACTGACGGACTCAGTCCATTAGTACGTCGCCAAAATTTACCGAAGTTTTACGATTTATACATGTTTGCTTATCTAGCTTGATTAATACGAAACACAACATCTCCTGAAACATAACATTATAATTAGAAAGTCATTAAATTAAAGAGTGAATTATATTTCAGCTTAACAGCTTTGCAGCTTTAGGGAAGATTAAAGAATAATGACGAAAATATTCTACTATTATATTGCAAATATAAACAGAAACTATTAAAACTAATGCAAGAGACCGTCTACAAACTAAAATGAGCTCTATTTGAAATTGATTTTTCAAACCAAGCTGCATCTCTTTGAAAGTAGTGTCTCCTAGTAATATCGTTCTAAATTTTCACTGCAGTATGTAAGTACGCTGCTTTAGCTGAAAACGTGAGAAGCGTTTCAATTTTCGACGAATATCAGGTAGAGGTGAGCGTGTTAGAAGAATTATACTAAGACATGAACATTAACTGTTACATGTAAAGAATCTCGGGGAACACTAACGCGTTCACATTACGACGGCGTCGGCTGCTGGGTTTATTAAAGTAATAAGAATGTGATATTATTTTTGCTAACGATCATTAAACATGGAAAAAGATGTATGATGTTGTCTGTATGTGTGTTTGTTAAATATCTAAAAAATATGTAGCAATTTTGTTAAAGTTAATAATTTAAATTGACTTAGTGAAATCAATTCTTTTAAATTTTTTCGTGATTTTTTTCTTATTTAACCGATTTAAGTTTAGGCCTGTCCTGTCGTGGCGCAGTGGCCCAAGCGTGTGACTGGAAATAGGTTGTAAATTCGATCCTCACTTGAGCTAATGATATATTTAATATTTTCAAATTAAATATGTAATGTATGTATTTCTTCGCTTTGTTAACAAGCAAAGCACAGCGTTGAGTTCCGTCACTCAACACGTTGTGCCTCAAAATCATCAGAAAGTGGCGAACGATAGTGAGATTTAAATAAAACAAATGACGGGGCATGGCAGTGCCTCCACCAAATCGGCCCAGTAGTAAAGCACTGCCATATCATTCTTTCCTGGAATGATTTTGGCGTATTTGGTGGGCCCTATTAAAAACCTCTGGATTAATTTAGAGCCGTTAAGAGCAGTTAGGAACCTTAGACTTAGCTTGACTTTACCTAAAAAAATCATTACTTTTTATAGCGAAAAAAGCTGCTTTATCGAGTCTCGGCTGGATTTAATAGAATGTTTTGAGTGAGATACTATTCATAGGAAAAAAATCTATCTTACGTACTTATTTAGTCGTAGATAATTTTAAAACACAACATATTTTGAACATCGAATTTAAAGCTTAAGAGTAAGACATTTACTTACTACGCAACTCATTTTTTTCAGCGTGTCAGGTAAAAAAATTAGCACTTTCCACACTAACTTAAATTTTTGAGTATTTAAAAAATACACTGTTCTATATTAATTTTAAAAAAAACTACAGCCCTCGAAATCAACGATATAAACATCTTGATTGTTTTTACTTTTATAGTAACAATAACAACAAATAACATTACTTAATTTAATTATGCTATTATTTTTATTTTAAAGAAATAACGCTTAAAATCTAATACGTACCCTCATTGTCAATTACCTCATTTGAGTGCTTCAAGTCAGTCTGGCCGCGCGCCAGTGATGTTGTACGATAAGCCAAGGTCAGGGCTTTGGTATCCCGTATTAGAGCGGAGGACGAGAATTAATTGGCGACTAACTGCTTCATAAGCTGTCCTAGCATCTTATCTCCGCATCCACACCGAGATTATAAACGTAACAATGTATAAGGAGGGCCTGTCTCGGCGTCGATTGTAAACGCGAGTGGTTGTGGGTTCCATCCTAATCAAGGAAAATGAGCTGTTTTTATTTCCTTGCTCTGGTAACGACGCGGCGTTAAGTTCCGCTGCTTAAAACGCAATGTTTTTAATTGGGTAAAAGGTGGTTAACGAAAGAGGCTTCACGAAAACGGAAAATCTTCACATTGGGTGATTCTGGCTTGGAATAGGATCACCCTGGTACTGATGGTGTCGTAAGAGGCGACTAAAGTACGTGTGGGAGAGTCACGTTGTCAGCAATGATAACACGCATAGGCAGACTCGACCGGATCATTACCACCCCCTGTATTTAATACCGGCGTTAAGTAGTGGCTTTGGCCACTGCGTTTCGCATTGGGTAATGCCGGGCTCCGGTGCCCATCCACCTTAGAGATCGGCAACGTACCTGTAGTTCCTCTGGTGCTAAAGGAAGTCGTGGGCAGTGGAGATCACTTGCCATCAGGTAACCCATACGCTCGTTTGCCGTGTCTTTCCATAAAAAAACAAGGTTTCCATGTTCCCTTTGTTTACCCTGCCATGCGCGGGATACAGCGTGAAGAAGAAAATAAATACAAGAAATACGCTGGACAATTGCTGTCAGACACTGAACCACTTTTACGAGTAGTTACATACTCGTATATGGCAAATTTTAGTAAAATACATCAGTGTGGCTACATACATGTCGACATTCGTGAACGCTATAATAAACCGTCATGAACATTCTGCACAAGTTATAAGTTTCTTTTAGAATAAAATAAAAAATCTTAAAATGTTTGTATATCGCGAATCTTCATATAGCGAATTTTTCATAAGCTCGATGGTTTTATTTTTTTCATAAAATCATTTATTTGTCATTAAGATTGATTCGTAACGGGATACAAAATTAATTTCGCTGTTCATTTAAAACCTAAGAGCACGTTTCTCCGATAACATTGATCGACGATCGCGAGAGACACAATTAATGATCTCAGTACGTGCTGTTGTAATCAGGGACTCACTGTCCAAATATTAGTAGATATAAGTCGACGAGAGAAAGGTTACTTGCCTATGCTTAATTGAAACTAAGGACGTACTATAGTATACTTCTAATTGATTCGAGTTGCAAAAATTTTAATTATTTGAAATAAAATTTCTATTTCAAATGATATATTATTTAGCCTACTTCACTTTAGGCGGCCGCGGCGTGCGAACACAATGCCACAAATTCTGCGAAAAGTAGGGAACGAAAGTGTATCTATGGAAACTTAGTGTTTTAACACTCGGTCCACAAGTTCCCTCCGGAGAAGGCGGAGGGAACTTTTTTGCCGTATGATTCCGGCTTAGAATAGGATCACCCTGGTACTGATGGTGTCGTAAGAGGCGACTAAAGTGCGTGTGGTAGAGTCACGTTGCCAGTAATGGCAACACGCATGGGCAGACTCGACCGGATTATTACCACCCCCGGCATTTAAGACCGGCGTTAAGTAGTGGCTTTGGCCACTGCGTTTCGCATTAGGTAATGCCGGGCCCCGGTGCCCTTCCACCTTAAAGGACGGCAACGCTCCTGTAGCTCCTCTAGAGTTACTCGGGGCCGTGGGCGACGGTGATCACTTACCATCAGGTGACCCGTTCGCTCGTTTGCCGTCTTTTCCAAAAAAAAGGGACCTCATGTGCGCCATACGACGTGTACTTCAACATAATAACCAATCTACTACACGTCACAAAGAACCGGGTGACATTGTATGCTGTAGAGTTATTAGGTCTATGTACCACGAGTACTACAAGCGAATCGCCATGTTATCGAGGCACTACGTCGATCAATTGTAGTGCTCTCAATAATGGTTTTACTTGTATGCCTTTGTATGATTTTTATTCCATGAGAAGTTAATGAACAATTATATTCTTTCAACATTGTCGCATATTGTAAACCATGTCATGAATTAAACAATGGAAGCTTAGTGTAGAATGTACGACACATTTTAATGACAGCGATCGGCGTACTTGAGTTTAAACTTTTTAAAATATATTTTTTAATTTTGAAGTGAAACTTCTTTAGGCGCATGAGGGTAAAATTTTTACAGATGAAACGTCACGCCGGTATGCAACGGAAGTGTCGGAAAAGAGAGAGAGAGTGATCAAGACCGATTGAGAGAGAGTAAGACAGGGCGAACGTAGCATGAGCAACTAGCCGTGGAGTGACTTTGTGAATAAAGGACAATGACATGCAATTTATAAATATAAATATTCACGTGTTTTATACTATAATAATCAAATATTAGTATAAAACGGACACTTCAGATTCTCATAAACATATTAAATAGTATAATCATTGATATAATCGTATCCTATTAAGCCCGCCGGCCATTGTAAATAAATAAAACAAAATAAACGTTTCAGCGCTTTAGTGAAACTGCGATTTATTGCCCGTTTAATGCTAACAAAATGTATGCAGCGCTAAAGCGCTTGGCAATACTACATTGACTTGCTTTTTTGACATGTCAAAATCAAATGTCAATCATTCGTCTCTCTCACTCTTGTTGTTGCTTGTTGCAGCGTCTGATTGTTTTCGATTTCCATTTTTCTTTGGTTTTTGTATAAATAAAGTCTAAATAACAACTTTACTAGAAAAGCGGATTTACTCCTGAAATAATGACTTCTGGCAGTGATTTACGGACCTACTGACGACAACTTACACTAATAACAAACACATTACAACAGGTGAATATTATTTTGGAAAAACTTAATCCTGTGGAGGAATTTAATACTAATAATTATTATATTTTTTAAAAATAAACAGTGTTTAAGTATTATTTTCATTTCTAGGTTCGTGCATCACATTATATTTGCCATTCATGTTGGCATCAAGGTGATTGTGCTACTTAGCTTTATTCATCAGCTTCAACTTCTAGAGCTAATTTTGTTCATATTTTAAAATGTGTTCATAGTAATATTGATATTAATAGGATGAGAAGACACTTTATATGATGATTCCATTTTTAATACAACAACACCACTATTGGTGTGTTCATTTTTATTTAAACTGATATGCCATTACTTCCAAATATTTACATTATTTTAATTAAATTAGATTCATGTACATCAGAAACATAGCAAAGATTGAATTCAACCTCTAGGTATGCTTCCTCTATATGGCATACACAAGTATATTGACTTTTTAGGTGTAGGTATATAATCACAATTTAACCATTATTTCCTTTTAGATACAAACACTAGACGTCATATGCTACAGAAGAGCAAAGATGCAAAATAGCTATCAGAAAATATTATATTTTAATAGATGCTACTCTGAATGGCAGATGTGCTATAAAAAATATTGATGTAATTGTATTGTTGGGTGCAAAACCATTGGTTGCTGCGCTCATATAATGGCTAATATAGTACATAATTAAGCAATGCACGAGACATATCATTGAACCTCCTACACAGTTTTTGGATGATAAAGATGATGACAACCATAATTTAATTATAAAAGGAACTACTGTAATGTTTAATGTAATGATTTTTAGAAATAAAGATCTTCTTCTGAAGTATTTATTGTTTTATTTCATAGGTAAATTACTTATTTTAAACAAAAGCTGCCTTATGAGCTAATTAGAAATAAGGCTAAAATGATGATGATTAAAAACTTTAACTGGCAATTTATTGACAGAACACTAGAGGTTCCCTTGTCTTATAATCAAGCTCCTCAAGTGTTCTGTTAATAAATTGACAGCTAAAGTTTTCAACCATCATCATTTTAGCCTTATTTCTAACTTTTATATATTGAGATCGAATTTTTAGTATGACCAAACATGGTTGAACATTTTCAAAGCAATAATGATATTCTTAGGCTAGACCATTTGACAGTTTAATTTGATGTTTTTGATCCTCTTAATGGTTATTATAGACTAGTGTTTAGATAGACACGAGATCACATGCATGGCAGTCTACCGGTCTTGGCTATTTAATTTCATGAAGCCGAGGCATTTAAGGGATTTAGTTGAGCCAGAGTGAATGTGAGTTTTTCAATATATAGACTAACAAACCTATACCTATTTTGATATCACTGACATAATGGTATGAATCGCTAATCTGTATTTAGTAAGCGACTATTATATTAAATCAATATATTCTACTTTTGTATTGAGTAGAAGATATTGATTTAATATAATCGTCGCTTTATACATTTTTGACAGATAATTCCTAGAGATATCTGTCAAAAATATAACCTCAAAATTCAAAACATTTTTGTGTTTAATACGATTCTCTGAAGTGTCCGTTAATTATATTGAATTTGAGTCGAATGTATACGTTATTTAGAACCTAAAAAATATTTTTTTGTAACGAACAGCCTTGGGGCCAACAATGTATGAGCGAGGAACAATGTCCTTTGTAAGTTGTCCTGTATCAAGCAATTATTCGAAGTAAGTAATATATCTGTTATCTTTTTGTTTATTTACAATTTTTTATGATAATTGGTTTGAAGGTTAGGTAGTTTTAATATTTACAAATAACATGTGGTATTTCAACTTGCCACTCGTCATTTGATAATTTAATAAATCATTTACCATAAAATAAAAATATATCATAAATTCGCTTTTCTAAATTTTGAATTCAAAAACAAAACTTAATTAATAATTTCTAATATTGATAAAAAACACGTGGCATTTTTATTTACAATTCGTCATTTGAGATTTCAATAAATCATTGTGCATAAAATACTAATAACAATATTTCATAAATTTTTTCGACGAAATTTTAATTTAAAAATTGGAATTTCTAGAGTTATCATTAATTTACAAAAATTTTGTATGTATTTAAATTGGATTAGGTATTTTTAATATTTACAAAAAATCACGAGGAATTTTAATTTAATATTCAACATCTGAGATTTGACTATATTATTTTTCAAACAATATAAAATAAATTTATTTTAAAAACTACAAATTCAGGAACGACAATAGATGCTATTTTTACAAGATATTTAGATAATGTTGAAACACGAACTTATGTTGCATATTTTACCTATCATAATGCTTTAGTCACAATAATACCAATACAAACAACGTCAAACAATGTAAATATTGAAGAAATAAATTGAAAAAATTAAATTTATAATTTACATTAATTTTCAACACTTTTTTTATTTTTTTAATTTTAGAACACAACCCTGTATCTATATGTATATTAAAATATCTCTATCATAAGAAGATAAAACGTTAATTCTATACATTAAGTTCTTAACGTAAACTTGCGATGGAATAGGTTTTTTTTTATTTGGTCTGTTTGATTGTAAGCTATAATTAATTTACATTATGGTAAACTAGCACACCTATTGTAGCCCAAGTTAACAAAAATATTATGAAATACTACAAATATTAAATATTTAGAATAATCACTTTAGTGATATTTTCTAACTGTTTTCAATGCGTCAATCAGTTACTTCATCTAAATGATGTAGTCCCCTAAGTAACCCTTTATTTTCCAATAACAATGGTTACTTGTAAAATATTTACTAGGAAATGGGATATTTACGATACAAAGAGTAGAATTAAATTAATCGGGCCAATATTCTGTACTGTGTAGCTACATAGATACAGGTACAAGTATAGGTAAGGGAGCACGCTATCAGATACATACTTACATAGGCGACGACCTTTTAATATATCATTGATTCCTTTATCAGGGTGATATTACGGGAAGATTTCATATTTTCAAATGGGATACGCCACGACTAATCCATTCTTCTATGCGATTCTCTGAAGTATTGTGACAGTCAACATCATTAAAAAAATATTAGCACACACATACACACACATTAGTATGAACAACGTTTAGTTAAAGTTCACTACAAAAACAATCTGACTGTCATAATTGTTTTTGTATTTTGTAGTGAACTTCAACTAAGTTAATTATATTGCACAATTGCAATACTACAGGGCAAGGTTGGTACCACACATAAATCAACAGCAGTTGTTTTGAAAATATAATTTCTTTGCTACTCGTATTCCTGACGATGGCAGATGCCACGACGGCACGGAGCTCAAGCGTGCGCCAGTCAATGCGACAGGTAGCGGATTGCATCCTCACTAAAAGAAATTAAATAAATCATGTCTTCATATCTTGACTCTTGTGACGACATAAAGTGCGGCGTTGAGTTCCACTATTAAACAAGCAATGTTTCAAGTGGGGGATTTCGGAAAGTGGGGAAGTGGAAGTGACGCTATGGGAGCATAGCGTAGGTTGAGATGGAATTAATGCTGATAACGTAGTTATTAGCGCTCACACTGCAGTCAGTAGTCAGCTGTGGGCTACTATACGTAAACTTCCCAGCATTCCCAACTTTTTAAAAAAAAGTTCCCAGCTTCCCTCTGCTTCCTTTTGCCTTTGTGCTCGATACAGCGTGAAACTACAAAATAATCAGAAAAGTTAAGTGACAAACATAAATTTCCTTGTTTTTTAGCTGTACTCACTGTCCCGCACAATTACTAATATTTCCATACAGAATATACATATGTCTACATATGTATACATAATTGCATAATTGTGTATGAAAACGCAACTTATTATTGATATTATAAGCTACAGTATCTATTACGTGTTTAATTTAGTAATTAATAGCAATATTATGTTAGTGAATGTGCTGTAATTAACCTCGATATAAATTAACTCTAGACAACGTTAATTTTATATTATGTACGTACTGTTAATATAAGCTCAATATATTTTCTACTCAAATTTATTTACAATTTCGGATAAATAAAATTAATACAAATGTAAGTAGAATATCAGGAAAAGCAGTTCTTTTCTAAAAACTAAACTATTCTGAAAAGATAATTGTGTAGTAGAATAGAATGTAAAAGTATTTTTTTTTCTTTTTTAATCTTTATGTAAGATATGATTTAATCATATAAACAGTTACTATTACAAAATGGTTTCCTGACTTCAATTCCGAAAAGACCCCTCAGTGGACTTAATAGATTCAGTTAAATTAGGTTTCACCGGACTCTATCTTCAGTTAAATAAATGTGCAAATGTTTAGTTATAGTGGTCTAAGCCTGAATGCGAATAAGACAGAGGTTCTGGTATTTGAAAGAAATGAAGAAAGAATAGTTTGCAAGGTCAGTGTAAATGATAATATATTAGAACAAGTGAATGAGGTAGTATATCTGGGAAGTATGTTTAGCAGAGACGGAGGATACGAAATGGATGTGGAAAGGCGTATTGCTGCCGGTAACAGAGTTAACGGTGCCTTAGCTGCATTGTTGAGACGGCGAAACGTCAGCATAGCTGCGCGTTTGGCCGTACACAATGCAGTGTTGGTATCGACACTGTTATACGGCAGCGAAACGTGGGTATTACAGAAGAAGAATGTAAGAAAGATGATTGCTGTAGAGATGCGATCTCTTCGTCGGATATGCGGAGTCAGTTTATCTGATGGGAGGGGGAGACCTCGGTTGACCTTCGAAAACACAGTATCGACGATACTGGAGGAAGGTCACGTAAAAACATGAGGACCCCCCGGAGGGCATGTATGAAGAGGTTGATGACAGTGGACGAGGCGAAAGAGGTATGCCGAGACCGTAGCGTACCGTTTGGCGCTCCGTTTACTCTGCCTACCCCACCAGGGATATAGCGTAAAGCTAAGTAAGTAAGTTTAGTCTTTCGCGATTACAACAATACAATAATTTCGGATATCAGCTTCACGCTGTATCCCGCATACGGCAGGGCACGACAGGTCGTGGGTTCATATCCCACTGAAAAAAGTGAAATATTTAATGTTTTCAATTTAAATATTTAATGTTTTCATTTCTTTGCTCTGGCAGAAAAGCAAATCGCGGCGTTGACTTTTCGAGAATTCGGCAGAAAGTGGGGAACGGAAGTGGAACGCGGTTTCTTAACACTAGGTTCCCAAGTTCCATCTACCTACCCTGTCATGTGCGTGTCTACCCTGCCATCTGCGAGATACAGCGTGAAGCTGAGTTGTGTCGTATTTTCAATTTACACTAGTGTCTATTTTATATTTACAACATTTAATTTCAAAGAAAAAGGAAATTCCTTGAACCTACGATTGATTCTTTGATGATATCTTTGTGTCAGGTCATAAAACAGAAATCCTTCATTCAGTTCGTTCGTCCAACTGGTTTCAATTCCCTAGAGCTTACAACCTATCATGATGGAATTTCGAAGACACATGTGTGCGTCTTGAGAATCGAAAACGGCTGTAAGTAAAACATATTTACGACCACCCGTCAAATAGATAAAAAAGATTTCCCTGCGGAAAGAAGTATTATTTATCAGGACATGTATGAGATCTAAAACTTAACGACTTCATATAGAAACGAAGCACATTACATGCGAACGACTAGATTTCATTTCATGTTAGGTATTATGTGAGTATTGTTATATACTCGTAGCTATGCAGTCGCGCGGCTTCGCTCGCTTTTACTTAAAGAATATTTATTTAATAAATAAACATTGTGACTTTTTTCTTTTTATTGTGATATTTTAAAATAATGTTTCTTTCGTGCTCCGAGAGAGTGCACATCTGATTATTTAATTATCTGGTGTAGTCTGTTTAGTACAACATTTAAAAATTAAAAAAAACTCTGACCTAAAACTCATTACCTCATCGTGACAAAATACTTGTAACTCCTAAACTAGTAGAAGATAACCAATAAATTATTACATAAAACCGCACTCAAATCGGTTCATTAATTCAGGAGCTAAACTAACAGAGTCGCAGATACAAACAGGTCAAATTTATAACACCCCTCTTTTTGCTGCGGCGGTTAAACAATATCTATTGCCGTGCAATATCTATTGTGCCTTGTGATTCCGGCTTAGAATAGGATCGGTGTCGTAAGAGGCGACTAAAGTGCGGGTGGTAGAGTCACGTTGCCAGTAAAGGCAACACGCATGGGCAGACTCGACCGGATTATTACCACCCCCGGCATTTAAGACCGGCGTTAAGTAGTGGCTTTGGCCACTGCGTTTCGCATTAGGTAATGCCGGGCCCCGGTGCCCTTCCAATTTAAAGGACGGCAACGCTCCTGTAGCTCCTCTGGAGTTACTCGGGGCCGTGGGCGACGGTGATCACTTACCACCAGGTGACACGTACGCTCGTTTGCCGTCTTTTCCATAAAAAAAAATCTATTAGGCCTTTATTTGGTGCCTTATCGAAAATTATGTCACAATTTACACGCTGTATCCCGCACATGGTAGGATAAAAGAGGAAACTTGGAAACTTAGTGGAACTTTCCGCCGAATCTAAGGTAATATTGCGTGTTCAGTGGCGGAATTTAACGCCGCGCTTTGTTGTGATAACAGAGCGAAGAATATATCTTATAAATTTGAAAGTATTGGTGTCCTCAATTCAATAAAATCAACCAAAATGTATGCCTTGTGTCTCACAAAGATATTCAATAGTAGTCCATTGTAGTGTATTATATAATAATATATTTTTATCAATCAAAATTTAAAACAAGTAATTTAGGTAAATTTAGGCTCAATCATAAATAATAACAGGTGTGGTGGTAACATTTCAGTAAAAGAAACTTGTCCACGGTTAGATTTTAGGTGCTCGAATCTAAATGTTGTTAAAACAAATGATTTATATATCAAAGTTCTGATTTTTACAGTTTTAGAAGAAGAAACTTTCCTTTCACCTTGTATTTGTCTTTTCATAAAGTTCATTGTGAATGCTAATGCAAAGTTGGTCTTATCTCAGTAAGGTCTTCATTGTGTGAAGCTTAATGAGCGATTGCTATTGTTGATTCGACTTGCACAGCTTTGTGATTCCTTTGACTTCAAAATCTCTAGACATGAGGTCGAACTTGGGACTTTATATTTATTTTACATATGTAACGGACCTGACCTTATTACTTAGCGGATTATTAGGTCTATATGCAACCTGTTAAAGTAATGTCAGTTTATTCAAGTTTAATATCGAGCCGTTAAAAATGTAAAGAGAGTAGCTCAGTGTACTAGCTGAACACGGAGTAATGAAGAATGGGCCAGGGTTCAGGATACGGCAGTATTGATTTTCTGCAGATTTTGTACTGATTTCTACTAGCTTCGAATTTATAGACAAAAAAAAATCACAGGCTCTTAATATCGCTTCATTTTATTAAAAGAACCGACTAACTATCAAACGTTAAATTCAATGTTCTTATAATTTCAAGAGTACCAACATATTTATAGCCAATCACATCTTAAAATATTTTGACATTGAAAATTTTCATATTTATAGTTTATTAGAAAAGTGTTTAATAACACAATTAATATTTAATTATCTCTGTGGATAATAGAATCCAGTAAGAGCATAACTGTGCGATGTTCTATAAAAAACCTATGTAGTAAATTTCGATGCAGTTTGTAGAACTTTTCGTGAAATGTAGGCGTGAATTGGACTTCAAAAACTTGAAAAAAATTAAAAGATTTTATTAAATCACTTGAGAAGCTGATATTCAAAATAAACTTAGTACGGCGTATGTAAAGTATATTATTACCTTTGGGATGGCAGTTCTTTTTTGCAAAAAAGAATGTTTTATGTACATAAAAGTAAAAGCTATTTAAAGTTTATAGTATCACTTGCTACGTCCACAGCGGTCTATGGGTAGACGGTTGACAAGTAATATCCGGATGATCGATTGTTCTCCTCATTGTGGATTCAGAGCATGCTGCGAAACTCCGCTCCCCGAAAAGTAAACTAAGGTTTTTAGCCGACTGGGCAGCCAAGAAAGATTGTGCGCGTTTCTTGTATGATTATAAATTACTTCATTACCACGGATCTCTTAAACCGCTCGATAATTTTGATAATTAATGTATCACTGTCTTTTTTTCAAAAACCCACATGTCTTTTTAAAGGACTTGGAATAAAAAAACCTTTTTTGTTTATGAAACTTACAACAACAAACAAAGGGGTGTCACAGAATTCTTCCCTGAGGGTGCTGGTATTACGACAACAATATTTTATTATTAATATTTTTATATTATTTTTTGTTAACAAGCGAAAAACATAATGAAGTTCAACATAACATTATAAACTAGTTTATATAAATATTATGGCTTTTAGATCAAATTTTATAACCACTTATAGCACTTATAGCCTAACTGCAACTCGAAACAACTTCCATTAGATATAAAAGCCATTGTTACATAACAACTTCTATAGTAAGACAATTTGTGTTTAAATTAAGCTTTAGGAATCCGGCGTAGGCTAATACTAGCACACTTTAAACTTTGTCATTAAATATAGGGCCGTGGACGCTGTATTGCCTGTGTGCTATTTTCAGGATTTTCAATCTAATATCGTTTATTGTCAAGGCAAGATCTATTCTTAATCTCATTTTCAACTGTGTACATTATTTTTTATTCATCATTAAAACAACGACTGCCAAGAGATGTTGATTAAGAGTCGTACAGACATTCTTTGCATTATTTGTACAAAAAATAATCGAATATTTTTAATATAATGTTATCCAAAACCTTTTGCGAATTCATAGGTAGTTAATTGATTGCATTGTTACATTGTTACAAAAACCATTCAGACGAATTAATCAATAAAATTGTTGAAAGCAATTTGAATTGCCCCATCAAAGTTATTTTATTTTCCTTGCAAGAAGTTATGAAAATTTCGAAAAACAATAAGATTTGATAAGATTCGAATTTCAAAGGTTTTCTGAGGCATTCCAATTAGAGCTCTTCTTATTTGATAGCGGTATGAATTAACGTTGTTGTGAAGCAGTAGCGGCGTAGAGCAATTGACCAGCCTCAGTTGTTTAACACCTAGCTTTTCCATTGTAGTTTGTAATTGCTGATAAAAGACGTCGCCGTAATAATATGGCGAGATTTGAGAAAACTGTAATAAATGACAGACATATTCTTCTTTCTTTATTTTTATTATCTTTTTAATCTTCCTAATACAAGTGAAGAAAACTGTAAACTAAAACTTTCACATTTGACATAACTTCATTGATATCCTAAGCCTTCTGAAAACATTTTGTACACCCGATAAATGTTGCTTCGGTCCATACGGAGAGGTAGTATACGGAGAAAGCCATATTAGAAATGCATCCGCGTACTTATTTTTGTTTTTCACACGACATTGGATACAAGTTATTTGATCCATTTTATTAAATAGAATAGATAAAAATCGACGAGTTAAAATACCTGCAAGCAAGCCAGCTGTCAATAATTAACTAGATTAGTTAGTATAAGTGAGAGATATGAGTACCAACACAACGAAATTTGAATACGTATTTAGACCAATTAGCCGTTGAAAAGTCGATATGTAAGGACATAATATACAGTTATATGTTCCTAGCTTCTGCGCAAATTAAACCCCATGCATATTTATAATAACAGCTCGACGTCGCCCGCCTCTATCAAAAGTGTATAGTTTTAACATTGATAATATGGAACCAGGAATCTAAAGCACATTTTTATATTGGTGGTTTGTTTTTCCCTTCATTACATATATTATGTTTTGATTATATTAAAATTTGATGAAGATCGCCTTACATTTGAAAATATATACATAAACTACTGCTCAATAGCTTCTTTCGGTACTCCGCGCGTATCAGGGTGGGCATAGGGAACCTCGAAACTTAGTAACGTTACTTCGTTCCCACTGTTCTCTGAATTCTTGAGACAAATAATATTATAAAATATTTCATTCCCTCCAATGGGAAGCGACCTCACGCCGGTCATCTCTACAGTTATCGAAACGGCGTCTCTACAAGTTACAGCTGTCGCGGCAATCTGCGTACAATGAACTAAATATTCCACTGAGTGTAAAAGCACGTGAACACTGTTTTAGTTAACTCATATTTGCTGCGTATATTCCGAATTACTGTTTACTGCATAAACAACATTAATGTTTGAACCTAACAAAACATAGTGCAGAATGCATTTAAATAATGGTGGTGTGGAATATATTGTTTATTTCACGTGTGAATATTAAGTAAATACAAGTAGATATCCGCAACTTCATTTGCGTGTAATTTGTGATCTTCCTACAATGCAGGGCTACTTATATACCAACAGATTTGATTGTAACTTGCGGCAAGTAGCATGCAAATAGAACCTAGGATCCAGACACTCCCGTTCTCCGTTTTTTACCAATTTTCGTATTTACCGCATGTTGAGTTGCAGGTGTATGTGTAATAATAAATAAAGTTTTGATATACTTTTTACAACCCGACACAAAAAGACGGATGTTAAAAGTTTTACCTATTGGTCTGAGGCACCGCAGCTCATAAATGAATAATCGGTTTTTTAATCGAAAGCTTTGTTCATCGTTATTTTAGCTATGTTTAATATATTAAACAATTAAAAAGATAAAAAAAAAATACGCGTGCGTACAAAGTACACATGTCAGAAGTGAAACTTCTTTGGCGAACTAATTTATAAATCTTTTTTATATTTATACAAATATAAAACTTTAAATTTCCAAGATTAAGAGGAAGGGAAAAAGGAAGATAGGTTAGGAATTTAATTGTCATTAAAATAAAATATATTGATTTATATTGTTTGAAAAATAATATAGTCAAATCTCAGATGTTGAATATTAAATATAAATTCCTCGTGATTTTTTGTAAATATTAAAAATACCTAATCCAATTTAAATATATACAAAATTTTTGTAAATTAATGATAACTCTAGAAATTCCAATTTTTTAATTAAAATTTCGTCGAAAGAATTTATGAAATATTGTTATTAGTATTTTATGCACAATGATTTATTGAAATCTCAAATGACGAATTGTAAATAAAAATGCCACGTGTTTTTTGTCAATATTAAAAATTATTAATTAAGTTTTGTTTTTGAATTCAAAATTTAGAAAAGCGAATTTATGATATATTTTTATTTTATGGTAAATGATTTATTAAATTATCAAATGACGAGTGGCAAGTTGAAATACCACATGTTATTTGTAAATATTAAAACTACCTAACCTTCAAACCAATTATCATAAAAAAATGTAAATAAACAAAAAGATAACAGATATATTACTTACTTCGAATAATTGCTTGATACAGGACAACTTACAAATTTATTCACAAAGTTTTTTCACAAAGTTTTTCACAAAGTTTTTATTTATAAAATTCACTTACTGTTTATTCACTGTAGAAGTGTCTAATAATATTGTAAATATTACGCTATGCGACAGAAATGCCATCTAAAGTTCTAATAATTAACTAGTAAACGAATACACAACCAATAGGGCGTGTATTCTTTCTCGATATCCCGTATTCTCTCTCTCTCTTGTTCAATCTTTCTGACTATAGCTCTCTCCCACCTCACACTCCATAGCACTATGCGTGATACGACGTTCGCTCTGTCTCACTTTTTCTCTCAATCTTTCTCACTCGCTTGCTCCCTACTCTCACTCCACGGCTAGTTGCTCATGCTACGTTCACCCTGTCTTACTCTCTCTCAATCGGTCTCGATCATTCTCTCTTTCTTTTCCGACACTTCCGTTGCATACCGGCGTGACGTTACATCTGTAAAAATTTTACCCTCATGCGCCTAAAGAAGTTTCAATTCAAAAATAGAAGAATCATTGGGAATATTTTTTCATAATTAAATATTAGGAGTTAAGTGTAATTTCGTTTTTAAAATAACTAAAATGTCGTACTACTTATACTACTTTTATTGACCAAGATCGCCCATTAAATTCGCCCCAACGGAATCCATATAATATTATTAAAAATCGTAAACGTATATTATAATATCATATATAATTCTATCTAATAATATAATATGACATAATATAATATATAATTATTACTGCCGACCCCGCTAGGGATATAGCATGAAGCTAAGTAAGCAAGTAATCGTATAAAAAATCTTCAGTTCAGAGAAATGTTTAAAGAAACCAAAAGTAACCAAATAACGAAAATCAGCAGAAAATTTTACAAAATGCTATTAGATATAGATAGAGTAGTATTTTCCTGTAATACCGTTATTTTGGATACCAGTACATAATGATCTTTTTTCTTATTTAAAAAATGCGAATGCCTTTTTGCTTACATTATACATACATTTTCACAACGTAAAATGCGTATAAAGCGAAAAGGTGTCTGGAATTACTGAATTGAAATAAATTATGACCAACACATTACATTAAACATAGCTGGAGGCGTCTCCTCCATGTTCTATGCTTGAATATCACAACGCTATTTAAATGTAAATACAAAGTAAAATACTTCTTATCGCACTAACATAACGCTACTAAAAAGTTTTCAAGATAGTTTATTGTGCGGAAATTTGTACAATACTTTTGTAGTCGAATAACAACTTGTCGTAGTGAAGTATGCCATGAATCTAAGTCTGATATATGATACAATAACTTGGTGCATTCTCAGTACATATAATATACGTTTATAATGAAAAATTTTGTTCGTTTATTCGGGTGATATATTAAAATTATTTTAAATAATAGCTGCGTGGAAAATATTCTTGTATGCAGAAGACATATGAAGTTATGTGTTTTTATTTTTTTAGAAAATTATATAATATTTTTTTAAGAACCTATTTCTTTAAATATCATTTCAGGTTAAGGAAAATTCATTCATTTCAAGTCATTATTTGGATGTAACTAATGTTAACAAATGACTTAAAATAACATTTTGAATCTTATTCTTTTAAGACTTTGAAATATAAAAATACTAAAAACTTTACATCTATGAATGAAATATTCATTCAAGTTTTAATATTTAAAAAAATTGTACAATAATTACAAAGTGTTTCATTAAATTCTCACAACTAAATTTGTCAGTGCTCCCTTGACGAAGAGGGTTACAACCTCACGTCGTCGCGTCGTCTGCTTCTTTATTATTCATTTATACTTAGATTTATTTTGAGAATTTTAGAAACAATATTAAGTAAAAATATTTATATATTTTATACAACATATTGCACTCGAAAAAATATGATTATTATAAAATCACAGATAAACGCTTAAATTTTATTTATATGTACAGATGTATAAATTAAAACTATCTAGCATACGGATTATCTTGTGTGAAGGTGGTATTTAATTATTTACGGTTGATCTTCAAGTTTAACCTCGTTATGGACATGGTTGAGATGGATCTCTGTGGATCAACATTAGGTGTAAGTCTTGTAAATTAAATATAGCCTAGATCCTGCCCAAACCTAACAGTTACATAATAAAAAACTTCAATTTAAATCGGTACAGTAGGTGAGAAAATGTTTTCTACAAAGGGATAAGCAGACAAATAGCAAAAAATAAAAATAAAAAATCAAAAATGAATTAAATTATTCGGTAGTTAATACCTACATTATGTTTTATCATAGTATAGGTAGACATAAATCTTCACTCGCTACCACACTGTAAAAAAATAATGAGCGCGACGGCTTTTGAAGTGTTCTCGTATTGTTTCCTCGCATGAAACCACTTGATCACAGATTCATATATATTAAGATAAAAAAACAACAAACATGAGACGTTACCAATATATTTTTTTTCAGTACAGACATACGATAATAAATTAAAAAGAAATTATTTCTTAACAATTTTTTAACATAGTTTACGTTAACATTATTTTGTTATTTTACATGCATATAGCAAGACATTATTTTTTTTATGTATTCTAATATAAAATATAAAATATTCTTCAAATATGTAGCTAGTTGAATGCCCAAACTGTGTATTTAAAAGTCATAAAATTTTGAGAAATTCTTCTGAGAATTCTTTTGGGACTGAGGAGACAAGTGAGAATCCGAAGGTCAAAGTTGTTACGGTTAAGCGTCGAGAGCTTCGGTCCAAGGTGTAGAGGGCAAACACCTGGCTCTCAGACGCCCCGGTATTGGCGAGAAAAAAAAACAAGGTTGATGGCCCGTTGGTGCAAGACCTGCATCAAGTTACAGATAGCCTGGCCATAATTAATAAAGTGGCCAACAGGTCCAGCACCCTTAAAGGTACTTTTACAAAAGCCCTTAAGGAAGCCGCTGGCGCTATCAATATGGCTGTGAAGATTTTGGCCAATAGGACTGCCAACGAAGCGGTGACTCAGTTACGCACAGCAAACATCTGCCTAACTGAAGAGGACTAGGACATCCCGGATTATAATGAGCGGGTTTGCTGGCCTGGCTACTTCTACCTTGAGACCTTGCTGTCCTTTCACTTTTTCCTGCACCAGTCTCAGATTCTCTTTGGTGTGGCAGCTCAGCACGACTTTTTGGTTACGTGCTTTGCGTACCTTGTCCACCTTTGCCCCTGTCTTCTTGGCGTCGATGGCCGCCACTATTCTTTTGATAATAGTGTCGCCAGTGTTGATTGGGTCTTTTGACGACACTATCAATGTGTGGTTTGGCCTCGGCTGGGGTTTGACTGGTGCGGCTGCTATTTTTGCGTACAGACAGGTTTTTCCTAATTGCTGACGTCCTGCCATCTGCTTCTTCCATTTCCTCCTGGATGGACTTAGTTGGTGTGGTTGGTTTCTCGAGTTTTTCCTTTATGGATTTTATATCACTTGTCACTATTTCTAGGGTTCCTGCTAATGGGAGAAGGTTTTCTTTTAGCTCTTTGTCCCCAAGCATTCCAGTGGCTAGTGATGGTGATGGAGGTTTGTCATGGATAGTCTTGATCATGGTTTTAATTTCGATTAGTTCCTTTGGGGGTTCCAGGATCAGTGGGGGTGTTGGTGGCTTTTCTAAGTGTTTTAGTGTTTTACCACTCGTGTCCTGGATTCGTTGCAGCTGTTCATGCAATTTGTTGTTCTCCCTTCGGAACTCGTCGGTTTGGTTTGATAGGGTTTTGTCACTGTATTCTTTAGATCCCCTGTGTTCTTGAAGGATTGCCTGGCACTCCTCACTTTTTTTCTTTCTTTTTTTAGGTTTCGTGTGGTGAGGTTTTAATACGGCTGTGGAGATCTTGGCCAATAGGACTGCCAACGAAGAGGTAACTCAGTTACGCGCAGCGAACACCCGCCTAACTGAGGAGCTTACTGAGTTGCGCAAGGAGATCGTCCATATGAGAGCCGACCTGGAGCGCTCTAGGGCTGTGAGGCGGGCTGCCGAGGGTGAAGGTAAAAAAGAGGACGTGGCTCGTTCAGTGATGGTGCAGGTGGGCACATTGCTGAACGCGCGGCTGGCTGCCCTAGAGGATAGGCTCCTTCCGGCAAAGCCAGTCCGCCCTCCATTGGCATCGGATAGGAAGCGCCAGGCGGCCGTCTCATGGGTAGTGGCGGAACCTGCTGTTGCAACCCTGATGGCACCCGCAAACCCGCCTCCGAAGCAAAAGCAGGCCAAGAAGAAAAACAAGGCGCCGAAAAAAGCCCCACAACCGACGCCATTGGAGCCACGTCCTCTACCTCCTGCTCCAGCTCAATTGACCGAGGGTTGGAGTGTAGTTGTGCGTAAGGGGAAGTCGAAGGCGACGGCAGCCCAGGCTAAGCAGAACAGGCAGAAGGCGAAATCTGCTAAACGCCCAAAGCTGCGTCCGGCACGATCGGCGGCGGTGACCCTCACGATACAACCGGCCGTCGCCTTGAAAGAGATGTCTTATCGCGACGTCCTTACCCAGATCAAGCAGGCGGTGAAATTGGAGGATCTGGGTATTGAGGACGTGCGACTTAGGGTTGCATCTACTGGTGCCAGGGTTCTGGAGTTACCTGGCACCAATAGCGGCGAGAAGGCGGATGCCCTAGCCACACGGCTGCGTGGGGTGTTCGACGCAACGGAGGTTCTGGTGGCGAGACCGATGAAGTGTGCAGAGTTGAGGGTCAGTGGCCTAGAGGACTCTGCAACTTCAGAGGAGGTGGCGCATGCAGTGAGCCGAGTCGGAGGCTGCGATGTCGGATCTGTAAAGGTGGGAGAGATCCGGCAGGACCGCAATGGCTTAGGCTCAGCCTGGCTCCGCTGCCCTATTGCGGCGGCAAAAAAGGTTGGTGGGTCGCGGCTGCTTGTGGGCTTCGTGTCCGCGCGGGTGCAGCTGCTGCAACAAAGAGTCCGGCGTTGTTTCCGCTGCCACGACGTTGGCCATGTGGCAGCGAAGTGCAGCAGTGCACAGGACAGGAGCCAGCAGTGCTTCAGGTGCGGCCAAGCCAGGCACAAGCAACACCAGTGCTCGGCAGCACCTCACTGCCCGGTCTGCGAGGCGGCAGGACAGCCTGCAGACCACAAGGTGGGAAGCGCTGCGTGCGCCAGGGCCGGCACCTCGAGGAAGAGGAGGGATGGACGGAATAGAGGAAGGGAGCCAGCGGTAGCTAATCCAAATGCCCCAGCCAGGCAAGAGGAGGTGCAACACATGGACACCAAATAATGGGTCTCCGTGTGTTGCAGGCGAACATAAACCACTGCGCCAGGGCCCAGGACTTATTGGTCCAAAGCCTGGCGCAGTGGTCTATTCAGGTGGCGGTTGTTGCGGAGCCCTACAGTGTCCCCGCACGTGATAACTGGGTCGCAGACAACACCGGGGTGGTGGCTATTATCACCCAGGTAGCTGCGGGCTCCCCGCCTTTCACACTAGTCGAGAGGGGTGCGGGATGCGTCGCGGCACTTGTCGGCGATCTAGTTGTCGTCGGTGTCTACTTTTCCCCCAATCGAACTCTTGCGGAGTTTGAAGAGTTCCTAATCCGCTTGGGGGAAATGATAGACCGACATCGTCCGGCGGAGGTGCTGGTCGCGGGGGACCTCAACGCTAAGTCGAGCATGTGGGGCTCCGCAACGACGACTGAGCGTGGTACGACGCTCTCGGAGTGGGTAGTTGCCTCTGACTTGTCTGTCCTCAATCGGGGGACGACCAACACCTGCGTGCGAAGGCTGGGCGGGTCCGTGGTGGACGTAACGTTCGCAAGCCCGGCCCTAGCGCGCCGAGTTCACGGGTGGCGAGTGTTGGATGATGTGGAGGCTCTCTCGGCCCATCTCTACATCCAATTCGAGATCTCCACTCATCCGGCGGTGCCGTCAGCTGTAGGTCGCACCTCGCGAGAGGACGGACCGCGGTGGCAACTGAGGTGCCTCGACAAGGGACTTCTGGAGGAAGCTGCGATAGTGCAAGCCTGGCTGCCCCAGAGCTTGGCGTCTGCAGAAGACGCCGCAAACTGGGCGCAGAGGGCAATGACGCGTATCTGCGACGCGTCAATGCCCCGCTCCGGGCGCCGCCCTCAACGGCGGCAAGTGTACTGGTGGTCGGGTAAGATCGCTCAATTGCGCAACATCTGCATTGAGGCGAGACGCCTTTACACGCACTATCGCAGGCGGGCACGCCGGCAGCAGGAGGAGGAGGACCGGCTGTACTGCGCCTACGTCGAGGCGAAGAAAGCGCTGCAGGAGGAGATCGGTCGTGCGAAAGGCGAGGCGCACGACGAAGCTCTCGCGGGGATAGATCGGGACCCGTTCGGAACGCCGTACCGGATGGTGCGCGGCAAGCTCCGAACTTGGGCCCCACCTTTGACGCAGACACTCCCACCGGATACTCTCCGAGGGGTGCTGTCGTCTCTGTTCCCGCAGCGGGCCAATTTTACACCTCCATCAATGGCCCGCCCTGCAGCGCAAGAGGAGGAGGACGAGAGCGTCGTACCAGAGGTGCTGGAGGAAGAGCTGGAGGAAGCTGTGAGGCGATCTCGGGGCAAAACCACCGCCCCAGGGCTCGACGGCATTCCCGGGCGCGTAGTTGCTTTGGCCCATTCTATCTTGGGGCCAAGCATTCGAGGGCTATTTACTGCCTGTCTGGCTCAAGCCATAATTCCACAGTGGTGGAAGACAGGCAGACTAGTCCTCATCAAGAAGGAGGGGCGCC
Organism: Eueides isabella; assembly: GCA_019049475.1. Classification (NCBI taxonomy): domain Eukaryota; kingdom Metazoa; phylum Arthropoda; class Insecta; order Lepidoptera; family Nymphalidae; genus Eueides; species Eueides isabella. The sequence goes on from CM032386.1 coordinate 1,816,355, forward strand.
CGGCGAACTCAGCCTCGGCTTATAGGCCGATAGTGCTGTTGAGCGAGATCGCCAAGCTCTTCGAGAGGGTGGTAGCGAGGAGGCTACAGCAGCACCTCGAGAGGACAGGTCCAAACCTCTCGGACAGCCAGTATGGCTTCCGAAGTGGACGCTCCACGGTGGATGCCATACTGCAGGTGAAGTCCCACGCGCAGGACGCAGTGGCTCGGGGGGAAGGAGTCTTGGCGGTGTCTTTAGACATCGCCAACGCTTTTAATTCCATGCCCTGGCACTGCATCAATGAGGCACTCATCTACCATCGGGTGCCTCCGTACCTGCGCCGCATCATCGGGGCTTACCTCTCCGAGAGGTCTGTGACCTTCCTGGAAAGCTCCGGCTGGGGAGTTTGGGAGGTGTTGTGCGGTGTTCCACAGGGATCGGTGCTGGGTCCGATCCTCTGGAACATCGGTTACGACTGGGTGCTTCGGGGTAGCACCCTGCCGGGGGTTAAGGTCCTCTGCTACGCTGATGACACGCTTGTCTTAGCGCAGCAGAGGACCTATCGCGAGGCAGTAGTGCTCGCGACAGCTGGCGTGGCTCACGTCGTCGGGCGGATTCGGCGGCTGGGTCTGGAGGTTGCACTAGACAAGTCTGAGGCAATCTACTTCAACGCTCCGAGGAGGGCCGCTCCACCAGAGGCCCACATCGTTGTCGGTGGTGTGACGATCGAGGTGAAGAGGAGCTTGAAGTACCTCGGACTTGTCTTGGACAACAGGTGGAGCTTTCGGGACCATTTTATACGACTGGTCCCGAGGCTGTTGAAGACAGCGGGGGCCTTGGCGCGCCTTTTGCCCAACGTTAGTGGGCCGCGCGCCTCGAGCCGTCGGCTGTACCACGGGGTTGTCCGATCGATGGCGCTGTACGGTGCTCCCGTATATATATATCCCGTATCACAAAGGACGATCGAGGCAGTTCGTCCAGTTTTCCGCCAGTGGTTAGCGAGGCGTCATGGCGTCCTAACCTTCCGCACCACACAGGTACTCTCAGGGCACGGTTGCTTTGGGAGATATCTGTGTCGGGTCGCTGGGAGGGAGCCCGACACCCGCTGCCACCACTGCGACTGCCTCGAAGAGACGGCCCAGCACACGCTGGAGGTGTGCCCAGCATGGGCGTCTCAACGTCGCGCATTGCGCGACGTCATAGGGGACGACCTTTCCCTGCCGGCCGTAGTCAAGGCCATGGCCGGCAGCGAGACGTCGTGGGACGCGGTCTCTTCCTTCTGCGAGGCAGTAGTGCTCGAGAAGGAGGCGGCGGAGCGGGCGAGGGAGGCTTCTTCCGAACTCGCCGTCCGCCGCAAAAGACCGGGTCGCCGGAGGGCGGCACACGATCGCCGCCTTCCGCCCTAATCGGCCAGAGGGCGGTCAGCTTGGGGAAGCTGATCGCCTACCAACCTGGCCCGAGAAGGCGCGCGCAGGTTGCTCCCGCGCGCTACTCAGAGCAGGCCGTCGGGGGTGGCCCACCACCCCCGACTCCGAGACGTGCCTAGCAGGCTCCCGTCGCCGAGGCTATGGACGAATCCATGGCACCCATAGCCCCGGCCTGTGACGGTCGAGGAGGAGCACCGTGAGGTTTTAGTGGGTAGTGTGGACGGCCTATATCTGCCGGTCTATTTGTCCCACATAACCCACTCGAGTCCCCTCTCGGGTGGAGTACCCGTAAAAAAAAAAAAAAAAAGGTTCCCAACAGGTCCGGACCTATCGGACCTGCAGTATGGCTTCCGCAGTGGGCGTTCGACGGTGGATGCCATACTCGAAGTGAAGTCCCATGCGCAGGATGCGGTTGCCCGGGGTGACGGGGTTTTGGCGGTGTCTTTAGACATCGCCAACGCTTTTAACTCCCTGCCCTGGCCCTGCATTAAGGAGGCACTTTTATATCATCGAGTGCCTCCATACCTGTGCCGCGTCATCGGGGCTTACTTGTCCGGGAGGTCCGTGATCTTTCCAGCTCCTGGTGGATGGGAGGAGTACGTGGTGTCATCCGGTGTTCCACAAGGATCGGTGCTGGGACCGATCCTCTGGAACATCGGATATGACTGGGTGCTGCGAGGCAGCAACTTGGGGGGAATAAATGTCCTCTGTTACGCCGATGACACGCTGGTCTTGGCGCAGCAGAGGACCTACCGGGAGGCGGCGGTCCTCGCGACGGCCGGGGTAGCCGATGTTGTCAGCCGCATTAGGCGGCTTGGTTTGGAAGTTGCCTTGGACAAGATCAAGGTATTATACTTTCATGCTCCTCGAAAGGGCCCACCACCAGATGCCCATATCGTCGTCGGTGGCGTCACAATTGACGTCAAAAGGAGCATAAAGTACCTCGGACTTGTTCTGGACGGTCGGTGGAGTTTCCGGGGCCACTTTTCATCTTTGGCCCCGAAACTGTTGAAGACGGCGGCGGCCTTGGCGCGCCTCTTGCCCAATGTGGATGGGCCGAGCGCCTCGAGCCGTCGGCTGTACACCGGAGTGGTCAGGGCGATGGCCCTCTACGGTGCCCCCGTATGGGCGGACGCCCTGGACCGGCACAACATCACTCTGCTGCGACGGGCGCAGAGTGTGATGGCCATCCGGGCGATACGGGGGTATCGGACCATCTCCGGTGAGGTGGCGTGCGTGCTGGCCGGAGTCATGCCGTGGGACCTGGACGCGACTGCTCTGGCGTCGGTCTATTGCCGGCGTCGGGGCCTTGTGTCCGGGGCCGCGGCAGGGTCAGCACCACAAGAGGAGGGGCGGGATGCCGCATTGGAGGTGTGGGTTAGCGAGGCGTCACGGCGTCCTAACCTTCCGCACCACGCAGGTGCTCACGGGGCATGGTTGCTTCGGGGGTTACCTGTGTCGGATAGCTGGGAGGGAGCCCGATGCCCGCTGCCACCACTGCGACGACTGCCTCGACGAGACGGCCCAGCACACGCTGGAGGTGTGCCCAGCTTGGGTGTCTCAACGTCGCGCTCTGCGCGACGTCATTGGGGACGACCTCTCCCTGCCGGCCGTGGTCAAGGCCATGGCTGGTAGCGAGACGTCGTGGGACGCGGTCTCTTCCTTCTGCGAGGCAGTGGTGCTCGAGAAGGGAACGTGCGAGGGAGGCATCAGCCGAACTCGCTATCCGCCGCAAAAGACCGGGTCGCCGGAGGGCGGCACACGACCGCCGCCTTCCGCCCTAATGAGCCAGAGGGCGGTCAGCTTGGGGAAGCTGATCGCCTACTAACCTGGCCCGAGTAGGCGCGCGCAGGTTGCTCCCGCGCGCTACTCTGAGAAGGCCGTCGAGGGTGACCACACCACCCTTGACTCCGCGAGAGTCCCTCCGTGCTTCGGCACGCAAGCCCCACGAATCTGCGGGGGGCGAAGACTACCGGTGTGTTGCGGGGGAAGGGCCCGAGAAGGGCGGAGTAGAGGGAGGGCCTGGAAGGGGCGGAGAGTTGGTTGTGCCCGAGGTGGGCGTAGTAGAGAATGTGCCTGTAGAAGGCGGAGAGTTAGTTGTGCCGGAAGTAGGCGGTGTACTTGGAGGAGGATTGCCTCAGATAAATCTAGGGGCGTTAAAAGAGGCGACAGTAGTGCTAGAGAGATGTGATTCTGTTGTGGGGGCTTCGACTTTGCGCAGCGGTTTGCGGTCGAGGCGAGAGTCTCTCTCGTCAGGCACAAAGTTCTGGGGTGTGGACTCAGACACGGAGAGTTTTGCGTCAGTCGGGTCACAAAGATCAATGGCAAGGGCGCCGTATTTAAAAGATAGGAGGAAACGGCCCCGTAATCCAAGTGACCAATCAGGTTCTTCTGGAGATGGAGAGCTTGATAGACCAGCGCCGAAAGTTGCCGCCAGCAAGAAAGGCAAACGACGGCCAACAACATCTGGCCAACGGGTAGGTCTGGCAGAGACGAAGGGGAGCGCCCGAATACAGGAGGTACAGCTGAGGGCGACAGAAAAGCTGTCTGAAGAAGTAGTGGGCGTTCGCAGCAGGGCTAACTCCAGCCTCTCAAATATGTCCCTGCTTTCGGAAGTCGAACCAGAGGAGACGAGTTTGGCGTCTGACCTTAAAGGTCAGGTTGCTGACAGCCTGGCCATAATCCAGAAAGTCGCTACCAGGTCAGGTAACCTGAAGGGTACATTTACCAAGGCCCTGAAGGAAGCGACCAGAGCAATCGCGATCGCAGTGGATGTTCTAGTCCAGCGCACGGCGACCGAGGAAGTAGCGCAACTGCGCAATCACAATGCCCGTCTTCAAAACGAGCTAAGTGAGATGCGTAAGGAAATGAGTGCATTGCGAAAGGAGATAAACTGTGATCGGCAACTGCAAGAAAGTCCGGCCCAAAGACGCGGATCGGGAAAATCACAATCTGTTGACTCAGATGAGGTAATGCGAAAAATCATGATACAGGTCGGCACCATGGTTAGCACCCGTCTTGAGGCCATCGAGGTGAGACTCCTGCCGGCGAAGAGATTGCGTCCGCCACTAGCGTCCGACAGGCTGCTTGTCGAGGCTGCATCAGCACTGAAGTCGAGTCAGAAGGGGGTGACCACGCTTATGGCCCCTGCCAACCCTGCCTCCACGAAAGGAAAGAAGCCCAAGCAAGACAAGGGCAAGAATAAGAGTAGTAAGCGGCCAGCTCCGCTAGCAGTAGATATCTCTTCGCCGATGGAGCATTGTTGCGAAGAAGAAAACCAAAAAGAAGGCGGTTACCCAACAGCAACAGCAGAGGACGGGACCAAAAACAAAGAAAGTTCCGAAACTTCGACTACCTCGGTCGGCTGCGATAGTGCTGAAGCTGCAGCCTGCAGCTACGGAGAATAACGTCACGTACGCTCAAGTGCTTACCCAGCTCAAAGAGAAAGTAAGTCTTGGGGACTTGGGCATAAATGACGTTAGGTTCCGAGTAGCTGCAACCGGCAGTAGAGTGCTGGAGCTCCCGGGTACCAGTAGCGGCGAAAAAGCAGACGCTCTGGCGCAGCAATTGCGTGGAGTCATTAGCGGGAGATCTCGTTCGATGTCGACATCTTCTCGGGGTCGCTTCTGGGCGGCCTCGGAATCGGAGGCAGAGAGCTCAGATCTCAATGGGAGCACAGAGGTCAAACGTGGGAACTGAGGCACGGAAGTATCGGAAGAGACCCAGAAGTAGGGACATCAACTCTGGCTCTTCGGGGACTGAGGAGACGAGGGACAGGCCGAAAGTCAAAGCAACTGCGGTCAGGCGTCAAGTACTCCGACTCGATGCGGAACAAGAAGTGGCCGCTATAGCAGATACGGTGCAGAGAGCAAACTCCAGGCTCTCAGACGCCCCAGGCTTACGGCCGAAAGGCCCGTTAGTGCAAGATTTCCAGCACCAAGTGAACAGTAGCCTGGCCATAATTAATAAAGTGGCCAGCAGGTCCGGCAACCTTAAGGGCACTTTTACGAAAGCCCTTAAGGAGGCCGCTGGCGCTATAAATACGGCTGTGGAGATCTTGGCAAACAAGACTGCCAACGAGGAGGTGACTCAGTTACGTGCGACGAACACCCGCCTAACTGAAGAGGTCACTGAGCTGCGGAAGGAAATAGCTCTTATGAGAGCTGACCTCGAGCGCTCTAGAGCCGTGAGGCGGGAACCCGAGAGGAAGGAGGACGTGGCTCGTTCAGTGATGGTGCAGGTGAGCACATTGCTGAACAAGCGGCTGGCGGCGCTGGAGGACAGGCTTCTTCCGGCTAAGCCAGTACGCCCTCCGCTGGCGGCGGACAGAAAGCGCCAGGCAGCCGTCCTAGGGGTAGTGGCGGAGCCTACTGTGGCCACCCTGGTGGCGCCCGCAAACCCGGGTCCGAAGCAGAAGCAGGCACCAACAAAACAAAAGGGGAAGCAAAATAAAACGCCGAAGAAATCCTCAAAAGCGACGCCAGTGGAGCCACGTCCTCTGCCTCCTGCCCCGGCTCAGTTGACCGAGGGTTGGAGTGTCGTCGTGCGAAAAGGGAAATCGAAGACGACAGTAGCCCAGGCTAAGCAGACAATGCAGAAGGCAAAAATTGCTAGCCGCCCAAAGCTGCGTCCGCCACGATCGGCGGCTGTGACACTTACTTTACAGCCGGCCGCCGCCCAGAAGGAGATATCCTACCGAGACGTTCTTACCCAAATCAAGCAAGCCGTGAAGTTGGACGATTTGGGTATACAGGACGTGCGGCTCAGGGTCGCCTCTACTGGTGCCAGGGTTCTGGAGTTACCTGGCACCAGTAGCGGTGAAAAGGCGGATGCCCTCGCCCAACGGCTGCGGATGGTGTTCGACGCGAGTGACGTGCTGGTCGCAAGACCGGTGAAGTGTGCAGAGTTGAGGGTCAGTGGCCTAGACGACTCTGCAACTTCAGAGGAGGTGGCGCACGCAGTGAGCCGAGTCGCAGGCTGCGATGTCGGATCTGTAAAGGTGGGCGAGATCCGGCAGGACCGCAACGGCTTAGGCACAGCTTGGGTCCGCTGCCCTATTGCAGCGGCCAAAAAGGTCAGAGGTTCGCGGCTCCTTGTGGGCTTCGTGTCGGCGCGAGTGCAACTGCTGCAACAGCGAGTCCGGCGTTGTTTCCGCTGCCACGACGTTGGCCATGTGGCAGCGAAGTGCAGCAGTGCGCAGGACAGGAGCCAGCAATGCTTCAGGTGCGGCCAAGCCGGGCACAAGCAACACCAGTGCTCGGCGGCACCTCACTGCCCGGTCTGCGAGGCGGTAGGACAGCCTGCAGACCACAAGGTGGGAAGCGCTGCATGCGCCAGGGCCGGCACCTCGAGGAAGAGGAGGGAAGGCCGGAAGGGAGGAAGGGAGCCAGCGGTGGCTAATCCAAATGCCCCAGCCAGGCAAGAGGAGGTGCAACACATGGACACCAAATAATGGCTCTCCGTGTGTTGCAGGCGAACATAAACCACTGCGCCAGGGCCCAGGACTTATTGGTCCAAAGCCTGGCGCAGTGGTCTATTCAGGTGGCGGTTGTTGCGCAGCCCTACAGTGTCCCCGCACGTGATAACTGGGTCACAGACAACACCGGGGTGGTGGCTATTATCACCCGGGGGGCTGCGGGCTCCCCGCCTTTCTCACGAGTAGAGAGGGGTGCGGGATGCGTCGCGGCACTTGTCGGCGATCTAGTTGTCGTCGGTGTCTACTTTTCCCCCAATCGAACTCTTGCGGAGTTTGAAGAGTTCCTAATCCGCTTGGGGGAAATGATAGACCGACATAGTCCGGCGGAGGTGCTGGTGGCGGGGGACCTCAACGCGAAGTCGAGCGCTTGGGGCTCTGCAACGACGACTGAGCGTGGTACGACGCTCTCGGAGTGGGTAGTTGCCTCTGGGTTGTCTGTTCTCAATCAAGGGACGACCAACACCTGCGTGCGAAGGCTGGGCGGGTCCGTGGTGGACGTAACGTTCGCAAGCACGGCCCTAGCGCGCCGTGTTCATAGTTGGCGAGTGTTGGATGATGTGGAGACTCTCTCGGACCATCTCTACATCCAATTCGAGATCTCCACTCATCCGACGGTGCCGTCAGCTGTAGATCGCACCTCGCGAGAGGACGGACCGCGGTGGCAACTGAGGTGCCTCGACAAGGGACTTCTGGAGGAAGCTGCGATAGTGCAAGCCCGGCTGCCCCAGAGCTTGGCGTCTGCAGAAGACGCCGCAAACTGGGCGCAGAAGGCAATGACGCGTATCTGTGACGCGTCAATGCCCCGTTCCGGGCGCCGCCCTCAACGGCGGCAAGTGTACTGGTGGTCGGGTGAGATCGCTCAATTGCGAAACATCTGCATTGAGGCGAGACGCCTTTACACGCACTATAGCAGGCGGGCACGCCGGCAGCAGGAGGAGGAGGGCCGGCTGTACAGCGCCTACGTCGAGGCGGAGAAAGCGCTGCAGGAGGAGATCGGTCGTGCGAAAGGCGAGGGGCACGACGAAGCTCTCGCGGGGATAGACCGGGACCCGTTCGGAACGCCGTACCGGATGGTGCGCGGCAAGCTCTGGACTTGGGCCCCGCCTTTGACGCAGACACTCCCGCCGGATACTCTCCGAGGGGTGCTGTCGTCTCTGTTCCCGCAGCGGGCCAACTTTACACCTCCATCAATGGCGGATTCGGCGGCTGGGTCTGGAGGTTGCACTAGACAAGTCTGAGGCAATCTACTTCAACGCTCCGAGGAGGGCCGCTCCACCAGAGGCCCACATCGTCGTCGGCGGTGTGACGATTGAAGTGAAGAGGAGCATGAAGTACCTCGGACTTGTCTTGGACAACAGGTGGAGTTTTTGGGACCATTTTATACGAATGGTCCCGAGGCTGTTGAAGACAGCGGGGGCCTTGGCGCGCCTTTTGCCCAACGTAAGTGGGCCGCGCGCCTCGAGCCGTCGGCTGTACACCGGAGTGGTCCGATCGATGGCGCTGTACGGTGCTCCCGTATGGGCGGATGCCCTGAACCGGCAAAACGTCGTCCTGCTGCGGCGGGTGCAGAGGATGATGGCCATCAGGGTGGTACGGGGGTACAGGACCATCTCCGGTGAGGTGGCGTGTGTGCCGGCAGGAGTCCTGCCGTGGGACCTGGACGCGATTGCTCTGGCGTCGGTCTATTGCCGGCGTCGAGGTCTTGCGTCCGGGGCTTCGGCAAGGTCAGCACCACAGGAGGAGGCGCGGGATGCCGCATTGCAAGAGTGGGAGTCCCGGCTGGCAACACCAACCGCCGGCCGGAGGACGATCGAGGCAGTTCGTCCAGTTTTCCGCCAGTGGTTAGCGAGGCGTCATGGCGTCCTAACCTTCCGCACCACACAGGTACTCTCAGGGCACGGTTGCTTTGGGAGATATCTGTGTCGGGTCGCTGGGAGGTAGCCCGACACCCGCTGCCACCACTACGACTGCCTCGAAGAGACGGCCCAGCACACTCTGGAGGTGTACCCAGCCTGAGCGTCTCAACGTCGCGCATTGCTCGGCGTCAAAGGGGACGACCTTTCCCTGCTTGCCGTAGTCAAGGCCATGGCCGGCAGCGAGACGTCGTGGGACGCGGTCTCTTCCTTCTGCGAGGCAGTGGTGCTCGAGAAGGAGGCGGCGGAGCGGGCGAGGGAGGCTTTTTCCGAACTCGCCGTCCGCCGCAAAAGACTGGGTCGCCGGAGGGCGGCACACGATCACCGCCTTCCGCCCTAATCGGCCAGAGGGCGGTCAGCATGGGGAAGCTGATCGCCTACTAACCTGGCCCGAGTAGGCGCGCGCAGGTTGCTCCCGCGCGCTGCTCAGAGCAGGTCGTCGAGGGTGGCCCACCACCCCCGACTCCGAGACGTGCCTAGCAGGCTCCCGTCGCCGAGGCTATGGACGAATCCATGGCCCCCATAGCCCCGGCCTGTGACGGTCGAGGAGGAGCACCGTGAGGTTTTAGTGGGTAGTGTGGACGGCCTATATCTGCCGGTCCATTAGTCCCACATAACCCACTCGAGTCCCCACTCGGGTGGCGTACCCGTAAAAGGGTTTCCTCACGATAAAAAAAAAAAAAAAGGTTCCCAAGGGAGTTGCTGGTCCTCCTACTGGGCGCGTCCCCAGGTGGCGGATAGGGGAAACCACTCGCTCTTGCGGGCGGGGGGACCGGGAGTTTTTCCCGGCGCGGACCAAAACCAGCAAGGCATGGGCGTGCCTTTAGTCCATCGTTATGGACACGGCCTAGGGGAGCACACCCCGACAGAAAAGCCAAAGCTGTGGATCAGCAACCAAACAACATGTCGGCAAACAAAAATTCAATCATACCGCAGGAGGGTACCAGCCAGTCTGGAGAATCCCTCCGTGCTACGGCACGCAAGCCCCACGAATCTGCGGGGGGCAACGTTTACCGATGTGTTGCGGGAGAGGTGCCTGAGAAGGGCGGAGAGTGTGTGGTGGCTGCAGAAGGCAGCGTTGGAGTGTTGCCTGAGAAGGGCGGTGTAGAAATGGTGGCCGAGACGGGCGATGAAATTGTAGTGGCCAAGGAGGTTGCGGCAGTTGCGGTGCCCGATAAGGGTGGAGCAGGAGGTATTGGGCCAATTATAGGTGGAGTTGAGGCTTCTGTGCCTAAAAGTGGAGGGATTGCGCTCAAGAGTGCTAAAGTGATTCTCGAGCGGCTGGACCTGGCGGAATGCACATCCGTTAGTAGTGGAAGGTCCCGCTCGATGTCTACATCTTCACGGAGTCGCTTTTGGGTGGCTTCGGAGTCAGAGGCGGAGAGCTGCATCTCGATGGAGTCGCAAAGATCGAATGTGGGGGCTGAGGCGAGAAAATACCGAAAGAGACCCAGAAGTAAAATCAGCAACTCTGGCTCTTCCGAAACTGAGGAGAAACGGGAGAATCCGAAGATTAAGATTACTGCGGCCCGGCGTCAAGAGCTCCGGCTTGATGCGGAGGAGGAAGTCGCTGCTATAGCGGGAATGGTGCAGAGGGCAAACTCCAGGCTCTCAGACTCCCCGGACTTGGTGAGGCCAAATCCTGATGGCCCATTGGTGCAAGACCTTCAGCACCAAGTTGAAAATAGCCTAGCCATAATTCACAAAGTCGCCAGAAGGTCCGGCAACCTTAAGGGCACATTCACAAAAGCCCTTAAGGAGGCCGCTGGCGCTATAAACACGGCTATGGAAATATTGGCGAATAAGACTGCCAACGAGGAAGTGATTCAGTTGCGCGCGGCGAATGCCCGCTTAACTGGAGAACTCACTGAGTTGCGCAAGGAGATGGCTCTACTGAGATCGGACTTAGAGCGCTCAAGGGCCGTTAGGGGAGAACCTGCGAGTGAAGGGAGGAAGGAGGACGTGGCTCGTTCAGTAATGGTGCAGGTGAGCACATTGCTGAACACGCGACTGGCGGCGCTGGAGGATAGGCTTCTTCCGGCTAAGCCAGTACGCCCTCCACTGGCGGCGGATAGAAAGCGCCAGGAGGTCGCCTCATGGGTAGTGGCAGAGCCTACTGTGGCGACCCTGGTGGCGCCAGCAAACCCAGCTCCTAAGCAGAAGCAGGCGCCAACTAAAAAGAAGGCAAAGCCCAGTAAGAAGCTGAAGCAAGCCCCACAACCGACACCAGTGGAGCCACGTTCTCTGCCTCCGGCCCCAGCTCAATTGACTGAGGGTTGGAGTGTTGTCGTGCGAAAGGGCAAGTCAAAGACGGCAACAACTCAAGCCAAGTAGAACATGCAGAAGGCAAAATCTGCTAGCCGCCCAAAGTTGCGTCCCCCACGATCGGCGGCCGTAACTCTTACGTTACAGCCGGCCGCCGCCCAGAAGGAAATGTCCTATCGCGACGGCCTTACCCAGATAAAGCAGGCGGGGAAATTGGAAGATCTGGGTATTAAGGACGTGCGACTTAGGGTTGCATCTACTGGTGCCAGGGTTCTGGAGTTACCTGGCACCGATAGCAGCGAGAAGGCGGATGCCCTAGCTCAACGGCTGCGTGGGGTGCTCGACGCCAATGAGGTGCTGGTTGCGAGACCGATGAAGTGTGCAGAGTTGAGGGTCAGTGGCCTAGACGACTCTGCTACTTCGGAGGAGGTGGCGCAAGCCGTCAGCCGAGTTGGCGGTTGCGATGTCGGGTTGATCAAAGCAGGAGAGATCCGGCAGGACCGCCACGGTTTGGGCACAGTGTGGGTCCGCTGCCCTATTACTGCAGCGAAAAAAGTGAGTGGGTCGCGGCTCCTTGTGGGCTTTGTCTCTGCGCGGGTGCAACTGCTGCAGCAGCGTGTCCGGCGTTGTTTCAGCTGCCACGACGTTGGCCATGTTGCCGCCAAGTGCAGCAGTGCGCAGGACAGGAGCCAGCAGTGCTTCAGGTGCGGCCAAGCCAGGCACAAGCAACACCAGTGCTCGGCAGCACCTCACTGCCCGGTCTGCGAGGCGGCAGGACAGCCCGCAGACCATAAGGAGGGAAGCGCTGCATGCGCCAGGGCCGGCACCTCGAGAAAGAGGAAGGACGGCAGGAAGGGAGGGAGGGGGCCAGCGGTGCCCGAACCCAATGCCCCAGCCAGGCAAGAGGAGGTGCAACACATGGAAGCCCAATAATGGCTCTCCATGTGTTGCAGGCGAACATAAACCACTGCGCCAGGGCCCAGGACTTATTGGTCCAAAGCCTGGCGCAGTGGTCTATTCAGGTGGCGGTTGTTGCGGAGCCCTACAGTGTCCCCGCACGTGATAACTGGGTCGCAGACAACACCGGGGTGGTGGCTATTATCACCCAGGTAGCTGCGGGCTCCCTGCCTTTCTCACGTGTCGAGAGGGGTGCGGGATGCGTCGCGGCACTTGTCGGCGATCTAGTTGTCGTCGGTGTCTACTTTTCCCCCAATCGAACTCTTGCGGAGTTTGAAGAGTTCCTAATCCGCTTGGGGGAAATGATAGACCGACATAGTCCGGCGGAGGTGCTGGTGGCGGGGGACCTCAACGCGAAGTCGAGTGTGTGGTGCTCTGCAACGACGACTGAGCGTGGTACGACGCTCTCGGAGTGGGTAGTTGCCTCTGACTTGTCTGTCCTCAATCGAGGGACGACCAACACCTGCGTGCGAAGGCTGGGCGGGTCCGTGGTGGACGTAACGTTCGCGAGCCCGGCCCTAGCGCGCCGTGTTCACGGTTGGCGAGTGTTGGATGATGTGGAGACTCTCTCGGACCACCTCTACATCCAATTCGAGATCTCCACTCATCCGACGGTGCCGTCAGCTATAGGTCGCACCTCAGCAGAGAGGACGGACCGCGGTGGCAACTGAGGTGCCTCGACAAGGGACTTCTGGAGGAAGCTGCGATAGTGCAAGCCTGGCCGCCCCAGAGCTTGGCGTCTGCAGAAGACGCCGCAAACTGGGCGCAGAGGGCAATGACGCGTATCTGCTGACGCGTCAATGCCCCGCTTCCGGGCGCCGCCCTCAACGGCAGCAAGTGTACTGGTGGTCGGGTGAGATCGCTCAATTGCGCAACATCTGCATTGAGGCGAGACGCCTTTACACGCACTATCGCAGGCGGGCACGCCGGCAGCAGGAGGAGGAGGACCGGCTGTACTGCGCCTACGTCGAGGCGAAGAAAGCGCTGCAGGAGGAGATCGGTCGTGCGAAAGGCGAGGCGCACGACGAAGCTCTCGCGGGGATAGACCGGGACCCGTTCGGAACGCCGTACCGGATGGTGCGCGGCAAGCTCCGGACTTGGGCCCCGCCTTTGACGCAGACACTCCCGCAGGATACTCTCCGAGGGGTGCTGTCGTCTCTGTTCTCGCAGCGGGCCAATTTTACACCTCCACTAATGGCCCGCCCTGCAGCGCAAGAGGAGGAAGACGAGAGCGTCGTACCAGAGGTGCTGGAAGAGGAGCTGGAGGAAGCTGTGAGGCGATCTCGGGGCAAAACCACCGCCCCAGGGCTCGACGGCATTCCCGGGCGCGGAGTTGCATTGGTCCATTCTATCTTGGGGCCAAGCATTCGAGGGCTATTTACTGCCTGTCTGGCTCAAGCCATAATTCCACAGTGGTGGAAGACAGGCAGACTAGTCCTCATCAAGAAGGAGGGGCGCCCGGCGGAAGTCAGCCTTCGGCTTATAGGCCGATTGTGCTGTTGAGCGAGATCGCCAAGCTCTTCGAGAGGGTGGTAGCGAGGAGGCTACACCAGCACCTCGAGAGGACAGGTCCAAACCTCTCGGACAGCCAGTATGGCTTCCGAAGTGGACGCTCCACGGTGGATGCCATACTGCAGGTTAAGTCCCTTGCGCAGGACGCAGTGGCTCGGGGCGAAGGAGTCTTGGCGGTGTCTTTAGACATCGCCAACGCTTTTAACTCCATGCCCTGGCCCTGCATCAATGAGGCACTCATTTACCATCGGGTGCCTCCATACCTGCGCCGCATCATCGGGGCTTACCTCTCCGAGAGGTCTGTGACCTTTCCTGGAAGCTCCGGCTGGGGAGTTTGGGAGGTGTCGTGCGGTGTTCCACAGGGATCGGTGCTGGGTCCGATCCTCTGGAACATCGGTTACGACTGGGTGCTTCGGGGTAGCACCCTGCCGGGGGTAAAGGGCCTCTGCTACGCTGATGACACGCTGGTCTTAGCGCAGCAGAGGACCTATCGCGAGGCAGCAGTGCTCGCGACAGCTGGCGTGGCTCACGTCGTCGGGCGGATTCGACGGCTGGGTCTGAAGGTTGCACTAGACAAGTCTGAGGCAATCTACTTCAATGCTCCGAGGAGGGCCGCTCCACCAGAGGCCCACATCGTCGTCGGCGGTGTGACGATCGGGGTGAAGAGGAGCATGAAGTACCTCGGACTTGTCTTGGACAACAGGTGGAGCTTTCCGGGACCATTTTATACGACTGGTCCCGAGGCTGTTGAAGACAGCGGGGGCCTTGGCGCGCCTTTTGCCCAACGTTAGTGGGCCGAGCGCCTCGAGCCGTCGGCTGTACACCTGGAGTGGTCCGATCGATGGCGCTGTACGGTGCTCCCGTATGGGCGGACGCCCTGAACCGGCAAAACGTCGCCCTGCTGCGGCGGGCGCAGAGGGTGATGGCCATCAGGGTGATACGGGGGTACAGGACCATCTCCGGTGAGGTGGCGTGTGTGCTGGCAGGGGTCCTGCCGTGGGACCTGGACGCGATTGCTCTGGCGTCGGTCTATTGCCGGCGTCGAGGTCTTGCGTCCGGGGCTTCGGCAAGGTCAGCACCACAGGAGGAGGAGCGGGATGCCGCATGGCAAGAGTGGGAGTCCCGGCTGGCAACACCAACCGCCGGCCGGAGGACGATCGAGGCAGTTCGTCCAGTTTTCCGCCAGTGGTTAGCGAGGCGTCATGGCGTCCTAACCTTCCGCACCACACAGGTACTCTCAGGGCACGGTTGCTTTGGGAGATATCTGTGTCGGGTCGCTGGGAGGGAGCCCGACGCCCGCTGCCACCACTGCGACTGCCTCGAAGAGACGGCCCAGCACACGCTGGAGGTGTGCCCAGCCTGGGCGTCTCAACGTCGCGCATTGCGCGACGTCATAGGGGACGACCTTTCCCTGCCGGCCGTAGTCAAGGCCATGGCCGGCAGCGAGACGTCGTGGGACGCGGTCTCTTCCTTCTGCGAGGCAGTGGTGCTCGAGAAGGAGGCGGCGGAGCGGGCGAGGGAGGCTTCTTCCGAACTCGCCGTCCGCCGCAAAAGACCGGGTCGCCGGAGGGCGGCACACGATCGCCGCCTTCCGCCCTAATCGGCCAGAGGGCGGTCAGCTTGGGGAAGCTGATCGCCTACTAACCTGGCCCGAGTAGGCGCGCGCAGGTTGCTCCCGCGCGCTGCTCAGAGCAGGCCGTCGAGGGTGGCCCACCACCCCCGACTTCGAGACGTGCCTAGCAGGCTCCCGTCGCCGAGGCTATGGACGAATCCATTGCACCCATAGCCCCGGCCTGTGACGGTCGAGGAGGAGCACCGTGAGGTTTTAGTGGGTAGTATGGACGGCCTATATCTGCCGGTCCTATTAGTCCCACATAACCCACTCGAGTCCCCACTCGGGTGGCGTACCCGTAAAAGGGTTTCCTCACGATAAAAAAAAAAAAAAAAAAAAAAAAAAAAAAAAAAAAGGTTAGGTTAGGTTAGGTTAGGTTAGGTCCCAAGGGAGTTGCTGGTCCTCCTACTGGGCGCGTCCCCAGGTGGCGGATAGGGGAAACCACTCGCTCTTGCGGGCGGGTGGACCGGGAATTTTTCCCGGCGCGGACCAAAACCAGCGAGGCATGGGCGTGCCTTTAGTCCATTGTTATGGACACGGCCTAGGGGAGCACACCCCGACAGAAAAGCCGAAGCTGGGGATCAGCAACAAACAACATGTCGGTATTCAGGAATAATTTACTACCGCAGGAGGGAACCAGCAATGGAGAATCCCTCCGTGCTACGGCACGCAAGCCCCACGAATCTGCGGGGGGCCCAGTTTATCGATGTGTTGCGGGGAAGGAGCCTGAGAAGGGCGGTGTTGAGGATGGGCCTGTGAAAGGCGGAGATGTAGTTGTGCCCGAGATGGGCGGAGTTGAGAGTGCAGCGTTAGTCGTTGTGGAGTCGTTGCCTGAAGATGGCAGGGTAGAAAGGGCGGCTGAGAGGGGCCCTGTTTTAGGTGAAGGAGTGCCTCATAACATCGGAGGTGTGGTAAGGGAGGCAAGGGTCGTATTGGAGCGATTGGACGGTCCAAGATCAAGACGTGAATCTCTCTCGTCTGGTGGAAGGTTCTGGGGGGTGTCTGGGTCGAAGGACTCTGATACGGAGAGCCTTACGTCGGTTGGGTCCCAGAGAATCAATGTAAGGGCGTCTTTCGTAAAAGATAGAAGGAAGAGGCCCAGACATAGGAGTGACAAGTCAGGTTCTTCCGGAGAAGGGGAACTGGACAGACCGGCGCCGAAAATGGCGACTGGCAGAAAAGGAAGGGATAGGCCATCATCAACTGGCCAAGGAAAACAGCTGGCGGAAGCTAATGACAAGGCGCTTAAGGAGGAATCTCGGCTCAGGGTGGAAGCAGAAGTCGCTGAGAGAACCCTAGCCGTTCGAAGCAGGACAAATTCAACGCTATCGAATATGTCCTTGCTCTCTGGACTAGATTTGGAGGAGACCAGATTGACCTCTGACCTGAAAGGTCAAGTCTCTGAAAGCCTGGCGGTGATACAAAAGGTCGCCAGCAAATCTGGCAATCTAAAGGGCACGTTCACTAAGGCTCTTAAGGAGGCGGTTAAATCGATAGCCATAGCTGTTGATACGCTTGCTCAGCGCACGGTCACAGAGGAGGTGGCTAATTTACGTGCGTACAATAGCAAACTACAACAGGAGATGCTGGAGATGCAGAAACAGGTCAGTCTTTTACGGGCTGACCTTGATCGTAGTCGCACAAAGGATATGCCGGCTCTGACTCGGAAAAGTCCCAAAGCCGCCTCCCAAAGTTGTCAGTTTGAGGTTTCAGACGAACTTGCGAGAAACATCATGGTCCAGGTGGGCACCATGGTGAGCGCACGTTTAGAGGCTATCGAAGACAGGCTTCTGCCAGCAAAGGTGCTACGTCCTCCATTATCGTCTAGTCGACCACCTATGGATGTTGCCAAGCCATCGACGGCAAATGTGACAGTGGACAGAGTGACCACACTCATGCCCCCCGCCAACCCTGCCTTTACGAAAGGACAAAGGCCGCAAAAAGTCAAAGGCAAGGGACAGAAGAGCAAAGCAGCGCAAGCTCTCGAGCCGCGGCCTCTACCACCTGCTCCTGTCAACACAAATGAGGGGTGGAATGTGGTCACTAGGAGAAATAAGAAGATGAAGGAGATGTCTGCGCCACAGCAACCAAAAAGGAAGGCGGCGCCACAAAATTCAGCAGCAAAAACACATAAGCTACGTCCTCCTAGGTCGTCCGTAGTTGCGCTGAAGCTGCAGCCAGGTGCTAACAAGGAGATCACCTACAAAGACGTACTGCACCCAGATCAAGGAAAAAGTGGTCCTTGAAGATCTGGGTATCACGGACCTCAGGTTCAGAGTCGCTTCAACGGGAGCGAGGCTTCTCGAACTACCGGGTGTAAATACTGGGGAGAAGGCGGACGTTCTCGCGCAACAACTGCGGGGCGTACTTAACGCGGGCGACGTCCAAGTGTCGAGGCCCACAAGGTGTGTCGAGCTGAGGGTTACTGGCCTCGATGACTCAGTATCTCCAGAGGAAGTGGTGGCGGCTGTGAGTCGAGCAGGTGGCTGCGGGACTGATGCTGTAAAGGTTGGGGAAATTCGCCAAGACCGAAACGGGCTCGGTACGGCTTGGGTCCGCTGTCCAGTGGCAGCAGCGAAAAGAGTGAGCAGCGGAAGACTGTTGGTTGGCTTTGTGTCGGCACGTGTGCAGCTATTGAAGCCTCGCGTGCTGCGTTGCTTCCGATGCCACGAGGTGGGACATATGGGCGCAAAAAGAAGTAGTGCCATAGAAAGGAGTTCACTCTGCTTCCGTTGCGGGAAGCCTGGGCACAAGCAAAGTGGTTGCACTGCTCCAGCACACTGCCCCATTTGTGAAGAGGCACACAGGTCTGCAGATCACCTGGCAGGGGGAAGAGCTTGCGCAAAAATATGCGCCCAATGGAAGAGGAGGCGAGGTGGTGGGCAAAGGGCGGCAGGGCCGACAGGACGAAGCCAATCTAAAGCCCCAACGCAGGGCGAGGAGCTGCAGCAAATGGAGCATCAGTAATGGCGTTTCAGGTGCTGCAGGCGAACATCAACCACTGTGCCAGAGCCCAAGACTTATTGGTCCAAAGCCTGGCGCAACGGTCGATACAAGTGGCGGTTGTTGCGGAGCCGTACAGCGTGCCTGCGCGGGATAACTGGGTCGCGGACAACACCGGGGTGGTGACTATTATCACCCAGGTAGCTGCGGGCTCCCCGCCTTTCTCACGAGTCGAGAGGGGTGCGGGATGCGTCGCGGCACTTGTCGGCGACCTAGTTGTCGTTGGTGTTTACTTTTCCCCCAATCGAACTCTTGCAGAGTTCGAAGAGTTTCTCATTCGATTGGGGGAAATAGTAGAACGGCATCGCCCGGCGGAGGTGTTGGTAGCGGGCGATCTCAACGCCAAATCCAGCGTGTGGGGCTCCGCAACGACGGATGTGCGTGGTGTGACACTGTCGGAGTGGGTAATTGCCACCGGTTTGTCCGTCCTCAACCGGGGGACGACGAACACGTGTGTGCGAAGGCTGGGCGGGTCCGTCGTGGACGTAACGTTTGCGACCCCGGCCCTAGCGCGTCGTGTTCGGGGTTGGCGAGTGCTGGATGATGTGGAGACTCTCTCGGACCACCTCTACATCCAATACGAGATCTCCACACATCCGGCGGCGCCGCCAGCCCCCAGTCCAACCTCGCGAGAGTACGGACCGCGGTGGCAATTGGGTCGTCTCGACAGACAACTGCTGGAGGAAGCAGCGATAGTGGAATCCTGGCTGCCCCAGAGCTTGGCGTCTGCAGAAGACGCCGCCACCTGGGTGCAGGGGGCGTTGACGCGTATCTGTGACGCGTCAATGCCCCGTTCCGGGCGTCGCCCTCAGCGGCGACAAGTGTACTGGTGGTCGTGGGAGATCGCCCAACTGCGTAACACCTGCGTTGGTGCGAGACGCCAGTACAGCCACTATCGAAGACGGGTACAGAAGGTGCAGGAGGAGGAAGACCGACTGTACCAGGTCTATGTCGAGGCGAGGACGCGGCTGCAGGAGGCAATCGGTCGTGCGAAGGGCGAGTCGCACGATCGAATGATTGCGGGGATAGACCAAGACCCGTACGGGACGCCTTACCGGATGGTGATCGGTAGGCTACGGGCTTGGTCTCCACCACTGACGCAGACGCTCCGACCGGATATTCTCCGAGGGGTGCTGTCGTCGCTATTCCCGCAGCGGGCCAACTTTTCACCACCTCCTATGGCCCGCCCTGCAGCGCGAGAGGAGGAGGACAGTGTCGCACCACCGGTGGAGGAGGAGGAGCTCGAAGAAGCTATTCGCCGATCTCGGCACAAGAGCACCGCCCCTGGCCTGGATGGCATCCCCGGCCGGGCGCTAACTCTGGCCCTGAACACCATGGGGCCCAGAGTGCGAGGGCTATTCACTGCCTGTCTGGCTCAAGCCATAATTCCACAGCGGTGGAAGACAGGCAGGTTAGTCCTCATTAAGAAGGAGGGGCGTCCGGCGGATTCAGCCTCCGCCTATAGGCCTATCGTGCTCTTGAGCGAGATCGCCAAGCTCTTCGAGCGAGTTGTAGCGAGGAGGCTACAACGCCACTTGGAGGGGACAGGTCCGGACCTCTCGGACCTGCAGTATGGCTTCCGCAGTGGGCGTTCGACGGTGGATGCCATACTCGAGGTAAAGTCCCATGTGCAGGATGCGGTTGCTCGGGGTGACGGGATTTTGGCGGTGTCTTTAGACATCGCCAACGCCTTTAACTCTCTCCCCTGGCCCTGCATTAAGGAGGCACTTTTATACCACCGTGTGCCTCCATACCTGTGCCGTGTCATCGGGGCTTACCTGTCCGGGAGGTCCGTGATCTTTCCAGCTCCTGGTGGATGGGAGGAGTACGAGGTGTCATCCGGTGTTCCACAAGGATCGGTGCTGGGACCCATCCTCTGGAACATCGGATACGACTGGGTGCTGCGGGGCAGCAACTTGGGGGGAATAAAGGTCCTCTGTTACGCCGATGACACGCTGGTCTTGGCGCAGCAGAGGACCTACCGGGAGGCGGCGGTCCTCGCGACGGCCGGGATGGCCGATGTTGTCGGCCGCATCAGGCGGCTTGGTTTGGAGGTTGCCTTGAACAAGTCCGAGGCATTATACTTCCATGCTCCTCGAAAGGGCCCACCACCAGATGCCCATATCGTCGTCGGTGGCGTCACAATTAGACGTCAAAAGGAGCATGAAGTTCCTCGGACTTGTTCTGGACGGTCGGTGGAGTTTCCGGGGCCACTTTTCATCTTTGGCCCCGAAACTGTTGAAGACGGCGGCGGCCTTGGCGCGCCTTTTGCCCAATGTGGATGGGCCGAGCGCCTCGAGCCGTCGGCTGTACACCGGAGTGGTCAGGGCGATGGGCCTCTACGGTGCCCCCGGATGGGCGGGCGCCCCGGACCGGCACAACGTCACTCTGCTGCGACGGGCGCAGAGGGTGATGGCCATCCGGGCGATACGGGGGTATCGGACCATCTCCGGTGAGGTGGCGTGCGTGCTGGCCGGAGTCATGCCGTGGGACCTGGACGCGACTGCTCTGGCGTCGGTCTATTGCCGGCGTCGGGGCCTCGTGTCCGGGGCCGCGGCAAGGTCAGCACCACAAGAGGAGGCGCGGGATGCCGCATTGGAGGTGTGGGAGTCCCGGCTGGCAACACCAACCGCCGGCCGGAGGACGATCAAGGCTGTTCGTCCAGTCTTCCGCCAGTGGTTAGCGAGGCGTCACGGCGTCCTAACCTTCCGCACCACGCAGGTGCTCACGGGGCATGGTTGCTTCGGGGGTTACCTGTGTCGGATCGCTGGGAGGGAGCCCGATGCCCGCTGCCACCACTGCGACGACTGCCTCGACGAGACGGCCCAGCACACGCTGGAGGTGTGCCCAGCTTGGGCGTCTCAACGTCGCGCTCTGCGTGACGTCATTGGGGACGACCTTTCCCTTCCGGCCGTAGTCAAGGCCATGGCCGGCAGCGAGACGTCGTGGGACGCGGTCTCTTCCTTCTGCGAGGCAGTGGTGCTCGAGAAGGGGGCGGCGGAACGTGCGAGGGAGGCATCAGCCGAACTCGCTATCCGTCGCAAAAGACCGGGTCGCCGGAGGGCGGCACACGACCGCCGCCTTCCGCCCTAATGAGCCAGAGGGCGGTCAGCTTGGGGAAGCTGATCGCCTACTAACCTGGCCCGAGTAGGCGCGGGCAAGTTGCTCCCGCGCGCTACTCTGAGAAGGCCGTCGAGGGTGACCACACCACCCTTGACTCCGCGACGTGCCGACAGGCTCCCGCCGCCGCGCTTCACGGAAGACTCTAGTTCCCGTGTCGTGCGGCCAACTGGCGGTCGAGGAGGAGCATCGTGAGGTTTTAGTGGGTATTCGGACGGCCTACATCTGCCAGTCCGCGAGTCCCACATAACCGCGCTCGAGTCCCCACTCGGCCGGGTATCCGTAATCGGATTTCCTCACGTTAAAAAAAAAAAAAAAAAAAAAAAAAAAAAGGTTACGTTAGGTTAGGTTAGGTTAGGTTAGGTTCCCAAGGGAGTTCCCAAGGGAGTTGCTGGTCCTCCTACTGGGCGCGTCCCCAGGTGGCGGATAGGGGAAACCACTCGCTCTTGCGAGCGGGTGGACCGGGAGTTTTTCTCGGCGCGGACCAAAACCAGCGAGGCATGGGCGTGCCTTTAGTCCATCGTTATGGACACGGCCTAGGGGAGCACACCCCGACAGAAAAGCCGAAGCTGTGGATCAGCAAAAATCCAACATGTCGGTATACAAGAATATTAATCTACCGCAGGAGGGTACCAGCGAGTCTGGAGAGTCCCTCCGTGCTTCGGCACGCAAGCCCCACGAATCTGCGGGGGGCGTCGGATACCGGTGTGTTGTGGGGGAAGGGCCCGAGAAGGGCGGAGTCGAGGAAGGGCCTGCGAAAGGCGGAGAGTTGGTTGTGCCTGGGGAGGGCGAAATTGTTGGAGATGTGGTCGAAGGAGATCTTATTCTGTCTCAGGCAAGTGAAAATCGGAGGCTATCTGTGACGAGTGGCGTTGCAGGGATTGGAGTGAAGGAGCCGCGAGTGGTTTTGACCAAGGTGGATGTTAGTGTTGAGTCAACCAAGGTTGGTGTTAGGTCTAGGCGGGGATCTGGTTCGTCGTATGGGCGGCTATGGGGAGCATCGGAGTCGAAGGAGTCAGACTCCGAAAGCCTAATGTCTGTGGGATCACTACAGACAAAGACGCGGTCGCAATACATGAAGGATAGGAGGAAAAGACCTCGGAAACCGAGTGACCAGGCAGAGTCTTCAGGTGAAGGAGAATCTGACAGACCGGCCCCCAAAGTAGTGGCGAAGAAACGAGGGAGAGGAAGGCCCTCCATGGAGGCTGAGAAGGCTCGTAAAGGTACAAAACAGGAGGAGGGCAGAAATAGGACAGAAAGTGAGGTGGAAGAAGGTATCTCTGTCCTCCGTTCTAGAGCCACTTCTAGGCAATCGGTCATGTCTTTAGGGTCAAACCCGGAACAGGATGAAACCAGACTCGCGTCTGACCTCCACAATAGAGTGACTGATAGCCTAGAAGTTATAAGAAAGGTAGCCAGCAAATCTGGTAACCTAAAGGGTACCTTTACTAGGGCTCTGAAAGAGGCGGCAAAAGCCATAGGCATGGCGGTGGACGAGCTAGCTCAGCGAACAGCAACGGAGGAGGTAGCACAGTTGCGAGCGTATAATAATAAGCTGCGCTACGAAATGTCGGAGTTGCGGAATGAGGTCAGTCTTTTACGGGCTGACCTTCAAAAGCAAAAAAACCAAACGGTGGAACCTGGCAATAACCAACCAGCCCGTTCTGATGAGCTGATGCGCTCGATAATGATTGAAGTCGGAACGATGGTGAGCGCCCGGATAGAAGGTCTAGAAAGTCGACTTCTTCCGGAAAAGAGCATGCGTCCCCCGCTGGCGGCGTCAAAAGTGGTTGCGTCCACTTCACCAAGAGCAGAGGTGAATACTACGCTTATGGCTCCCGCGAACCCTGCTCCCACAAGACGCCAAATGCCTACAAAAGGCAAAGGTCAAGGTAAGGGCAAAGGGAACAAAGCCTCAGGAGCTCTAGAGATGAAAGCGCCACAGCCACGCTCGCTACCACCTGCGCCAGCAGATATGTCGGAAGGGTGGAATGTGGTTGCCAGAAAAGGCGCTAAAAAGAAGGATGCTGTTGATCAAGCCCAGCAGCTATCTAAAAGTAAGAAGGGGCAAAAGGAGTCAAAGGCGCCGAAAAAGCCAAAATTAAGGCAGCCACGATCCGCTGTAGTTGCGTTGAAGCTCTAACCCAGAGCAGTGGAGAGCAACGTAACTTACAGCCAAGTGCTCTCCCAGCTCAAGGATAAGGTTGACCTCGCGGAGTTGGATATCTCGGACATGAGATTCCGAGTTGCATCGACTGGCGCGAGGTTACTGGAAATCCCGGGGACTAATTCGGGCGAGAAGGCGGATGCTCTTGCGCAAAAATTACGCGGCGTGCTAGAGGAGAGCGAAGTCCAAGTGACAAGGCCCACTAAATGTGCAGAGTTACGCGTAAGTGGGCTTGACGACTCTGTAACCTCCGCAGAGGTGGCGGCAGCCGTCAGTAAAACTGGAGGTTGCGACAGTGGCGCAGTTAAAGTTGGAGAGGTTAGGCGGGACCGTGCAGGCCTTGGCACGGCCTGGGTCCGTTGTCCGGTGGTTGCTGCTAAAAGAGTGAGCGGAGGGCGCCTTTTGGTGGGTTTCGTGTCGGCGAAAGTGACACTGTTGCAGCAGAGGGTCCTGCGTTGCTTCCGCTGCCACGAAACAGGACACGTGGCTGCGAACTGTAGCGGTAAGGATCGCAGCTCTCACTGCTTCAGATGTGGACGCCCTGGCCACAAGCATGCCACGTGTTCAGAGCAACCACACTGTCCGGCGTGCGAGGAAGCTCAGAGGCCTGCCAGTCACTTAGCGGGAAGCTCAGCCTGCGCAAAAATATGTGCGCAGTCAAAACGCAGGAAAGGAAGGGCGGCCACTACAAGCCAAGCCCCACCTGAAGCCCAATCAAAGAAGGGCATGGAGGAGCAGCCTATGCTCATCCAATAATGGATGTGCAGATACTGCAGGCGAACATCAACCACTGTGCCAGAGCCCAAGACTTATTGGTCCAAAGCCTGGCGCAGCGGTCGATACAAGTGGCGGTTGTTGCGGAGCCGTACAGCGTGCCTGCGCGGGATAACTGGGTCGCGGACAACACCGGGGTGGTGACTGTTATCACCCAAGTAGCTGCTGGCTCCCCGCCTTTCTCACGAGTCGAGAGGGGTGCGGGATGCGTCGCGGCACTTGTCGGCGACCTAGTTATCGTTGGAGTTTACTTTTCCCCCAATCGAACTCTTGCAGAGTTCGAAGAGTTTCTCATTCGATTGGGGGAAATGGTAGAACGGCATCGCCCGGCGGAGGTGTTGGTTGCGGGCGATCTCAACGCCAAATCCAGCGTATGGGGCTCTGCAACGACGGATGTGCGTGGTGTGACACTGTCGCAGTGGGTTATTGCCACCGGTTTGTCTGTCCTCAATCGAGGGACAACGAACACGTGTGTGCGAAGGCTGGGCGGGTCCGTCGTGGACGTAACGTTTGCGAGCCCGGCCCTAGCGCGTCGTGTTCGGGGTTGGCGAGTGCTGGATGATGTGGAGACTCTCTCGGACCACCTCTACATCCAATACGAGATCTCCCCCCATCCGGCGGCGCCGCCAGCCCCAGTCCAACCTCGCGAGAGTACGGACCGCGGTGGCAATTGGGTCGTCTCGACAAGCAACTGCTGGAGGAGGCAGCGATAGTGGAATCCTGGCTGCCCCAGAGCTTGGCGTCTGCAGAAGACGCCGCCACCTGGGCGCAGGGGGCGATGACGCGTATCTGTGACGCGTCAATGCCCCGTTCCGGGCGTCGCCCTCAGCGGCGACAAGTGTACTGGTGGTCGTGGGAGATCGCCCAACTGCGTAACACCTGCGTTGGTGCGAGACGCCAGTACAGCCCCTATCGGAGACGGGTACAGAAGGTGCAGGAGGAGGAAGTCCGACTGCCCCAGGTCTATGTCGAGGCGAGGACGCGGCTGCAGGAGGAAATCGGTCGTGCGAAGGGCGAGTCGCACGATCGAATGATTGCGGGGATAGACCAAGACCCGTACGGGACGCCTTACCGGATGGTGATCGGTAAGTTACGGGCTTGGGCACCACCATTGACGCAGACACTCCGACCGGAAATTCTCCGAGGGGTGCTGTCGTCGCTATTCCCGCAGCGGGCCAATTTCTCACCACCTTCTATGGCCCGTCCTGCAGCGCAAGAGGAGGAAGACAGTGTCGCACCACCAGTGGAGGAGGAGGAGCTCGAAGAAGCTGTTCGCCGATCTCGGCACAAGAGCACCGCCCCTGGCCTGGATGGCATCCCCGGCTGGGCGTTAACTCTGGCCCTGAACACCCTGGGGCCCAGCGGGCGAGGGCTATTCACTGCCTGTCTGGCTCAAGCCATAATTCCACAGCGGTGGAAGACAGGCAGGTTAGTCCTCATTAAGAAGGAGGGTCGTCCGGCGGATTCAGCCTCCGCCTATAGGCCTATTGTGCTCTTGAGCGAGATCGCCAAGCTCTTCGAGCGAGTTGTAGCGAGACGGCTACAACACCATTTGGAGGGGACAGGTCCGGACCTCTCGGACCTGCAGTATGGCTTCCGCAGTGGGCGTTCGACGGTGGATGCCATACTCGAGGTGAAGTCCCATGCGCAGGATGCGGTTGCCCGGGGTGACGGGATTTTGGCGGTGTCTTTAGACATCGCCAACGCCTTTAACTCCCTGCCCTGGCCTTGCATTAAGGAGGCACTTTTATACCACCGAGTGCCTCCATACCTGTGCCGCGTCATCGGGTCTTGCCTGTCCGAGTGGTCTGCGATCTTTCCCGCTCCTGGTGGAGGATGGGAGGAGTACGAAGTGTCGTCCGGTGTTCCACAAGGATCGGTACTGGGACCCATCCTCTGGAACATCGGATACGACTGGGTGCTGCGGGGCAGCACCTTGGCGGGAATAAAGGTCCTCTGTTACGCCGATGACACGCTGGTCTTGGCGCAGCAGAGGACCTATCGCGAGGCGGCTGTGCTCGCCACGGCCGGGGTAGCCGTTATTGTAGGCCGCATCAGGCGGCTTGGTTTGGAGGTTGCCCTGAACAAGTCCGAGGCATTATACTTCCATGCTCCTCGAAAGGGCCCACCACCAGATGCCAATATCGTCGTCGGTGGCGTCAAAATTGACGTCAAAAGGAGCATGAAGTTCCTCGGACTTGTTCTGGACGGTCGGTGGAGTTTCCGGGGCCACTTTTCATCTTTGGCCCCGAAACTGTTGAAGACGGCGGCGGCCTTGGCGCGCCTTTTGCCCAATGTGGACGGGCCGAGCGCCTCGAGCCGTCGGCTGTACACCGGAGTGGTCAGGTCGATGGCCCTCTACGGTGCCCCCGTATGGGCGGACGCCTTGGACCGGCACAACATCACTCTGCTGCGACGGGCGCAGAGGGTGATGGCCATCCGGGCGATACGGGGGTATCGGACCATCTCCGGTGAGGTGGCGTGCGTGCTGGCCGGAGTCATGCCGTGGGACCTGGACGCGACTGCTCTGGCGTCGGTCTATTGCCGGCGTCGGGGCCTCGTGTCCGGGGCCGCGGCAGGGTCAGCACCACAAGAGGAGGCGCGGGATGCCGCATTGGAGGTGTGGGAGTCCCGGCTGGCAACACCAACCGCCGGCCGGAGGACGATCGAGGCTGTTCGTCCAGTCTTCCGCCAGTGGTTAGCGAGGCGTCACGGCGTCCTAACCTTCCGCACCACGCAGGTGTTCACGGGGCATGGTTGCTTCGGGGGTTACTTGTGTCGGATCGCTGGGAGGGAGCCCGATGCCCGCTGCCACCACTGCGACGACTGCCTCGACGAGACGGCCCAGCACACGCTGGAGGTGTGCCCAGCCTGGGCGTCTCAACGTCGCGCTCTGCGTGACGTCATTGGGGACGACCTTTCCCTGCCGGCCGTAGTCAAGGCCATGGCCGGTAGCGAGACGTCGTGGGACGCGGTCTCTTCCTTCTGCGAGGCAGTGGTGCTCGAGAAGGAGGCGGCGGAACGTGCGAGGGAGGCATCAGCCGAACTCGCTATCCGCCGCAAAAGACCGGGTCGCCGGAGGGCGGCACACGACCGCCGCCTTCCGCCCTAATGAGCCAGAGGGCGGTCAGCTTGGGGAAGCTGATCGCCTACTAACCTGGCCCGAGTAGGCGCGCGCAGGTTGCTCCCGCGCGCTACTCCGAGAAGGCCGTCGAGGGTGACCACACCACCCTTGACTCCGCGACGTGCCGACAGGCTCCCGCCGCCGCGCTTCACGGAAGACTCTAGTTCCCGTGTCGAGCGGCCAATGGCGGTCGAGGAGGAGCATCGTGAGGTTTTAGTGGGTATTCGGACGGCCTACATCTGCCAGTCCGCGAGTCCCACATAACCCGCTCGAGTCCCCACTCGGCCGGGTATCCGTAATCGGATTTCCTCACGTTAAAAAAAAAAAAAAAAAAAAAAGGTTAGGTTAGCTTACCCAAGGGAGTTGCTGGTCCTCCTACTGGGCGCGTCCCCAGGTGGCGGATAGGGGAAACCACTCGCTCTTGCGGGCGGGTGGACCGGGAGTTTTTCCCGGCGCGGACCAAAACCAGCGAGGCATGGGCGTGCCTTTAGTCCATCGTTATGGACACGGCCTAGGGGAGCACACCCCGACAGAAAAGCCAAAGCTGTGGATCAGCAAAAAACACAACATGTCGGTAAGCCAAAAATTATTCATACCGCAGGAGGGTACCAGCCAGTCTGGATAATCCCTCCGTGCTACGGCACGCAAGCCCCACGAATCTGCGGGGGGCAAAGACTGCCGATGTGTTGCGGGGAAAGGGCCCGAGAAGGGCGGAGAGAGTGTGGTGGCTGCGGAAGGCGGCGTCGAGGGGAGGCCCGAGAGGGGCGGTGTTGTTGCAGTGGCCGAGCAGGGGGGAGTAGTTGTAGTGGCCGAGGCTAAGGCAACAGTTTTGGAGCCCGATAAGGGCGTAGTCGAAGTTAACGTGCCTATTAAAGGTGATGTTGAGGCTTCTGAGCCTAAAAGCGGAGGCATAGCACTAAAGAGTGCCAAGGTGGTTATCGAGCGGTTGGACCTATCGGAATGCGCATCCATCATAAGTGGAAGGTCCCGCTCGATGTCAACATCATCACGGGGTCGCTTCTGGGCGGCCTCAGAATCAGAGGCGGAGAGCTGCATCTCGATAAGATCGCAGATATCGAACGTGGAGGCAAGAAAGTATCGTAAGAGACCCAGATGCAGAAACAGCAGCTCTGGCTCTTCAGGAAATGAGGAAACGAGGGACCGGCCGAAAGTTAAAGCAACAGCGGTAAGGCGACAAATGGTTCAGCTTAATACGGAGGAGGAAGTAGCTGCTATCGTAGATACGGTACAGAGCACTAGCTCCAGGCTCTCGAGCATCCCGGACTTAACCAGGCCTAAGATTGATGGCCCTTTGGTGCAAGACCTGCAGCACCAAGTCACACATAGCCTGGCCATAATTAATAAAGTTGCCAGCAGGTCCGGCAACCTGAAGGGCACTTTTACAAAAGCCCTTAAGGAGGCCGCTGGCGCTATAAATACGGCTGTGGAGATATTGGCCAACAAGACCGCCAACGAGGAGGTAACTCAGTTACGTGCGACGAACACCCGCCTAACTGAAGAGCTCTCAGAATTGCGCAAGGAAATGGCTCTTATGAGAGCCGACCTAGAGCGTTCTAAAGCAGTGAGGCGGGATCCCGAGTGTGAAGGGAAGAAGGAGGACGTGGCTCGCAAAGTGATGGTGCAGGTAAGACATTGCTGCAACACGCGGCTGGCGGCGCTGGAAGATAGGCTTCTTCCAGCCTAAGCCATGTACGCCCTCCATTGGCAGGCAGATAGGAGGCGCCCAGGAGGCATGTCTCAGAGGTAGTGGCAGAGCCTTACTGTAACGACCCTGATGGCGCCCGCAACCCGGCTTCCAAAACAGAAGCAGGTCGCCAACAAAGCAAAACGCGAGAAGAAATAAGGCACAGAAAATGGCTCCTCAATCGACGCCACCGGAGCCACGTCCTCTGCCTCCTGCCCCGGCTCAATTAACTGAGGATTGGAGTGTCGTTGTTCGTAAGGGCAAATTGAAAACGACAACTGCTCAAGCTAAGCAGAAATATGCAGAGGCCGAAAACTGCTGGCTTCCCAAAGCTGCGTCCCCCACGATCGGCGGCCGTTACTCTTACCTTACAGCCGGCCGCCGTCCAGAAGGAGATATCATACCGCGACGTCCTTACCCAGATCAAGCAGGGGGTGAAATTAGAAGATCTGGGTATTCAGGACGTGCGACTCAGGGTCACCTCTACTGGTGCTAGGGTTCTGGAGCTACCTGGCACCAATAGCGGTGAGAAGGCGGATGCCCTCGCCCAACGGCTGCGCGGGATATTGGACGCGAGTGACGTACTGGTCGCAAGACCGGTGAAGTGTGCAGAGTTGAGGGTCAGTGGCCTAGACGACTCTGCTACTTCGGAGGAGGTGGCGCAAGCCGTAAGCCGAGTTGGCAGTTGCGATGTCGGGTCGATCAAAGCAGGAGAGATCCGGCAGGACCGCAACGGTTTGGGCACAGTGTGGGTCCGCTGCCCTATTGTGGCGGCGAGAAAGGTGAGTGGGTCGCGGCTCCTTGTGGGCTTTGTCTCTGCACGGGTGCAACTGCTGCAACAGCGAGTCCGGCGTTGTTTCCGTTGCCACGATATTGGGCACGTGGCAGCGAAGTGCAGCAGTGCACAGGACAGGAGCCTGCAGTGCTTCAGGTGCGGTCAAGTCGGGCACAAACAACACCAGTGCTCGGCGGCACCTCACTGCCCGGTCTGCGAGGCGGCAGGACAGCCCGCAGACCATAAGGTGGGAAGCGCTGCATGCGCCAGGGCCGGCACCTCGAGAAAGAGGAGGGACGGCAGGAAGGGAGGGAGGGGCCAGCGGTGCCCGAACCCAATGCCCCAGCCAGGCAAGAGGAGGTGCAACACATGGAAGCCCAATAATGGCTCTCCATGTGTTGCAGGCGAACATAAACCACTGCGCCAGGGCCCAGGACTTATTGGTCCAAAGCCTGGCGCAGTGGTCTATTCAGGTGGCGGTTGTTGCGGAGCCCTACAGTGTCCCCGCACGTGATAACTGGGTCGCAGACAACACCGGGGTGGTGACTATTATCACCCAGGTAGCTGCGGGCTCCCCGCCTTTCTCACGTGTCGAGAGGGGTGCGGGATGCGTCGCGGCACTTGTCGGCGATCTAGTTGTCGTCGGTGTCTACTTTTTCCCCAATCGAACTCTTGCGGAGTTTGAAGAGTTCTTAATCCGCTTGGGGGAAATGATAGACCGACATCGTCCGGCGGAGGTGCTAGTCGCGGGGGACCTCAACGCTAAGTCGAGCGTGTGGGGCTCTGCAACGACGACTGAGCGTGGTACGACGCTCTCGGAGTGGGTAGTTGCCTCTGACTTGTCTGTCCACAATCGGGGGACGACCAACACCGGCGTGCGAAGGCTGGGCGGGTCCGTGGTGGACGTAACGTTCGCGAGCCCGGCCCTAGCGCGCCGTGTTCACGGTTGGCGAGTGTTGGATGATGTGGAGACTCTCTCGGACCATCTCTACATCCAATTCGAGATCTCCACTTATCCGACGGTGCCGTCAGCTGTAGGTCGCACCTCGCGAGAGGACGGACCGCGGTGGCAACTGAGGTGCCTCGACAAGGGACTTCTGGAGGAAGCTGCGATAGTGCAAGCCTGGCTGCCCCAGAGCTTGGCGTCTGCAGAAGACGCCGCAAACTGGGCTGCAGAGGGCAATGACGCGTATCTGCTGACGCGTCAATGCCCCGCTCCGGGCGACGCCCTCAACGGCGGCAAGAGGACTGGTGGTCGGGTGAGATCGCTCAATTGCGCAACATCTGCATTGAGGCGAGACGCCTTTACACGCACTATCGCAGGCGGGCACGCCGGCAGCAGGAGGAGGAGGACCGGCTGTACTGCGCCTACGTCGAGGCGAAGAAAGCGCTGCAGGAGGAGATCGGTCGTGCGAAAGGCGAGGCGCACGACGAAGCTCTCGCGGGAATAGAGCGGGACCCGTTCGGAACGCCGTACCGGATGGTGCGCGGCAAGCTCCGGACTTGGGCCCCGCCTTTGACGCAGACACTCCCGCCGGATACTCTCCGAGGGGTGCTGTCGTCTCTGTTCCCGCAGCGGGCCAGCTTTACACCTCCATCAATGGCCCGCCCTGCAGCGCAAGAGGAGGAGGACGAGAGCGTCGTACCAGAGGTGCTGGAGGAAGAGCTGGAGGAGGCTGTGAGGCGATCTCGGGGCAAAACCACCGCCCCAGGGCTCGACGGCATTCCCGGGCGTGTAGTTGCTTTGGCCCATGCTATCTTGGGGCCAAGCATTCGAGGGCTATTTACTGCCTGTCTGGCTCAAGCCATAATTCCACAGTGGTGGAAGACAGGCAGACTAGTCCTCATCAAGAAGGAGGGGCGCCCGGCGGAGTCAGCTTCGGCTTATAGGCCGATTGTGCTGTTGAGCGAGATCGCCAAGCTCTTCGAGAGGGTGGTAGCGAGGAGGCTACACCAGCACCTCGAGAGGACAGGTCCAAACCTCTCGGACAGCCAGTATGGCTTCCGAAGTGGACGCTCCACGGTGGATGCCATACTGCAGGTGAAGTCCCATGCGCAGGACGCAGTGGCTCGGGGCGAAGGAGTCTTGGCGGTGTCTTTAGACATAGCCAACGCTTTCAACTCCATACCCTGGCACTTCATTAATGAGGCACTCATTTACCATCGGGTGCCTCCATACCTGCGCCGCATCATCGGGGCTTACCTCTCCGAGAGGTCTGTGACCTTTCCGGGAAGCTCCGGCTGGGGAGCTTGGGATGTGTTGTGCGGTGTTCCACAGGGATCGGTGCTGGGTCCGATCCTCTGGAACATCGGTTACGACTGGGTGCTTCGGGGTAGCACCCTGCCGGGGGTAAAGGGCCTCTGCTACGCTGATGACACGCTGGTCTTAGCGCAGCAGAGAACCTATCACGAGGCAGCAGTGCTCGTGACAGCTGGCGTGGCTCACGTCGTCGGGCGGATTTGGCGGCTGGGTCTTGAAGTTGCACTAGACAAGTCTGAGCCAATCTACTTCAACGCTACGAGGAGGGCCGCCCCACCAGAGGCCCACATCGTCGTCGGCGGTGTGATGATTGGAGTGAAGAGGAGCTTGAAGTACCTCGGACTTGTCTTGGACAACAGGTGGAGCTTTCGGGACCATTTTATACGACTGGTCCCGAGGCTGTTGAAGACAGCGGGGGCCTTGGCGCGCCTTTTGCCCAACGTCAGTGGGCCGAGCGCCTCGAGCCGTCGGCTGTACACCCGAGGGGGCCGAGCGCTGGCGCTGTACGGTGCTCCCGTATGGGCGGGCGCCCTGAACCGGCAAAACGTCGCCCTGCTGCGGCGGGCGCAGAGGGTGATGGCCATCAAGGTGGTACGGGGGTACAGGACCATCTCCGGAGAGGTGGCGTGTGTGCTGGCAGGAGTCCTGCCGTGGGACCTGGACGCGATTGCTCTGGCGTCGGTCTATTGCCGACGTCGAGGTCTTGCGTCCGGGGCTTCGGCAAGGTCAGCACCACAGGAGGAGGCGCGGGATGCCGCAATGAAAGAGTGGGAGTCCCGGCTGGCAACACCAACTGCCGGCCAGAGGACGATCGAGGCGGTTCGTCCAGTTTTCCGCCAGTGGTTAGCGAGGCGTCATGGCGTCCTAACCTTCCGCACCACACAGGTTCTCTCAGGGCACGGTTGCTTTGGGAGATATCTGTGTCGGGTCGCTGGGAGGGAGCCCGACACCCGCTGCCACCACTGCGACTGCCTCGAAGAGACGGCCCAGCACACGCTGGAGGTGTGCCCAGCTTGGGCGTCTCAACGTCGCGCATTGCGCGGCGTCATAGGGGACGACCTTTCCCTGCCGGCCGTAGTCAAGGCCATGGCCGGCAGCGAGACGTCGTGGGACGCGGTCTCTTCCTTCTGCGAGGCAGTGGTGCTCGAGAAGGAGGCGGCGGAGCGGGCGAGGGAGGCTTCTTCCGAACTCGCCGTCCGCCGCAAAAGACCGGGTCGCCGGAGGGCGGCACACGATCGCCGCCTTCCGCCCTAATCGGCCAGAGGGCGGTCAGCTTGGGGAAGCTGATCGCCTACCAACCTGGCCCGAGTAGGCGCGCGCAGGTTGCTCCCGCGCGCTACTCAGAGCAGGCCGTCGAGGGTGGCCCACCACCCCCGACTCCGAGACGTGCCTAGCAGGCTCCCGTCGCCGAGGCTATGGACGAATCCATGGCACCCATAGCCCCGGCCTGTGACGGTCGAGGAGGAGCACCGTGAGGTTTTAGTGGGTAGTGTGGACGGCCTATATCTGCCGGTCCGTTAGTCCCACATAACCCACTCGAGTCCCCACTCGGGTGGCGTACCCGTAAAAGGGTTTCCTCACCATAAAAAAAAAAAAAAAAAAAAAAAAAAAAAAAAAAAAAAAAAAAAAAAAAAAAAAAAAAAGGTTAGGTTAGGTTAGGTTAGGTTAGGTTTTTTTTTTTTTTTTTTTTATTATATGGCCCGTTTCTCCTCTGGCTTAACCAGAGACCTTTTTTACTTAGTGCTTTTATTATGTTTTTGTGGATTAGTACATTAAGCGGAAGGGATTGTACAATTTTTTAAGTGCATTTTATTACAGGTCAGGGGTTTTACATGTCTTTACTATTTTAGTTTTACTAGGTATTAGGTACGTCTTAATTTATGTTTCTTTTAATATTTCTTATAAGTCATTTTACATTACTTGCGTTCCTTTATCACAATACTTATTTTATAAAATACATCTACTTTATGTTTGCTTTCATTTCATAATACTTCTCATTAATGATTTCATTTGTGACTATATATTTGTTTTACAGCCAACATTTATGTACATATTTATCTATATCAGGTTTACCCACAAGTAGTAGTATAATAACAAATTACAGGTTTGTATAAATTCTTAACTTCTATTTCTATAATTTATTTATTTATTAAAGTACGGCCTATTTTATACATGTTTTAATATATATATATTTTTTTTTTTTTTTTTTTGTAAATTGGTTTATAACTATATTTGTTATTTTGTATCTTATATCTATGTACATATTTACTATATGAAGGTTTATACAGCAGTCGTAATTAGCAACATTGCCGATTGTGTACAAATACTTAACATCTATTTATAATTATTTCTATTATTATGAATGAATGAATGTTAATG
Source organism: Eueides isabella (assembly GCA_019049475.1). NCBI lineage: Eukaryota > Metazoa > Arthropoda > Insecta > Lepidoptera > Nymphalidae > Eueides > Eueides isabella. Next base: position 1,850,803 of record CM032386.1, read on the forward strand.
TTTAATATATTAGTAATTGTTCTTATACTTTTATGAACTATATTTGATGACTTTTTTTTTTTTTTTTTTGTTTATTATTATACAGATCTCTTATTAATATGCATATCTATGTATTCTAGGTTTATTATATATAAATTATATAATGACATAATTATATATTATATATAGAGGTTTCTTAGCTATGTAACTTTAATTATAACACTAAATCGGAAGTACATTTTTTTTTTTTTTTTTTTTTTATTTATATATGCATCTATATATATTTACTATGTATGAACACATATACCTTTTTTTTTTTTTTTTTTTTTCTTTCTTTTTTTTTTTTTTTTTTTTTTTGTACTTCCGTTTCATACTATTCTCTAAGATGTGCATACACGAATATTCTAATTTTTTAAATATACTACTTTTTATTGTTTGGTTGTCATCTTTTCCTTCTGTGAATTTATTTGTTGTAACTTTCCAATAATTTGCCTGTTTACTAATATAGAATCCAGCTGTTTTAATTTTCCCTGTTATGTTGCTCGTGCTATTCTGTAGGAGAGGTACCTTGGTTGATGGATCCTTATACGCCTGGGTGACCACAGCAAATTTAGCAATATGCTGTAGTCGACCTTGCCAGTCTGTCCCATTTCCTCCTAACAGGACAGCATTCGTCAAAACTGTTGTGATTTGTACAGTCTAGCTTTGCGGCCGTGCAGTTTTGACACGTCGGCTCTTCACCTGCTATCCGTGCTGGACAGTTTGCCTTCATATGAGGGCCTGTACAATGGCTGCACTTGTCCAGGGCTTCAGTGCACAGCTTTTTGCCATGTCCGTACCCCAGGCATCTAGAGCACTGGATAAGGGGAGTCTGATCCTTGACCGCCACCCTTTGCAGGTCAATATGGACCCTCCCCGCGTCCGTCAGTGCTTTCCATATCAGGGGAGACACCTGGAGTACTATGTGGCTCTCCAGCTGGTTTCTGGCACGCCGCCGGTATCTCACGCTCACTCTATACTCCTCTTCCGCTATATGGTCCACGAGATGGGAATTTTGCACCTTGATGGATTTAATTATGTCTTCGTCTGTGTTGTAACTAAGTACATCCTTTATAATGATGAGTGGGTCTTTATTCTTCTTCGGCTCCATTGTCAACGCCGGCTGCCCTGCCTTGATCCTTTCCTGTACCTTTTCCAGGTCCTCCTTATTGGCGCAGCCTATGATGACTTTCTGATCTTTCGCCTTTCTTACTCGGTCCACTCTGATGCCGGTTGTCTTAGCCTCGACTGCAGTGCGAATTTTGTTAACCACGTCCTCGCTGGTGTCCCTGACGTCGGACGATGACACTACGATGGAGTGGACCGAGAGCTCGGCTGCACTTCTAGTCGGCGTTTGGCAAATTTTTTGCGCAGCCATTTCCGCATAAGTAGGGCCTTCCCTCTCTTGGTACCTCTTTAAGCCTTCTCCTATTGTGCTCATTTCTCTCCTCATACTTCTCATTTCCTCCACTGACTCCCTTACCATAGCTTTCTGTTCCCTTATTTCTTCTATTATGTCTTTTGTTGTTCCTCCTTCAGCCCTTGTTTTTAATTGTTTGACTCTGTTTGTGAGAAGGGTCCTATCTTCTGTGAGTTTTAAGATGATCTCGTACATTTTTCCTAGATTTTCAATGACGGTTTTCTTTATTGTTGTTTTTATGTTCCCCGACTGTTCCAGGTGCAGCTTTGCTTCCTGGAACAGGCGGTTCGCTATCCCCTTTAGAGTCTCAGGCTCCTCCTCTGAGGCTCGGTCCTGAGGTGTTTCCCTAATAGGTAAGGCTTTTGGTACAATCTTCTTTCTTCCTTCCATTTCTGATAATAATTGTTCTCCTTTTTTTGCAGGTCCTGACATGCCGGTGGTTTTGGAGCTACTTCTCGTCGACATTTGTGATGGTAAGTGTAGAATATTTATTTATTTTAACAGTAGTTTGTAGTATTTTTAACAATTTGTCAATTATTTAGGTAAGAATATATAATATTATATTTATAACAATTTGTCAACTATTTAAGTTAAGGTATTTATAATCCTATATAAACTAGCTTACACTTTCTTAGTGAGTGGTGTAGAAGGCCACTGACCGTCTTATAATTCTAAAAATATAAAATATAAAAATAAAATATAAAAATGTAAATATTTTTTAATTCGCGTCGGATTTGAACCCCCGACCTCGTACACCTTTAGCACTGCGCTATAATGGTCTAAAATATTCTAACAAAACTAATTTTCTAAATTTTTTCTAATTCTTCTTGGTCGCCATGGAATTGGAAAAAGCAACGCTAATGGGTTTGATCTTCTTACTTTATGCGCAAAATTTGGCCTGTCGATTACTAACACATATTTTCGTCTGCCTGAGAAACTTAAGACCACATGGATGCATCCAAGATCTAAACATTGGCATCTTTTGGATTATGTGATAGTGCGCAAGAAAGACCTTGGTGAGATTCAGATTACCCGAGTGCTGAGAGGGGCCCAAGGCTGGACTGACCATCGACTTGTTCGATCTAAGCTTAGATTACAATTGAGAACACCACGTCGAAGCGCTCGTAGGATCCTAACAAAGCTAAACTGTGCAAAGCTAGTCGGAAACAAGGATCTTGGAATGGAATTGGATAATGCTTTCTGTTCCAGTATGCCAGTGATGGCAAATACTGCGTCTGTTGATGAAAACTGGCGCTTATATGCTGACCATCTTTACAGATGTGCTTCTCTAGTTATTGGGAAACCTGACCGGAAGAATCAAGATTGGTTCGATGATTCCGAAGGTACCATTAAGAAACTCATCGAGGATCACAGACGTAGTCTCCTTTCATTTAATACCCTTGAAAGGAGAAAAGCTAGCCACAGCCTAAAGTTGCAGGTGCGTGCTCTCAAGGACAAATGGTGGACAGATAAAGCAACAGCGATGCAGCTATATGCTGATACAAATCAGGCAAGTAGATTTTTTGAATGCTTGAAAACTGTCTTTGGACCAAAAATTAAGAACATTGCCGCGATTTACAACAAGGATAAAACCCAACGGTTAACTGATCAGCGTGATATAGTGGCCCGGTGGGCGGAACATTTCTGTGATGTTTTGAATCCCACCACTGAACTTGCTGACTTGTTGTATATCAACTCCTTAGAAAACACACCAACAGTGGAAATCTTAGCGGAGCCACCAACCTTTGATGATTTCTCCGCCGCGCTCAGTAAGATGAAGAATGCCAAGGCGCCTGGGTTGGATGGTTTGCCATCTGAGATATATAAATATAGCGGCCTAAATGTTACTGACAGGCTATATCAACTCATCCTGGAGATATGGAGGTGCGAAACTATACCACAGGACTGGAGAAATGCTTCTATCTGCAAATTGTATAAAGGTAAAGGAGACATTGCTGACTGCAGCTCATATAGAGGTATCTCTCTTCTCTCAGCAGCTGGTAAGATTCTAGCTCGTATTATTAGCACTCGATTATCTCAACATGCTGAAACGATACTTTCAGAAACCCAATGTGGCTTCCGTCATGATAGAGGTACGGTTGATGCCATTTTTGTCGTAAGGCAAATCCAAGAAAAAAGTCTAGAGCAGTGCCGTCCGCTTTTCATGTGCTTTGTCGATTTAGAAAAAGCTTTCGACAAGATATCACGTAAGGCTCTTTGGATTGTTCTCGAAAAGGCTGGTTGTCCAGTAAAACTTATAAACTTAATACGTCAGTTTCATGAAGATATGAAGGCATATGTTCGGCATGAAGATGACTTCTCGGATCAATTTCCGGTTTCTAGTGGTGTAAAGCAAGGCTGCGTTCTGGCTCCCACCTTATTTTCTTTATATTTTGCTGCTGTAATGAAAGATGCAATAAGATCTTGCAATAATAAAATTGATCTAAACATTCGGATGGACAAAAGCGTTTTTGATCTTTCCCGATTCAGAGCTAAGCGTCTAGTCACAAACTTGCCCATTTTGGACATTCTATATGCCGATGACGTTTGTCTGATGGCCGATTCAGTCGAGTGTCTTCAAAATTACGTAGACTCGTTGCATTCCTCTTGCCAGCGTTTCGGCTTGGTTATAAACACCAGTAAAACCCAAGTTTTAAAACAACCTCCTCGAGGTGGCTGCAGGGACGATTCTAATATCACACTAAATGGCATTGTATTGGAAGAAATCTCAAACTTTAAATACTTGGGTAGTCGAATAACAAATGATAACACCTTAGCATCAGAGATATCTGCCCGAATAGCATTTGCTGCAGCAGCTTTTGGTAAGCTTAGGGTGCGTGTTTGGAACTCCCACGACCTTAAATTGCAAACTAAAATATTAGTCTACAAAGCGATTGTTCTGCCGACCTTATTGTACGCTGCAGAGACGTGGTGCTGCTATAAAGCAGACATTAGGCGACTGGACATATTTCACCTTAAGTGTCTAAGATCAATTTTGGGGCTAAAATGGCAGGACCGTGTTCCAAGCACTGAAATTTTGCGTCGATGTGGCTTGTCGGGTATAGAGGCAATTATTATGAAAAAACAATTAAAATGGTGTGGTCACGTGTTTCGCATGGATAACAATAGATTGCCTAAGATGGTCCTTTTCTCTGAGCTTGCTCACGGAAAACGTAGACAAGGTGGGCAATATTTACGTTATAAAGACGTTCTTAAGCGAAACCTCTTGGCTTGCAATATACCGACAGATTGTTGGGAACAGCGAGCACGTTTTAGACAAGAATGGCGACGCACTGTTTATAAAAACGTAGATGAATTTGAACAACAGCGGCTTGAAGACGAAGATGCCAAACGCAAATTACGAAAGACCCAACTCAAACTTTCCTACACTTACACATATAACGACGTTGGCCAACTATACTGTGTGCCCTGTCAGCGGATTTTCAAGAATAAATTCGGTTTCGCTAGTCACATAAGAGCCCGCCATAACACAAGCACAAATGTATAATAAAGTGAAACATGCAAGGAGTCGCCGTCGCCGAAATCGGTGTGGATTGATTGATTGATATGGGTCAAATAATGTTCCAAAATGAATTTTGTCAAAATTTTTAATTTTTTAATTTTTTGTGGGATTTGAACCCCCGACCACCTACACCTTTAGCACTGAGCTATATGGGTCAAATAATGTTCCAAATGGAATTTTGTCAAAAATTATTTTTTTAATTTTTTGTGGGATTTGAACCCCCGACCTCATACACCTTGAGCACTGCACTATAGGGTACAGTCAAAAAGTTTTAAAAAGTGGCAAATGACAAGACGATTTTGCGCGAGAACCGAATCCCCGACCAACACCAATGTCCACTGTACCTATGGTTCTAATCAGATGTTGCAACTACACAATGGATTTTTACTTTATAGTTATTCTGTGGCTTTACTTATGAATTTAATTTTTTATTATTTTTACAATTTTTAAATTTTTTCTTCAAATTACTTTAATACAATTCTATTTTATATCTGATTCTATCTTTTATTATTTATTTTAATATTTTCAATTTTTTAATTTATTACTTTTTTAGCAAAAATTTAGAGTTTTTACAAAATTTTTTATAAATATACAGGGAGACAAATCCGTACCTTGAGCCAATCTTTGTATATATATATTTGAATTTAATATGCAGTTTTTAGTTTACGTAATTCGATTTTAAAATTTACTTTTTTATTTATGATTGGATCAAAATGCGGTTTTTTCTAAAATGTTTGTTAGCACTAAAAAATAAGTCCTGCTGATTTTCAGTTTTCTTCGACTGCCAGGAGTAGGTTTTCTCGAAGTTTCCTAACCTAAATACCGCGTGGCGAGCACGTGGCGGGCGCGTGGCGATGCACCCTTGTCCACTAAAACGGCTATATCTCCGTTTTTTGTGAACGGATTTTTGTCAAAGTTTTTTATGTATGTTCTGTATTAAATTCTACACTATTTTAGGCACTAAAAAAGTTAGCTTATCACTGATAATTTTTTGTAATTTAGGTTTTAAAACTTACTGTCTTTACGATGTCACCAAAAATCCAGTTTTTTCACTGTAAATTTTATTTTCGTCACTAATGATTAGTTCCAAGACACTTTTCTTACTGTACACTTCACCCTGGTTCTTTTGACACTATTCTGAAGCCTCTGCGTCTCTCCGCCTCGAAGTTAGCGGAATTGTCGATTTTTAGTTATGGTCGTTTTTCTCGGAAACCCCTAGGCGGAAAAATCCCAAATTTTGCAGGGTGGTGTAGGCTTAGTTTGCGCTGTATTTGACACTAAAAAATTTGGGGGTCGTCGATCTAAAACTGACGCCGCACGCCAAAAACTTTTGAAGACGCCACTTTTTGCTTATTGTTCGTAAAAACTTCAATTTTTCAGCAATAGTGTACTGAAAGGTCAGAATTATTTTGTCACACTGTTTTGTACACTCTCACTTATCACTTTGTATAAAATTTAGAATTTTTAAGATTGTCCTTCTATTTTATATTTAAATTTAACTTTTTGAAGTCGCGTTTGTTGCGTTTTTTGTTAGTAAAATGCAGTTTTTTGGTGATAATCCTTCAAATTTTGTCCGATTTTCACAATTTTTTTCACCTTTACACTGTACTCGCGAGCGCGCTTCTTTTGAGCTATAGTACGTATTTTTATCACTTAAAAGACTATTTTACGAATTTTGTTTGGTTTTTTGCTTACTAAGAGCGCTTTGGACGCGTGTTGCGCCTACGGCGGTCTCAGCAGGACTCGGTTAGGTTAGGTTAGGTTAGGTTAGGTTAGGTTAGGTTAGGTTAGGTTAGGTTAGGTTAGGTTAGGTTAGGTTAGGTTAGGTTAGGTTAGGTTAGGTTAGGTTAGGTTAGGTTAGGTTAGGTTAAGGTAGGTTAGGGTTGGGTTAGGTTAGGTTAGGTTCTCCGAGGAGGGCCGCTCCACCACAGGCCCACATCGTCGTCGGCGGTGTGACGATTGGAGTGAAGAGGAGCTTGAAGTACCTCGGACTTGTCTTGGACAACAGGTGGAGCTTTCGGGACCATTTTATCCGACGGGTCCCGAGGCTGTTGAAGACAGCGGGGGCCTTGGCGCGCCTTTTGCCCAACGTCAGTGGGCCGAGCGCCTCGAGCCGTCGGCTGTACACCGGAGTGGTCCGATCGATGGCGCTGTACGGTGCTCCCGTATGGGCGGACGCCCTGAACCGGCAAAACGTCGCCCTGCTGCGGCGGGCGCAGAGGGTGATGGCCATCAGGGTGATACGGGGGTACAGGACCATCTCCGGTGAGGTGGCGTGTGTGCTGGCAGGAGTCCTGCCGTGGGACCTGGACGCGATTGCTCTGGCGTCGGTCTATTGCCGACGTCGAGGTCTTGCGTCCGGGGCTTCGGCAAGGTCAGCACCACAGGAGGAGGCGCGGGATACCGCAATGAAAGAGTGGGAGTCCCGGCTGGCAACACCAACTGCCGGCCAGAGGACGATCGAGGCGGTTCGTCCAGTTTTCCGCCAGTGGTTAGCGAGGCGTCATGGCGTCCTAACCTTCCGCACCACACAGGTTCTCTCAGGGCACGGTTGCTTTGGGAGATATCTGTGTCGGGTCGCTGGGAGGGAGCCCGACACCCGCTGCCACCACTGCGACTGCCTCGAAGAGACGGCCCAGCACACGCTGGAGGTGTGCCCAGCCTGGGCGTCTCAACGTCGCGCATTGCGCGGCGTCATAGGGGACGACCTTTCCCTGCCGGCCGTAGTCAAGGCCATGGCCGGCAGCGAGACGTCGTGGGACGCGGTCTCTTCCTTCTGCGAGGCAGTGGTGCTCGAGAAGGAGGCGGCGGAGCGGGCGAGGGAGGCTTCTTCCGAACTCGCCGTCCGCCGCAAAAGACCGGGTCGCCGGAGGGCGGCACACGATCGCCGCCTTCCGCCCTAATCGGCCAGAGGGCGGTCAGCTTGGGGAAGCTGATCGCCTACCAACCTGGCCCGAGTAGGCGCGCGCAGGTTGCTCCCGCGCGCTACTCAGAGCAGGCCGTCGAGGGTGGCCCACCACCCCCGACTCCGAGACGTGCCTAGCAGGCTCCCGTCGCCGAGGCTATGGACGAATCCATGGCACCCATAAGCCCCGGCCTGTGACGGTCGAGGAGGAGCACCGTGAGGTTTTTAGTGGGTAGTGTGGACGGCCTATATCTGCCGGTCCATTAGTCCCACATAACCCACTCGAGTCCCCACTCGGGTGGCGTACCCCTAAAAGGATTTTCTCCCCATAAAAAAAAAAAAAAAAAAAAAAAAAAAAAAAAAAAAAAAAAAAAAAAAAAAAAAAAAAAAAGGGTTAGGTTAGGTTAGGTTAGGTTAGGTTAGGTTAGGTTAGGTTAGGTTTGGTTAGGTTTGGTTAGGTTAGGTTAGGTTAGGTTAGGTTAGGTTAGGTTAGGTTCCCAAGGGAGTTGCTGGTCCTCCTACTGGGCGCGTCCCCAGGTGGCGGATAGGGGGAAACCACTCGCTCTTGCGGGCGGGTGGACCGGGAGTTTTTCCCGGCGCGGACCAAAACCAGCGAGGCATGGGCGTGCCTTTAGTCCATCGTTATGGACACGGCCTAGGGAGCAACACCCCGACAGAAAAGCCTAAGCTGTGGATCAGCACAACAACAACATGTCGGCAAGCCTTAATTTATTCATACCGCAGGAGGTACCAGCCAGTCTGGAGAGTCCCTCCGTGCTACGGCACGCAAGCCCCACGAATCTGCGGGGGGCAAAGACTGTCGATATGTTGCGGGGAAAGGGCCTGAGATGGCGGAGTTTGTGTAGAGCCCGAGAAGGGCGTGAGTTTGTGTAGAGCCTGAGAAGGGCGTTGTCTTCGACGTTGTGCCTTCGGGCGGAGTTTTTGGTGTCGAGCCCGAGATGGGTGGAGTTGTATTGCCCGTGGTGGGTGATAATGTGGCAGCAATGCCGCAATCAGGTGGAGAGGTGTTGAAAACACCAAAAGTGGTCCTGACAAGGCTGTCGTCGGAGTATCTGTCAGGTAAAACTAGGAGTCGTTTCCCTTTCTGCGTCTTCCCGTGGTAGATTCTGGGATGCGTCTGAAGGAGGTGAATCAGGGGTGGAAAGTATGGTGTCCGTAGAGTCACGGTCGGAGAAATCTAGGGCTCTATACAGGAAGGCCCGGAAGAGACCCCGTAAGTCACCTGGGAATTCTGGCTCGTCTGACGAAGATCGTGGTGCGGTACGGAAGCCCAAGGCGAAGATTGCCCTAAGTAAACGCACCAAATTCGGCCAACTGACCAATTTGGTGGACTTAGCAGTGGTACAGGTCCCAAATCTAGTAAAACGCGAGGAGGAAAGAGCACGGGCAGAAAAAGAGATTGCTGATATTGCTCTGGCTGTGGATCCAGGACCAGCTCAGGCTTGTCAGAAGTTTCCGCTGAGATGCTGGGAGGACCATCGCCTGCGCCATTGGTGTCCGATTTACGCAGTCAAGTCTCTGACAGCTTGGCTATAATAAACAGGGTTGCTAGCAAATCGGGGAACCTTAAGGGCACTTTTACAAAAGCCCTTAAGGAGGCGGCTGGCGCCATAAATACCGCGATGGATACGATGGCCCAAAGAACGGCATCTGAGGAGGTAAGGCATCTGCGCGAGGCTAACGCTCGATTGCAAGGAGAGTTGACTGAGCTCCGAAGAGAAATGGGTCTTCTACGAGCGGAGCTAGAGCGATCGAGAATGGCAGCGCAGCCGAAAGAGGTGGGAGTTGGTGTCAACGTGGATGACCTTGTGCGCACTGTAATGGTGCAAGTAGGCACGATGGTAAATACCAGAATTGGAGGCTATAAAAGATCGGCTTCCACCAGAGAAGAGGCTGCGTCCACCGCTGGCGGCGGATAGACACCAGGAGGTTACTCAGAAACGGCTGAAGCTGAGCCTACTGTAGCCACTTTAATGGCGTCTGCGAATCCTGGACTGAAAGTGAAGGCTGGTAAGAAGACCAAAAAGACGGTGGTTCCAACGTCAGCCGGTACTGTATCGGAGACTCGTCCGCTACCACCAGCCCCGGCTAAATTGACCGAGGGTTGGAATGTGTTGTCCGCAAGGGCAGTAAGAAGAAGGCGGCCGCGATGGAAAGAAAGACCGTGCCGAAGGCGACTCCTAGTCGCCGAGAGAGCCGAAATTACGGATTCCGCGATCTGCAGTAGTGGCGATAAAGGTGCAACCAGCCGCCGCCGAGAAGGTCACTTACTGTGACATCCTTACCCGGGTCAGAGAGCATGTCAAACTCGAAGACCTAGGTATCGATGACCTTCGGTTCCGCGTAGCACAGACTGGTGCAAGAATGTTGGAATTGCCTGGTGCCGATAGTGGCGAAAAAGCGAACGCGCTGGCCGAAAAACTACGTGGAGTGTTAAACCCACTAGAAGTTCAAGTGTCAAGGCCAATGAAGTGCGCAGAGATGAGGATAAGTGGCCTTGACGACTCCGCTACTTCTGACGACGTTGCGGCCGCGATAAGCCGAGTCGGTGGCTGTGCGGTTGGAGACGTCAAGGTGGGCGAAGTTCGGCAAGATAGGTCTGGCCTGGGATCAGCGTGGATCGTTGTCCTGTAAGCGCCGCGAAGAAAGTAAGCGGAGTGCGGCTTCTAGTGGGATTTGTTTCCGCAAAGGTGAAATTGCTGCAGCCCCGCACACACCGTTGTTTCCGCTGTCACGAAGTTGGCCATGTTGCAGCAGTTTGCCGCAATAGCATTGACCGGAGCAACCAGTGTTTCCGTTGCGGCCAAGCCGGCCATCAGCAGCGTAGTTGCTCGGCGGAACCGCATTGCCCTGTGAGTGAAGCGGTACGAAGCACGCTAATCACAGGCGGGAAGTGCTGCTTGCGTCAAAGCTGCAAACGCTAAAAGAGGTCAGAGGAAACGAGCGAGGCCATAATATCGGCCGAATCGAATGCCCCAGCCAGGCAAGAGGAGGTGCAACACATGGACACCAAATAATGGCTCTCCGTGTGTTGCAGGCGAATATTAATCACTGCGCCAGGGCCCAAGACTTATTGGTCCAAAGCCTGGCGCAGTGGTCTATTCAGGTGGCGGTTGTTGCGGAGCCTACAGTGTCCCCGCACGTGATAGCTGGGTCGGTGACAACTTCGTGGTGGTGGCTATTATCACCCAGGTAGCTGCGGGCTCCCCGCCTTTCTCACGTGTCGAGAGGGGTACGGGATGCGTCGCGGCACTTGTCGGCGATCTAGTTGTCGTCGGCGTCTATTTTTCCTCGAATCAAATTCTTGCGGAGTTTGAAGAGTTCCTAATCCGCTTGGGGGAAATGATAGACCGACATAGTCCGGCGGAGGTGCTGGTGGCGGGGGACCTCAACGCGAAGTCGAGCGTGTGGGGCTCTGCAACAACGACTGAGCGTGGTACGACGCTCTCGGAGTGGGTAGTTGCCTCTGAGTTGTCTGTCCTCAATCGGGGGACGACCAACACCTGCGTGCGAAGGCTGGGCGGGTCCGTGGTGGACGTAACGTTCGCAAGCCCGGCCCTAGCGCGCCGTGTTCACGGTTGGCGAGTGTTGGATGATGTGGAGTCTCTCTCGGACCATCTTTACATCCAATTTGAGATCTCCACTCATCCGACGGTGCCGTCAGCTGTAGGTCGCACCTCGTGAGAGGACGGACCGCGGTGGCAACTGAGGTGCCTCGACAAGGGACTTCTGGAGGAAGCTGCGATAGTGCAAGCCTGGCTGCCCCAGAGCTTGGCGTCTGCAGAAGACGCCGCAAACTGGGCGCAGAGGGCAATGACGCGTATATGCTGACGCGTCAATGCCCCGCTCCGGGCGCCGCCCTCAACGGCGGCAAGTGTACTGGTGGTCGGGTGAGATCGCTCAATTGCGCAACATCTGCATTGAGGCGAGACGCCTTTACACGCACTATCGCAGGCGGGCACGCCGGCAGCAGGAGGAGGAGGACCGGCTGTACTGCGCCTACGTCGAGGCGAAGAAAGCGCTGCAGGAGGAGATCGGTCGTGCGAAAGGCGAGGCGCACGACGAAGCTCTCGCGGGGATAGACCGGGACCCGTTCGGAACGCCGTACCGGATGGTGCGCGGCAAGCTCCGGACTTGGGCCCCGCCTTTGACGCAGACACTCCCGCCGGATACTCTCCGAGGGGAGCTGTCGTCTCTGTTCCCGCAGCGGGCCACTTTTACACCTCCATCAATGGCCCGCCCTGCAGCGCAAGAGGAGGAGGACGAGAGCGTCGTACCGGAGGTGCTGGAGGAAGAGCTGGAGGAAGCTGTGAGGCGATCTCGGGGCAAAACCACCGCCCCAGGGCTCGACGGCATTCCCGGGCGCGTAGTTGCTTTGGCCCATTCTATCTTGGGGCCAAGCATTCGAGGGCTATTTACTGCCTGTTTGGCTCAAGCCATAATTCCACAGTGGTGGAAGACAGGCAGACTAGTCCTCATCAAGAAGGAGGGGCGCCCGGCGGAGTCAGCCTCGGCTTATAGGCCGATAGTGCTGTTGAGCGAGATCGCCAAGCTCTTCGAGAGGGTGGTAGCGAGGAGGCTACAGCAGCACCTCGAGAGGACAGGTCCAAACCTCTCGGACAGTCAGTATGGCTTCCGAAGTGGACGCTCCACGGTGGATGCCATACTGCAGGTGAAGTCCCACGCGCAGGACGCAGTGGCTCGGGGCGAAGGAGTCTTGGCGGTGTCTTTAGACATCGCCAACGCTTTCAACTCCATGCCCTGGCACTGCATCAATGAGGCACTCATCTACCATCGGGTGCCTCCGTACCTGCGCCGCATCATCGGGGCTTACCTCTCCGAGAGGTCTGTGACCTTTCCTGGAAGCTCCGGCTGGGGAGTTTGGGAGGTGTCGTGCGGTGTCCCACAGGGACCGGTGCTAGGTCCGATCCTCTGGAACATCGGTTACGACTGGGTGCTTCGGGGCAGCACCCTGCCGGGGGTAAAGGTCCTCTGCTACGCTGATGACACGCTGGTCTTAGCGCAGCAGAGAACCTATCGCGAGGCAGCAGTGCTCGCGACAGCTGGCGTGGCTCACGTCGTCGGGCGGATTCGGCGGCTGGGTCTGGAAGTTGCACTAGACAAGTCTGAGGCAATCTACTTCAATGCTCCGAGGAGGGCCGCTCCACCAGAGGCCCACATCATCGTCGGCGGTGTGACGATCGAGGTGAAGAGGAGCTTGAAATACCTCGGACTTGTCTTGGACAACAGGTGGAGCTTTCGGGACCATTTTATACGACTGGTCCCGAGGCTGTTGAAGACAGCGGGGGCCTTGGCGCGACTTTTGCCCAACGTAAGTGGGCCGCGCGCCTCGAGCCGTCGGCTGTACACCGGAGTGGTCCGATCGATGGCGCTGTACGGTGCTCCCGTATGGGCGGACGCCCTGAACCGGCAAAACGTCGCCCTGCTGCGGCGGGCGCAGAGGGTGATGGCCATCAGGGTGATACGGGGGTACAGGACCATCTCCGGTGAGGTGGCGTGTGTGCTGGCAGGAGTCCTGCCGTGGGACCTGGACGCGATTGCTCTGGCGTCGGTCTATTGCCGGCGTCGAGGTCTTGTGTCCGGGGCTTCGGCAAGGTCAGCACCACAGGAGGAGGCGCGGGATGCCGCAATGGAAGAGTGGGAGTCCCGGCTGTCATCACCAACCGCCGGCCAGGAGGACGATCGAGGCAGTTCGTCCAGTTTTCCGCCAGTGGTTAGCGAGGCGTCATGGCGTCCTAACCTTCCGCACCACACAGGTACTCTCAGGGCACGGTTGCTTTGGGAGATATCTGTGTCGGGTCGCTGGGAGGGAGCCCGACACCCGCTGCCACCACTGCGACTGCCTCGAAGAGACGGCCCAGCACACGCTGGAGGTGTGCCCAGCCTGGGCGTCTCAACGTCGCGCATTGCGCGGCGTCATAGGGGACGACCTTTCCCTGCCGGCCGTAGTCAAGGCCATGGCCGGCAGCGAGACGCCGTGGGACGCGGTCTCTTCCTTCTGCGAGGCAGTGGTGCTCGAGAAGGAGGCGGCGGAGCGGGCGAGGGAGGCTTCTTCCGAACTCGCCGTCCGCCGCAAAAGACCGGGTCGCCGGAGGGCGGCACACGATCGCCGCCTTCCGCCCTAATCGGCCAGAGGGCGGTCAGCTTGGGGAAGCTGATCGCCTACTAACCTGGCCCGAGTAGGCGCGCGCAGGTTGCTCCCGCGCGCTACTCAGAGCAGGCCGTCGGGGGTGGCCCACCACCCCCGCCTACGCGACCTGCCTAGCAGGCTCCCGTCGCCGAGGCTATGGACGAATCCATGGCACCCATAGCCCCGGCCTGTGACGGTCGAGGAGGAGCACCGTGAGGTTTTAGTGGGTAGTGTGGACGGCCTATATCTGCCGGTCCATTAGTCCCACATAACCCACTCGAGTCCCCACTCGGGTGGCGTACCCGTAAAAGGGTTTCCTCACGATAAAAAAAAAAAAAAAAAAAAAAAAAAAAAGGTTAGGTTAGGTTAGGTTGGGTTGGGTTCCCAAGGGAGTTGCTGGTCCTCCTACTGGGCGCGTCCCCAGGTGGCGGATAGGGGAAACCACTCGCTCTTGCGGGCGAGTGGACCGGGAGTTATTCCCGGCGCGGACCAAAACCAGCAAGGCATGGGCGTGCCTTTAGTCCATCGTTATGGACACGGCCTAGGGGAGCACACCCCGACAGAAAAGCCAAAGCTGTGGATCAGCAACCAAACAACATGGCGGTAAGCCAGAATTCTTTCATACCGCAGGAGGGTACCAGCCAGTCTGGAGAATCCCTCCGTGCTACGGCACGCAAGCCCCATGAATCTGCGGGGGGCGAAGACTACCGGTGTGTTGCGGGTGAGGGGCCCGAGAAGGGCGGAGAGTGTGTGGTGGCTGCAGAAGGCGGCGTCGAGGTGGGGCCCGAGAGGGGCGGAGTTGTTGCAGTGGCCGGCGTGGACGGAGTGGTTCTAGAGGCCGAGGAGGTTGGAGCAGTGGTGGTGCCCGAGATGGGCGTAGTTGAGGCATCTGTGCCTAATTGTGGAGGAATTGCGCTCAAGAGTGCTAAGGTAGTACTCGAGCGGCTGGACCTGGCGGAATGCGCTTCGGTCATTAGCGGGAGATCTCGTTCGATGTCGACATCTTCTCGGGGTCGCTTCTGGGCGGTCTCAGAATCGGAGGCAGAGAGCTGTATCTCAATGGGATCACAGAAGTCAAACGTGGGAACTGAGGCACGGAAGTATCGGAAGAGTCCCAGAAGTAGGGACATCAACTCTGGCTCTTCGGGGACTGAGGAGACGAGAGACAGGCCGAAAGTCAAAGCGATTGCGGTCAGGCGTCAAGTACTCCGACTCGATGCGGAACAAGAAGTGGCCGCTATAGCAGATACGGTGCAGAGAGCAAACTCCAGGCTCTCAGACGCCCCAGGCTTACGGCCGAAAGGTCCGTTAGTGCAAGATCTCCAGCACCAAGTGAACAGTAGCCTAGCCATAATTAATAAAGTGGCCAGCAGGTCCGGCAACCTTAAGGGCACTTTTACAAAAGCCCTTAAGGAGGCCGCTGGCACTATAAATACGGCTGTCGAGATCTTGGCCAACAAGACTGCCAATGAGGAGGTGACTCTGTTACGTGCGACCAACACCCGCCTAAGCGAAGAGGTCACTGAGTTGCGGAAGGAAATAGCTCTCATGAGAGCTGACCTCGAGAACTCTAGAGCCGTGAGGCGGGAACCCGAGAGGAAGGAGGACGTGGCTCGTTCAGTGATGGTGCAGGTGAGCACATTGCTGAACACGCGGCTGGCGGCGCTGGAGGATAGGCGTCTGCCGGCTAAGCCAATACGCCCTCCATGGGCGCCCGATAGAAGGCGCCAGGCACCCGCCTCGGGGGTAGTGGCGGAGCCTACTGTGACGACCCTGGTGGCACCCGCAAACCCGGCGTCGAAGCAGAAAGGGGTGCCAACAAAGCGAAAGGCGAAGAAGAGTAAGGCGACGAAACAAGCCCCGAAAGCGACGCCAGTGGAGCCACGTCCTCTGCCTCCTGCCCCGGCTCAGTTGACCGAGGGTTGGAGTGTCGTCGTGAAGAAGGGGAAGTCCAAGGCGACGGCAGCCCAGGCGAAGCAGAACACGCAGAAGGCGAAATCTGCTAAGCGCCCAAAGCTGCGTCCGCTGCGATCAGCGGCTGTGACACTCACTTTACAGCCGGCCGCCGCCCAGAAGGAGATATCCTACCGTGACGTCCTTACCCAAATCAAGCAAGCAGTGAAGTTGGACGATCTGGGTATACAGGACGTGCGGCTCAGGGTTGCCTCTACTGGTGCCAGGGTTCTGGAGTTACCTGGCACCAATAGCGGTGAGAAGGCGGATGCGCTCGCCCAACGGTTGCGGGTGGTGTTCGACGCGAGTGACGTGCTGGTCGCAAGACCGGTGAAGTGTGCAGAGTTGAGGGTCAGTGGCCTAGACGACTCTGCAACTTCAGAGGAGGTGGCGCAAGCAGTGAGCCGAGTCGGAGGCTGCGATGTCGGATCTGTGAAGGTGGGAGAGATCCGGCAGGACCGCAACGGCTGAGGCACAGCTTGGGTCCGCTGCCCTATTGCGGCGGCGAAAAAGGTCGGTGGGTCGCGGCTCCTTGTGGGCTTCGTTTCGGCGCGGGTGCAACTGCTGCAACAGCGAGTCCGGCGCTGTTTCCGTTGCCACGACGTTGGGCACGTGGCAGCGAAGTGCAGCAGTGCACAAGATAGGAGCCAGCAGTGCTTCAGGTGCGGCCAGGCCGGGCACAAGCAACACCAGTGCTCGGCGGCACCTCACTGCCCGGTCTGCGAGGCGGCAGGACAGCCCGCAGACCATAAGGTGGGAAGCGCTGCATGCGCCAGGGCCGGCACCTCGAGAAAGAGGAGGGATGGCCGGAAGGGAGGAAGGGAGCCAGCGGTGGCTAATCCAAATGCCCCAGCCAGGCAAGAGGAGGTGCAACACATGGACGCCCAATAATGGCTCTCCGTGTGTTGCAGGCGAACATAAACCACTGCGCCAGGGCCCAGGACTTATTGGTCCAAAGCCTGGCGCAATGGTCTATTCAGGTGGCGGTTGTTGCGGAGCCCTACAGTGTCCCCGCACGTGATAACTGGGTCGCAGACAACACCGGGGTGGTGACTATTATCACCCAGGTAGCTGCGGGCTCCCCGCCTTTCTCACGTGTCGAGAAAGGTGCGGGATGCGTCGCGGCACTTGTCGGCGATCTAGTTGTCGTCGGTGTCTACTTTTCCCCCAATCGAACTCTTGCGGAGTTTGAAGAGTTCTTAATCCGCTTGGGGGAAATGATAGACCGACATCGTCCGGCGGAGGTGCTGGTCGCGGGGGACCTCAACGCTAAGTCGAGCGTGTGGGGCTCCGCAACGACGACTGAGCGTGGTACGACGCTCTCGGAGTGGGTAGTTGCCTCTGACTTGTCTGTCCTCAATCGGGGGACGACCAACACCTGCGTGCGAAGGCTGGGCGGGTCCGTGGTGGACGTAACGTTCGCGAGCCCGGCCCTAGCGCGCCGTGTTCACGGGTGGCGAGTGTTGGATGATGTGGAGACTCTCTTGGACCACCTTTCCATCCTATTCGAGATCTCCACTCATCCGACGGTGCCGTCAGCTGTAGGTCGCACCTCGCGAGAGGACGGACCGCGGTGGCAACTGAGGTGCCTCGACAAGGGACTTCTGGAGGAAGCTGCGATAGTGCAAGCCTGGCTGCCCCAGAGCTTGGCGTCTGCAGAAGACGCCGCAAACTGGGCGCAGAGGGCAATGACGCGTATCTGCGACGCGTCAATGCCCCGCTCCGGGCGCCGCCCTCAACGGCGGCAAGTGTACTGGTGGTCGGGTGAGATCGCTCAATTGCGCAACATCTGCATTGAGGCGAGACGCCTTTACACGCACTATCGCAGGCGGGCACGCCGGCAGCAGGAGGAGGAGGACCGGCTGTACTGCGCCTACGTCGAGGCGAAGAAAGCGCTGCAGGAGGAGATCGGTCGTGCGAAAGGCGAGGCGCACGACGAAGCTCTCGCGGGGATCGACCGGGACCCGTTCGGAACGCCGTACCGGATGGTGCGCGGCAAGCTCCGGACTTGGGCCCCGCCTTTGACGCAGACACTTCCGCCGGATACTCTCCGAGGGGTGCTGTCGTCTCTGTGTCCGCAGCGGGCCAACTTTTACACCTCCATCAATGGCCCGCCCTGCAGCGCAAGAGGAGGAGGACGAGAGCGTCGTACCGGAGGTGCTGGAGGAAGAGCTGGAGGAAGCTGTGAGGCGATCTCGGGGCAAAATCACCGCCCCAGGGCTCGACGGCATTCCCGGGCGCGTAGTTGCTTTGGCCCATTCTATCTTGGGGCCAAGCATTCGAGGGCTATTTACTGCCTGTCTGGCTCAAGCCATAATTCCACAGTGGTGGAAGACAGGCAGACTAGTCCTCATAAAGAAGGAGGGGCGCCCGGCGAACTCAGCCTCGGCTTATAGGCCGATAGTGCTGTTGAGCGAGATCGCCAAGCTCTTCGAGAGGGTGGTAGCGAGGAGGCTACAGCAGCACCTCGAGAGGACAGGTCCAAACCTCTCGGACAGCCAGTATGGCTTCCGAAGTGGACGCTCCACGGTGGATGCCATACTGCAGGTGAAGTCCCATGCGGAGGACGCAGTGGCTCGGGGCGAAGGAGTCTTGGCGGTGTCTTTAGACATCGCCAACGCTTTCAACTCCATGCCCTGGCCCTGCATCAATGAGGCACTCATTTACCATCGAGTGCCTCCATACCTGCGCCGCATCATCGGGGCTTACCTCTCCGAGAGGTCTGTGACCTTCCTTGCAAGCTCCGGCTGGGGAGTTTGGGAGGTGTCGTGCGGTGTTCCACAGGGATCGGTGCTGGGTCCGATCCTCTGGAACATCGGTTACGACTGGGTGCTTCGGGGTAGCACCCTGCCGGGGGTAAAGGTGCCTCTGCTACGCTGATGACACGCTGGTCTTAGCGCAGCAGAGAACCTATCGCGAGGCAGCAGTGCTCGCGACAGCTGGCGTGGCTCACGTCGTCTGGCGGATTCGGCGGCTGGGTCTGGAGGTTGCACTAGACAAGTCTGAGGCAATCTACTTCAACGCTCCGAGGAGGGCCGCTCCACCAGAGGCCCACATCGTCGTCGGTGGTGTGACGATTGACGTGAAGAGGAGCTTGAAGTACCTCGGACTTGTCTTGGACAACAGGTGGAGCTTTCGGGACCATTTTATACGACTGGTCCCGAGGCTGTTGAAGACAGCGGGGGCCTTGGCGCGACTTTTGCCCAACGTAAGTGGGCCGAGCGCCTCGAGCCGTCGGCTGTACACCGGAGTGGTCCGCTCTATGGCGCTGTACGGTGCTCCCGTATGGGCGGACGCCCTGAACCGGCAAAACGTCACCCTGCTGCGGCGGGCGCAGAGGGTGATGGCCATCAGGGTGATACGGGGGTACAGGACCATCTCCGGTGAGGTGGCGTGTGTGCTGGCAGGAGTCCTGCCGTGGGACCTGGACGCGATTGCTCTGGCGTCGGTCTATTGCCGACGTCGAGGTCTTGCGTCCGGGGCTTCGGCAAGGTCAGCACCGCAGGAGGAGGCGCGGGATGCCGCAATGAAAGAGTGGGAGTCCCGGCTGGCAATACCAACCGCCGGCCAGAGGACGATCGAGGCGGTTCGTCCAGTTTTCCGCCAGTGGTTAGCGAGGCGTCATGGCGTAACTAACCTTCCGCACCACACAGGTACTCTCAGGGCACGTTTGCTTTGGGAGATATCTGTGTCGGGTCGCTGGGAGGGAGCCCAACGCCCGCTGCCACCACTGCGACTGCCTCGAAGAGACGGCCCAGCACACGCTGGAGGTGTGCCCAGCCTGGGCGTCTCAACGTCGCGCATTGCGCGACGTCATAGGGGACGACCTTTCCCTGCTGGCCGTAGTCAAGGCCATGGCCGGCAGCGAGACGTCGTGGGACGCGGTCTCTTCCTTCTGCGAGGCAGTGGTGTTCGAGAAGGAGTCGGCGGAGCGGGCGAGGGAGGCTTCTTCCGAACTCGCCGTCCGCCGCAAAAGACCGGGTCGCCGGAGGGCGGCACACGATCGCCGCCTTCCGCCCTAATCGGCCAGAGGGCGGTCAGCTTGGGGAAGCTGATCGCCTACCAACCTGGCCCGAGTAGGCGCGCGCAGGTTGCTCCCGCGCGCTACTCAGAGCAGGCTGTCGAGGGTGGCCCACCACCCCCGACTCCGAGACGTGCCTAGCAGGCTCCCGTCGCCGAGGCTATGGACGAATCCATGGCACCCATAGCCCCGGCCTGTGACGGTCGAGGAGGAGCACCGTGAGGTTTTAGTGGGTAGTGTGGACGGCCTATATCTGCCGGTCCATTAGTCCCACATAACCCACTCGAGTCCCCACTCGGGTGGCGTACCCGTAAAAGGGTTTCCTCACGATAAAAAAAAAAAAAAAAAAAAAAAAAAAAAAAAAAAAAAAAAAAAAAAAAAAAAGGTTAGGTTAGGTTAGGTTTTTTTTTTTTTTTTTTTTTATGGCCCGTTTCTCCTCTGGCTTAACCAGAGACCTTTTTTACTTAGTGCTTTTATTATGTTTTTGTGGATTAGTACATTAAGCGGAAGGGATTGTACAATTTTTTAAGTGCATTTTATTACAGGTCAGGGGTTTTACATGTCTTTACTATTTTAGTTTTACTAGGTATTAGGTACGTCTTAATTTATGTTTATTTTAATATTTCTTATAAGTCTTTTTTACATTACTTGCGTTCCTTTATCACAATACTTATTTTATAAAATACATCTACTTTATGTTTGCTTTCATTTCATAATGCTTCTCAATAATGATTTCATTTGTGACTATATATTGTTTTACAGCCAACATTTATGTACATATTTATCTATATAAGGTTTACCCACAAGTAGTAGAATAATAACAAATTACAGGTTTGTATAAATTCTTAACTTCTATTTCTATAATTTATTTATTTATTAAAGTACGGCCTATTTTATACATGTTTTTTTATATTAATTTTTTTTTTTTTTTTTTTGTAAATTGGTTTATAACTATATTTGTTATTTTGTGTCTTATATCTATGTACATATTTACTATATAAAGGTTTATACAGCAGTCGTAATTAGCAACATTGCCGATTGTGTACAAATACTTAACATCTATTTATAATTATTTCTATTACTATGAATGAATGAATGTTAATGTTTAATATATTAGTAATTGTTCTTATACTTTTATGAACTATATTTGATGACTTTTTTTTTTTTTTTTTTGTTTATTATTATACAGATCTCTTATTAATATGCATATCTATGTATTCTAGGTTTATTATATATAAATTATATAATGACATAATTATATATTATATATAGAGGTTTCTTAGCTATGTAATTTTAATTATAACACTAAATCGGAAGTACATTTTTTTTTTTTTTTATTTATATATGCATCTATATATATTTACTATGTATGAACACATATACTTTTTTTTTTTTTTTTTTTTTTTTTTTTTTTTTTTTTTTTTTTTTTTTTTTTTTTTTTTTTTTTTTTTTTTTTTTTTGTACTTCCGTTTCATACTATTCTCTAAGATGTGCATACACGGATATTCTAATTTTTTAAATATACTACTTTTTATTGTTTGGTTGTCATCTTTTCCTTCTGTGAATTTATTGTTGTAACTTTCCAATAATTTGCCTGTTTACTAATATAGAATCCAGCTGTTTTAATTTGCCTTGTTATGTTGCTCGTGCTATTCTGTAGGAGAGGTACCTTGGTTGATGGATCCTTATACGCCTGGGTGACCACAGCAATTTTAGCAATATGCTGTAGTCGACCTTGCCAGTCTGTCCCATTTCCTCCTAACAGGACAACACTCGTCAAAACTGTTGTGATTTGTGGAGTCTAGCTTTGCGGCCGTGCAGTTTTGACACGTCGGCTCTTCACCTGCTATCCGTGCTGGACAGTTTGCCTTCATATGCGGGCCTGTACAATGGCTGCACTTGTCCAGGGCTTCAGTGCACAGCTTTTTGCCATGTCCGTACCCCAGGCATCTAGAGCACTGGATAAGGGGAGTCTGATCCTTGACCGCCACCCTTTGCAGGTCAATATGGACCCTCCCCGCGTCCGTCAGTGCTTTCCATATCAGGGGAGACACCTGGAGTACTATATGGCTCTCCAGCTGGTTTCTGGCACGCCGCCGGTATCTCACGTTCACTCTATACTCCTCTTCCGCTATATGGTCCACGAGATGGGAATTTTGCACCTTGATGGATTTAATTATGTCTTCGTCTGTGTTGTAACTAAGTACATCCTTTATAATGATGAGTGGGTCTTTATTCTTCTTCGGCTCCATTGTCAACGCCGGCTGCCCTGCCTTGATCCTTTCCTGTACCTTTTCCAGGTCCTCCTTATTGGCGCAGCCTATGATGACTTTCTGATCTTTCGCCTTTCTTACTCGGTCCACTCTGATGCCGGTTGTCTTAGCCTCGACTGCAGTGCGGATTTTGTTAACCACGTCCTCGCTGGTGTCCCTGACGTCGGACGATGACACTACGATGGAGTGGACCGAGAGCTCGGCTGCACTTCTAGTCGGCGTTTGGCTAATTTTTTGCGCAGCCATTTCCGCATAAGTAGGGCCTTCCCTCTCTTGGTACCTCTTTAAGCCTTCTCCTATTGTGCTCATTTCTCTCCTCATACTTCTCATTTCCTCCACTGACTCCCTTACCATAGCTTTCTGTTCCCTTATTTCTTCTATTATGTCTTTTGTTGTTCCTCCTTCAGCCCTTGTTTTTAATTGTTTGACTCTGTTTGTGAGAAGGGTCCTATCTTCTGTGAGTTTTAAGATGATCTCGTACATTTTCCCTAGATTTTCAATGACGGTTTCCTTTATTGTTGTTTTTATGTTCCCCGACTGTTCCAGGTGCAGCTTTGCTTCCTGGAACAGGCGGTTCGCTATCCCCTTTAGAGTCTCAGGCTCCTCCTCTGAGGCTCGGTCCTGAGGTGTTTCCCTAATAGGTAAGGCTTTTGGTACAATCTTCTTTCTTCCTTCCATTTCTGATAATAATTGTTCTCCTTTTTTTGCAGGTCCTGACATGCCGGTGGTTTTGGAGCTACTTCTCGTCGACATTTGTGATAGTAAGTGTAGAATATTTATTTATTTTAACAGTAGTTTGTAGTATTTTTAACAATTTGTCAACTATTTAAGTTAAGGTATTTATAATCCTATATAAACTAGCTTACACTTTCTTAGTGAGTGGTGTAGAAGGCCACTGACCGTCTTATAATTCTAAAAATATAAAATATAAAAATAAAATATAAAAATGTAAATATTTTTTTAATTCGCGTCGGATCTGAACCCCCGACCTCGTACACCTTAAGCACTGCGCTATGATGGTCTAAAATATTCTAACAAAACTAATTTTGTAAATTTTTAAATTTTTTAATTCGCGTCGGATCTGAGCCCCCGACCTCGTACACCTTAAGCACTGCGCTATGATGGTCTAAATATTCTAAAACTAATTTTCTAAATTTTTAAAATTTTTTTTTAATTCGCGTCGGATTTGAACCTCCGACCTCGTACACCTTTAGCACTGCGCTATAATGGTCTAAAAAATTTAAAAAAAAAAAAAAAAAAAAAAAAAAAAAAAAAAAAAAAAAAAACAAATTTTCTAAATTTTTTAATTTTTTAATTCGCGTCGGATTTGAACCCCCGACCTCGTACCCTTTAGCACTGCGCTATGATGGTCTAAAATATTTTAAAAACTAATTTTCTAAATTTTTAAATTTTTTTTAATTCGCGTCGGATTTGAACCCCCGACCTCGTACCCTTTAGCGCTGCGCTATGATGGTCTAAAATATTCTAAAAACTAATTTTCTAAATTTTTAAATTTTTAATTCGCGTCGGATTTGAACCCCCGACCTCGTACACCTTTAGCACTGCACTATAATGGTCTAAAATATTCTAACAAACTAATTTCTAAATTTTAAAATTTTTTAATTCGCGTCGGATTTGAACCCCCGACCTCGTACCCTTTAGCACTGCGCTATGATGGTCTATAATATTCTAAAAACTATTTTTCTAAATTTTTTAATTTTTTAATTCGCGTCGGATTTGAACCCCCGACCTCGTACACCTTTAGCACTGCGCTATAATGGTCTAAAATATTCTAACAAAACTAATTTTCTAAATTTTTAAAATTTTTTATTTCGCGTCGGATTCGAACCCCCGACCTCGTACCCTTTAGCACTGCGCTATGATGGTCTATAATATTCTAAAAACTAATTTTCTAAATTTTTAAATTTTTTAATTCGCGTCGGATTTGAACCCCCGACCTCGTACACCTTTAGCACTGCGCTATAATGGTCTAAAATATTCTAACAAAACTAATTTTCTAAATTTTTAAAATTTTTTATTTCGCGTCGGATTCGAACCCCCGACCTCGTACACCTTTAGCACTGCGCTATATGGGTCAAATAATGTTCCAAATGAATTATGTCAAAAATTTAATTTTTATTAATTTTTTGCGGGATTTGAACCCCCGACCTCGTACACCTTTAGCACTGCGCTATAATGGTCTAAAATATTCTAACAAAACTAATTTTCTAAATTTTTAAAATTTTTTAATTCGCGTCGGATTTGAACCCCCGACCTCGTACACCTTTAGCACTGCGCTATATGGGTCAAATAATGTTCCAAAATGAAATTTGTCAAAATTTAATTTTTTATTTTTTTTTTTTTTTTTTTTGTGGGATTTGAACCCCCGACCTCATACACCTTGAGCACTGCACTATAGGGTACAGTCAAAAAGTTTTAAAAAAAAAAAAAAAAAAAAAAAATGGCAAATGACAAGACGATTTTGCGCGAGAACCGAATCCCCGACCACCGCAAATCGTCCACTGTACCTATGGTTCTAATCAGATGTTGCAACTACACAATGGATTTTTACTTTATAGTTATACTGTGGCTTTACTTATGAATTTAATTTTATTATTTTTACAATTTTTAAAGTTTTTCTTCAAATTACTTTAATACAATTCTATTTTATATCTGATTCTATTTTTATTATTTATTTTAATATTTTCAATTTTTAAAATATTACTTTTTTAGCGAAAATTTAGAGTTTTTACAAAATTTTTTATAAATATACAGGGAGACAAATCCGTACCTTGAAACAATCATTGTATATATGTATTTGAATTTAATATGCAGTTTTTAGTTTACGTAATTCGATTTTAAAATTTACTTTTTTATTTATGATTGGATCAAATGCGGTTTTTTCTAAAATGTTTGTTAGCACTAAAAAATAAGTCCTGCTGATTTTCAGTTTTCTTCGACTGCCAGGAGTAGGTTTTCTCGAAGTTTCCTAACCTAGATACCGCGTGGCGAGCACGTGGCGGGCGCGTGGCGATGCACCCTTGTCCACTAAAACGGCTATATCTCCGTTTTTTGTGAACGGATTTTTGTCAAAGTTTTTATGTATGTTCTGTATTAAATTCTACACTATTTTAGGCACTAAAAATGTTAGGTTATCACTGATAATTTTTTGTAATTTAGGTTTTAAAACTTACTGTCTTTACGATGTCACCCAAAAATCCAGTTTTTTCACTGTAAATTTTATTTTCGTCACTAATGTTTAGTTCCAAGACACTTTTCTTACTGTACACTTCACTCTGGTTCTTTTGATACTATTCAGAAGCCTCTGCGTCTCTCCGCCTCCAAGTTAGCGGAAATGTCGATTTTTATTTATGTTGGTTTTTCTCGGAAACCCCTTGGCGGAAAAATCCCAAATTTTGCAGGGTGGTGTAGGCTTAGTTTGCGCTGTATTTGACACTAAAAATTTGGGGGTCGTCGATCTAAAACTGACGCCGCACGCCAAAAACTGTGCAAAAAAGGCAAATTTTTGTTTATTGTTCGTAAAAACTTCAATTTTTCAGCAATAGTGTACTGAAAGGTCAGAATTATTTTGTCACACTGTTTTGTACACTCTCACTTGTCACTTTGTATAAAATTTAGAATTTTTAAGATTGTCCTTCTATTTTATATTTAAATTTAACTTTTTGAAGTCGCGTTTGTTGCGTTTTTTGTTAGTAAAATGCAGTTTTTTGGTGATAAATCCTTCAAATTTTGTCCGATTTTCACAATTTTTTCACATTTACACTGTACTCGCGAGCGCGCTTCTTTTGAGCTATAGTACGTATTTTTATCACTTTTAAAGACTATTTTACGAATTTTGCTTGGTTTTTGCTTACTAAGAGCGCTTTGGACGCGTGTTGCGCCTACGGCGGTCTCAGCAGGACCGGTTAGGTTAGGTTAGGTTAGGTTAGGTTAGGTTAGGTTTTTTTTTTTTTTTTTTTTTTTGGGATTGTGTCCCTTGACTTTATTTATTTTAACTTTTCCTGTCTATGCTTCCAACCGTGGTCCTCGCTAATGTATACGGGCGGCCAGAGTCGGTTACACAGACATGCAGGACTTGTATTTATTTTATAACTTTTCTTAATTTTGTAACTTTTTTAAGAACTTATTATAATTGATCACAAATTTTATTTTATTGACATATTTTCTTTTTTAAACAAGTTTTAAATGATATAAAAATAACAATACTTATATTAATTATATGATAAAGATTTTATTATAAAGAGATATATGATAAAGAGGATTTTAGACTATTTATTTTAGATAACTGAATAATATATACATATTTTTATTAATAATAAATAAATATATAAACACAAACATAAACATAAACTTTTTAATTTTTGACAACATATAAAAGTTTTAAGACACCATATGTAAAAATAATTATGAATTTATGAAATTGTTGAAAGTTTAAATGCCAAAATCGATTTTACTTTTAATTTGATTCAACATATAAAGGATGGTAGGACAACTTGAGGAGGTAGCGCTATGATCTGTACTTAATTTACTATTTGTTTTATTATTATACTTGGAGCAATTGAAACACTTTGGAGTTTGATTACTGGTGATATGAGGGCAATTTGAAACTTGGTGTGTGGTCTCAGCGCAATGAGAACAGGGTCTGCAGTCAGACATACAGTTTTTGCTGATGTGCCCAAACTGCAGACACCTATAACACTGAAGGAAGGGCGAGAAATCCCCAACAAAGACTTTTTGGTGGTCCATGTTAAGTCGGCCCAGATGAATGGCTTCTCGCCAAACCGCTGAGTCAACGATAAAAACTGCATTGTATAGATTTGTATTTTTGTTATTATTACGTTTGAATCTGAGCTTAAGGTCATCAGGCTGTTTAATTAATTTACTAATGGAGGGATTTTGAAGAGTGATAATACTAGTCAAATCCTCAAGGGGAATATCATTCGACACTCCCTTGAGAATGAACATAGGACGGATCTTTCTTGCCGGTTCTGCAGTAACTATAGTGGATTCCTTGAGCTGATTCAAGGTTTCCTGACAGTGGGATTCGTTTACAAATTCAACTCTAACTTTGTTCTTAGATATGGCCTTAACACGGGTGGGTGCATAGTTTTATCTCTGAAGGAGATACTCTTTTAAATTTTTTTAATGGTTTCCTGGTTGTTTTCTGTACCCTCAATGGAAGAAACAACAATTGCCGGTTTGTATAGAGATTTTTGGGATTTCTCGGGAGCTGGTTGACTTTTATTTGCTGCAACTTGTGCATATGTTGAGCTAATATTGGCAGTGAGCTCACTTGCCAGTTCGGTCTTAAATTTACTGATCTCCTCCCTCACAGCAGTAACGATGTCCTCCCTAAGAACAGTGTTATCAACCAGCGTCGAGGGAGCTGGCGTCTCAGGTGGTGGATCAAAATTGCCAGGCTCCAGAACAGACTCTAAAAAGATGTCAGCTGCTAGACTGATTTCCTCTGCGGCTTCTATGATAAATCTTTTGTTGATTGAGGTAACACTTTTGTTTTCGTGGATCGCATTAATGATGTGTCTGGCAAGAGTGTCGACAACACTGTGCATAGAGCGGAAATCCTTAACTGTGTTGGCTTGGATTGGAAGAGGCTTACGTTGGAGTTTATCTGATTTAGCTTTACTTTTAGTTTGAGATGCTAGTGATTGTTGGGGTTCGTTCGAAACTGTTTCTAATTCTCTATCTGGAGACATCTCTAGTATGAGGGAGGATAAATCTGGGGTACTGCTTCTACTATGAATATTATCAGAATCTTGGCGAGACATTTTTAAAATATTTTTATCGTGGAAACTAAAGTGCTAATGAGGCGTCCACCAAGTTTCAGCGAAATCAGAGACAGTAAAAATTCTATAAATGAAATTAGTTTACCTAGCTGAGAGACTATAGGGTGAGGTGGGGGGGGCGAAAAACTCGGAAACTACTGAACGGATTTTAAAAATTTTGGTGTCGTTCGATAGGGCTCGCGAAGACCTTCGATCGTATATCAGTCACGTCCGGGTGGGAGTGGGTGTTCACGTTTAAAACGGAGAAAACCCAAAAATTGACAAAATCTTGAGAAAATTGCAATTATTTCGCACTTAAATCGCACGAAACAACACAAAAATAATATACAAACGTAGAGCCTTCTCGACCCTACGATATAACAAACAGAAACTAAAAGAAATTACAACTAAAACTTATAAAAAATATTTTATATATACAAAATTTTCTATCTTAATTATAAATGTTATATATAATTTTTATGTATTATTTTATGCTTATATATAACCTAAACAACGTATTTTGACATAACTTTGATAGTACAATGAAATAACAAGAGTTGAGATTGAGTTTGGAAAATTTAATTTCCCTTCGGTTAGGTTAGGTTTTTTTTTTTTTTTTTTTTTTTTTTTTTTTTTTTTTTTTTTTTTTTATACTCGTCCCTCTGACGTAATCAGAGACTTTGGGCATCCGTTTTATTTTAAATTCCTTGCATAGTGGTGATTTAAAGGTGTTGTGTTGTTTGAATATCGGGTTTATATGCTTTATTTAATATACTACTTATTTTACTACTTTATACCTTGTTTGTTTTACTTTGTTTTTATGTCTATTTAAACTTGGTTCTTTTTAAGCAATTTTTAATTGTATAATTTAAATTTAAAACATTAACTGGAGTCTAGTCCGAAAAGAGTCTTTTTTATACTTTACTTATTTTCTTTGTTTCAATTTATCCGATTTTAACAGAATTTTAGAGTTGATATTAAAATTTGTGATTTTACATTCATTTTTGACAAGCAGACTTTGTTGTCCTACAAATTCAACCGAGCAACGTCTCAGATGCCTCCTCGCTTCCAGTAACAGTATTATATCATGTTTCTTTACGAAAACCTTCAAATAATAGCGTTCTGTTAGATGAGGGAGACATTGATCCTCTTTTTTGAGCCGATTTTTTGGCTTTAAAACTGAACGTCGATGTTCCGACAGCCCAGACCAAAATAAATGGGGGATCCAAATGCTTATTTTGCGTCCCGTCATTTTTCCCATCGTTGGCCTTTCGGTCCAGCGACGCTCGACATTGTCCTGGCTACCCGGCAGAAAGGCGCGATACAAGTCTGCGGTAAAATTATACTTTTTAAGGTTTTCTCGAGCTACGAATAATCCGGAATTTATTGGGGCGAAGATGTTGCCCTTAGCAATATGCCACGCTGGCCCTTGCCAGCGCGTCCCATTTTCGTCGCACTGGGCATTCTGCGCTGAACGCATTATGTTCGGGTTTTCCCACTTTAGCGTCAGTGCAGTTGCAGCAGGATGGTGGTGCATTGCTAATCCAGCCTTCGCACTTCGTCTTTAAGTGGTGTCCCCCACAATGGCTGCACCTGGGGGCTGTTTCCTTGCAGAAACGCCTTCCATGGCCGTAGCCTAGGCAGAGAGAGCACTGCACGAGTGGCGAAAAATCTGCCACTCTGATCTTTTGCAAGTCGATGTGCAGCGCTCCCGCTGCATTCGCCCGGTTCCACACTCTGGGGGACACCCTTATGACTACATGGCCTGTGAGCGGGTTTCTAGCCTTCCGGCGAAACCTTATTTCCGCTCGGAAGTCTTCGTCGTTGATGCCGTCGAATAGACTCCGATTCTGATTCCTCAGAGCGCTCTGAATATCGGCGTCGGTGTTATACGCCAGAACGTCCCAGAGAATCAGAAGCGGATCCTTATTCTTAACATCCTCGACGTGTAGCCGGTCACTTGCGCTTTTCAGTCGCTCCTTAACCCTGTTTCTTTCCTCTTCTGTGCTACATCCCAGGATCACCTTCTGATCTTTTACTTTTTTCACCCTTTCTACTTTTGCCCATCCTTCTTTCGCATTTACCACTTTTCTTATTTGATCGAGGACTTCTTCCCCTGTGTCCATCTCGTTCTTCGATGAGACCACAACCGAGTGCAGTGCAGCTGGCTGGGGACTGGGCCTCGTGGTTTCACCAGCGGCCACGCTCGCGTATGTGGTCTTCTCGAGCGTATTTTTTTGGTTTTCCATTGCCTGTTTTAGATCCTCCATTTTTTCTCCGTTCTTCCTAAGTAACTCCGCATGCTCATCCAATTTCTTCATCAATTCTTCTTGCTTCATAGGTTTACTTTCATTTTTCTCTTTCCTTTCCTCTGTTATTTCTATGTTTTCCTTTTTTTGTGATCCTTCCGCCTCCGTTTCTGTTTCCAGCTGGTATAGTCGCTCAATCGCACTTGTGACTTCTGCCTTAATATCAGTACGCAAGTTGCGCGAGTTACCTAGGTGGATTTTTGCTTTAGTCAAGCAGGCCTTGGCTTCGGCTGTCCTATTGATGTATGTATGTTTGTGTGTCGTCTTCATTCCGGGTTCTTCTTGGGGAAACGGCCTAGATTTTTGTTTCTGAGGCCGGGGCGGTATGTTCGAGAGACTTTGGGGATTCTGTGGGGATTCAGTCGTCAGGGGAGATGAAGTATCCAGAACTCCCCCTTCTTCGGTGGAGCCTGAGGACTCTCTCCGCCTGTTTCCCTTTGCGGGTGTGCGGAACCCAAACATGCTAGCACGTTGAGGGACTCGTCGGTTCAATAATACTAAGTGGTGTAAAGAGCCACTCAGATGTCAAAGTTTAAAAATTAGAATTTGTTTGCTGGAGAGACTAAAAGAAACAAACAAAGAGATTTATAATAATATATAGTGAGAGGAACTAAAAGATTTTTCAACAAAAACCTGATTTTCCTCTCCTAGGCCCACCGTGTCAATTTAGTAAAATAGATTAAATATAGTATAATAAAGGAAATTATATACATAAACTCTCCAGTCAAAGACAGTCCAAAAAATAAAATAAGTGTCAAGACTTTATATTTTGGTACTGAATACCAAGCGTTTCTTTCGTGTAATTCGGCGGTGTAGAAAGCCGCCGAACGTCTAAAATCTTACAGCTAATACGGCGCTCCAAAAGGGGCTGTTCAAAAGTCAAAACCGTAAATTTATTCCCCGAATATAATTCGTCCTCCTATATGGCACTAAAGACTCGTACTAGTCTATGTTTATAATGTATTAATTTTATTTATATATTTTCAGGAATGCTCAAGCCACAAACTAATTAAAATTCACGAAAACAGAATTTTAAAATCACAATTTTTCTCCAAGGTCAAACTTTATTTACCTGCCTAGCAACTATAGGGTGAGGTGGGGGGGCCTTTTTTTCAGTTTCTCGTGCTCCGATTTGCACGAAATCGGTGTCAAACGATCGGGCTTCGCGATGCCTACGAAACTGTGAAGAATTGAGAACTGAGGGGGAGGGGGGTGAGTATAAAAATTTAGAAAAATTGAATTTTTCAGTGATTTTCGCGTGTAAAAGGCGCGAAAATATGTCAAAAAATTTGGAAAAAATTTGGATAGGTACGGCGCGGAGGGACCTACGCAACGATACCAATAACTCCTCAATCGAAGTGAGGTAAGTCAGTTGAAAAAATTTTTAAAATGTTATAAGTCAAAATTTTCAGACTGAATTTTCAGGTGTCGAAATTTGTGTAAATAGATTTAGTTTAATATATATAATGTCAAATAGGTCAGATTTATTATGTAAAACAAGTTTCAGCCTGATGTAAGATGTTTGAAAAATTCAATTTGTATGAATATTTTTCTAAGTCTCTCGAGCTTAGGTGGATTTCGTATATCTATGAGACTATATGAAAATTATATTTTCGAATTTTTTCAGTTTCTCGTGCTCCGATTTTCACGAAATCGGTGTCAAACGATCGGGCTTCGCGATGCCTACGAAACTGTGGAGAACTGAAATCTGAGGGGGAGGGGGGTGAGTATAAAAATTTAGAAAAATTGAATTTTTCAGAGTTTTTCGCGTGTAAAAGGCGCGAAAATATGTCAAAATTTTTTTGAAAAATTTGGATAGGTACGGCGCGGAGGGACCTACGCAACGATACCAATAGCTCCTCAATCGAAGTGAGGTAAGTCAGTTGAAAAAATTTTTAAAATGTTATAAGTCAAAAATTTCAGACTGAATTTTCAGGTGTCTAAAATTGTGTAAATATATTTAGTTTATTATATATAGTGTCAAATAGGTCAGATTTATTGTGTAAAAAAAGTTTCAGCCTGATGTAAGATGTTTTGAAAAATTCAATTTGTATGGTTAGGTTAGGTTAGGTTAGGTTAGGTTAGGTTAGGTTAGGTTAGGTTAGGTTAGGTTAGGTTAGGTTAGGTTAGGTTAGGTTAGGTTAGGTTAGGTTAGGTTAGGTTAGGTTAGGTTAGGTTAGGTTAGGTTAGGTTAGGTTAGGTTAGGTTAGGTTAGGTTAGGTTAGGTTAGGTTAGGTTAGGTTAGGTTAGGTTAGGTTAGGTTAGGTTAGGTTAGGTTAGGTTAGGTTAGGTTAGGTTAGGTTAGGTTAGGTTAGGTTAGGTTAGGTTAGGTTAGGTTAGGTTAGGTTAGGTTAGGTTAGGTTAGGTTAGGTTAGGTTAGGTTAGGTTAGGTTAGGTTAGGTTAGGTTAGGTTAGGTTAGGTTAGGTTAGGTTAGGTTAGGTTAGGTTAGGTTAGGTTAGGTTAGGTTAGGTTAGGTTAGGTTAGGTTAGGTTAGGTTAGGTTAGGTTAGGTTAGGTTAGGTTAGGTTAGGTTAGGTTAGGTTAGGTTAGGTTAGGTTAGGTTAGGTTAGGTTAGGTTAGGTTAGGTTAGGTTAGGTTAGGTTAGGTTAGGTTAGGTTAGGTTAGGTTAGGTTAGGTTAGGTTAGGTTAGGTTAGGTTAGGTTAGGTTAGGTTAGGTTAGGTTAGGTTAGGTTAGGTTAGGTTAGGTTAGGTTATGTTAGGTTAGGTTAGGTTAGGTTAGGTTAGGTTAGGTTAGGTTAGGTTAGGTTAGGTTAGGTTAGGTTAGGTTAGGTTAGGTTTTTTTTTTTTTTTGGGTTGTTGAGGCCCAATACTTTATTTTATTATGACTGATGCCAGTCTACACTTCCAACCGCAGTCCTCGCTAATGTATACGGGCGGCCGGGGTCGGTTGTGTAAACATGCTTGACATTTATTATTATTGATAAACTTATGATAACTTTTTAACTTTAACATAGATACTTAATATATTTTTATTAACAGATATAAGTATGATTACTTTTCTTAGAATTAAGACACGACATTTAAAAGACACATTCAGATTACAACTTATTTTTAAAGACAAGAATTTGTACCTTTTCGACAAGTTTCACATATTTTGAGACACAATTTCAAATAACAATACATATAATTACATATATATATAATACAATAGAATATTATATACAATTTAGATAATATTTTAGTAACAAATTTTAACGAAAGTTTTAATAATGTAATATTAACAAGAAAAATGATACAAATAGGTAAACTTAACTTTAGAGCAGACTCTATTAAAAATTTAAATGCCATAATCAATTTTGCATTTTAATTGGTTTATCATGTGTTGGATGGTAGGACAATTATTAGAGGTTGCAGTATGATTTGAGTTTAGATTACTATTGGTTTTGACATTGTATTTAGAACAGTTGAAACAAACGGGAGGTATATTTTTACTAACATTAGGACAATTAGAAACTTGATGAGTTTCATCGGAACAATGTGAACAAGGCCTACAGTCAGACACACAGTTTTTACTAATGTGACCAAACTGCAGACACTTGTAACATTGGATAAATGGTGAAAAGTCCCCCACAAAAACTTGTTGGTGGTCAGCGTTAAGCCTTCCCAGGTTGATCGCCTCGCGCCACACCGCTGGGCTTACTATAAAAACTGCATTATACAAATTTTGATTCTTATTGTTATTCCTTCTGAATCTGAGTTTAAAATCTTCTGGTTTTTTAATTAACTGATTTATTGTAGGATTTTGCTGAGTAACTACTGTGGACAACTCCTCAAGGGGGATATCTTTTGAGACACCCTTGAGAATGAGCATGGGAAGAATCTTTTTGGCTGGCTCAGCGGAAATTAATGTGGATTCTTTTAATTGATTTAGTGTATCCTGACATTGAGATTCGTTCATAAATTCAACCCTTACTTTATTATTTGAAATGGCCTTGACACGGGTGGGGGCGTAGTTCTTCTCTCTGAAGGAGATGCTTTTCTAAAATTTGGTGATTGTATTTTGTGTATTTTCAGACGTTTCTACAGGAGATATAACAATGGCAGGCTTGTACTGAGACTTTGGGGACTTATCGACAATTGGGGTTCTATTTGAAGCTATTTGTGCATAAGTTGGGCTATTATTTGCGGTAAGTTCAGATTTTAATTCGGTTTTAAATTTATGGATCTCATCCCTCACAGCGCATATGATGTCCTCTTTTAACACAGTGTTATCGATAACAGGTGTAGGAGCTGGCGTATCGGGTGGTGGATCAAAATTGCCAGTCTCAATATGTGATTCTAGAAAGATATCAGCAGCTAAGCTGATTTCTTCTGCGGCTTCTATGATAAATCTTTTGTTTATTGAAGTAACGCTTTTATTCTCATGAATGGCATGTATAATGTGTCTGGCAAGAGTATCGACAACACTGTGCAAAGAGCGGAAATCCTTCACTGTGTTGGCTTGCATTGGGAGAGGTTTACGTTGAGCTTTATCTGATTTACTTTTACTTTTACTTTGAGATGCTTGTGGTTGTTGGGGTGGTTCATTGGACACTTCTAGTTCTCTGTCTGGGGACATCTCTAGTATTAGGGACGAGAAATCGGGAGTGCTGCATCTACTGTGAATACTCTCTGAATCTGGGCGAGACATTTTTTAAAATATTTTTATCGTATCTAAAACTACACTATTAGTACACCCACCAAGTTTCAGCACGATCAGAGAATAAAAATTAAAATAAATGAAATAAGTTTACCTAACTGAGAGACTATAGGGTGAGGTGGGGGGGCGAAAAACTCGAAAACTACTCGACGGATTTTAAAAATTTTGGTGTCGATAGATCGGGCTCGTGAAGGCCTACGATCTGGTATTAGTCAAGTCCGGGTGGGGGGTTATTTGCGCGTTTAAACGCTGAAAAACCCAAAATGTATGAAAAATCAGAGTTTTTCGCGCTAAAATAGCACGAAACTTAAAAATTACACAATAATATATATACACAGACGTAGAGCCAACTCGACCCTACGTTTTAAAACAAAAATTAAGAAAATCTATCGACTAAAACTTATAAAAATTAAAATTAAAAATTATTATTATATACGAAATTTGAAAATTAAATTCTAAGTTTTTTATACAAAATATATATGAAAAGATGTTTATTTACTAACAAACAAACATATTGAGACACAACTGGAAAGTTTCAATTGAATAACTTAAAGATTTAGTTGGTTTGGGAAAATTAATTCCCGACAAAATTTTACAAGTCCGCAGACCTTAGGTGGATTTCTCTAATATGAATATAGGTATTTTCGAAAAACTCGAAAACTACTGAACGGATTTTAAAGATTTTGGTGTCGATAGATCGGGCTCGTGAAGGCCTACGATCTGGTACTAGTCAAGTCCGGGTGGGGGGTTATTTGCGCGTTTAAACGCTGAAAAACCCAAAATGTATGAAAAATCAGAGTTTTTCGCGCTAAAATAGCACGAAACTTAAAAATTACACAATAATATATATACACAGACGTAGAGCCAACTCGACCCTACGTTTTAAAACAAAAATTAAGAAAATCTATCGACTAAAACTTATAAAAATTAAAATTAAAAATTATTATTATATACGAAATTTGAAAATTAAATTCTAAGTTTTTTATACAAAATATATATGAAAAGATGTTTATTTACTAACAAACAAACATATTGAGACACAACTGGAAAGTTTCAATTGAATAACTTAAAGATTTAGTTGGTTTGGGAAAATTAATTCCCGACAAAATTTTACAAGTCCGCAGACCTTAGGTGGATTTCTCTAATATGAATATAGGTATTTTCGAAAAACTCGAAAACTACTGAACGGATTTTAAAGATTTTGGTGTCGATAGATCGGGCTCGTGAAGGCCTACGATCTGGTACTAGTCAAGTCCGGGTGGGGGGTTATTTGCGCGTTTAAACGCTGAAAAACCCAAAATGTATGAAAAATCAGAGTTTTTCGCGCTAAAATAGCACGAAACTTAAAAATTACACAATAATATATATACACAGACGTAGAGCCAACTCGACCCTACGTTTTAAAACAAAAATTAAGAAAATCTATCGACTAAAACTTATAAAAATTAAAATTAAAAATTATTATTATATACGAAATTTGAAAATTAAATTCTAAGTTTTTTATACAAAATATATATGAAAAGATGTTTATTTACTAACAAACAAACATATTGAGACACAACTGGAAAGTTTCAATTGAATAACTTAAAGATTTAGTTGGTTTGGGAAAATTAATTCCCGACAAAATTTTACAAGTCCGCAGACCTTAGGTGGATTTCTCTAATATGAATATAGGTATTTTCGAAAAACTCGAAAACTACTGAACGGATTTTAAAGATTTTGGTGTCGATAGATCGGGCTCGTGAAGGCCTACGATCTGGTACTAGTCAAGTCCGGGTGGGGGGTTATTTGCGCGTTTAAACGCTGAAAAACCCAAAATGTATGAAAAATCAGAGTTTTTCGCGCTAAAATAGCACGAAACTTAAAAATTACACAATAATATATATACACAGACGTAGAGCCAACTCGACCCTACGTTTTAAAACAAAAATTAAGAAAATCTATCGACTAAAACTTATAAAAATTAAAATTAAAAATTATTATTATATACGAAATTTGAAAATTAAATTCTAAGTTTTTTATACAAAATATATATGAAAAGATGTTTATTTACTAACAAACAAACATATTGAGACACAACTGGAAAGTTTCAATTGAATAACTTAAAGATTTAGTTGGTTTGGGAAAATTAATTCCCGACAAAATTTTACAAGTCCGCAGACCTTAGGTGGATTTCTCTAATATGAATATAGGTATTTTCGAAAAACTCGAAAACTACTGAACGGATTTTAAAGATTTTGGTGTCGATAGATCGGGCTCGTGAAGGCCTACGATCTGGTACTAGTCAAGTCCGGGTGGGGGGTTATTTGCGCGTTTAAACGCTGAAAAACCCAAAATGTATGAAAAATCAGAGTTTTTCGCGCTAAAATAGCACGAAACTTAAAAATTACACAATAATATATATACACAGACGTAGAGCCAACTCGACCCTACGTTTTAAAACAAAAATTAAGAAAATCTATCGACTAAAACTTATAAAAATTAAAATTAAAAATTATTATTATATACGAAATTTGAAAATTAAATTCTAAGTTTTTTATACAAAATATATATGAAAAGATGTTTATTTACTAACAAACAAACATATTGAGACACAACTGGAAAGTTTCAATTGAATAACTTAAAGATTTAGTTGGTTTGGGAAAATTAATTCCCGACAAAATTTTACAAGTCCGCAGACCTTAGGTGGATTTCTCTAATATGAATATAGGTATTTTCGAAAAACTCGAAAACTACTGAACGGATTTTAAAGATTTTGGTGTCGATAGATCGGGCTCGTGAAGGCCTACGATCTGGTACTAGTCAAGTCCGGGTGGGGGGTTATTTGCGCGTTTAAACGCTGAAAAACCCAAAATGTATGAAAAATCAGAGTTTTTCGCGCTAAAATAGCACGAAACTTAAAAATTACACAATAATATATATACACAGACGTAGAGCCAACTCGACCCTACGTTTTAAAACAAAAATTAAGAAAATCTATCGACTAAAACTTATAAAAATTAAAATTAAAAATTATTATTATATACGAAATTTGAAAATTAAATTCTAAGTTTTTTATACAAAATATATATGAAAAGATGTTTATTTACTAACAAACAAACATATTGAGACACAACTGGAAAGTTTCAATTGAATAACTTAAAGATTTAGTTGGTTTGGGAAAATTAATTCCCGACAAAATTTTACAAGTCCGCAGACCTTAGGTGGATTTCTCTAATATGAATATAGGTATTTTCGAAAAACTCGAAAACTACTGAACGGATTTTAAAGATTTTGGTGTCGATAGATCGGGCTCGTGAAGGCCTACGATCTGGTACTAGTCAAGTCCGGGTGGGGGGTTATTTGCGCGTTTAAACGCTGAAAAACCCAAAATGTATGAAAAATCAGAGTTTTTCGCGCTAAAATAGCACGAAACTTAAAAATTACACAATAATATATATACACAGACGTAGAGCCAACTCGACCCTACGTTTTAAAACAAAAATTAAGAAAATCTATCGACTAAAACTTATAAAAATTAAAATTAAAAATTATTATTATATACGAAATTTGAAAATTAAATTCTAAGTTTTTTATACAAAATATATATGAAAAGATGTTTATTTACTAACAAACAAACATATTGAGACACAACTGGAAAGTTTCAATTGAATAACTTAAAGATTTAGTTGGTTTGGGAAAATTAATTCCCGACAAAATTTTACAAGTCCGCAGACCTTAGGTGGATTTCTCTAATATGAATATAGGTATTTTCGAAAAACTCGAAAACTACTGAACGGATTTTAAAGATTTTGGTGTCGATAGATCGGGCTCGTGAAGGCCTACGATCTGGTACTAGTCAAGTCCGGGTGGGGGGTTATTTGCGCGTTTAAACGCTGAAAAACCCAAAATGTATGAAAAATCAGAGTTTTTCGCGCTAAAATAGCACGAAACTTAAAAATTACACAATAATATATATACACAGACGTAGAGCCAACTCGACCCTACGTTTTAAAACAAAAATTAAGAAAATCTATCGACTAAAACTTATAAAAATTAAAATTAAAAATTATTATTATATACGAAATTTGAAAATTAAATTCTAAGTTTTTTATACAAAATATATATGAAAAGATGTTTATTTACTAACAAACAAACATATTGAGACACAACTGGAAAGTTTCAATTGAATAACTTAAAGATTTAGTTGGTTTGGGAAAATTAATTCCCGACAAAATTTTACAAGTCCGCAGACCTTAGGTGGATTTCTCTAATATGAATATAGGTATTTTCGAAAAACTCGAAAACTACTGAACGGATTTTAAAGATTTTGGTGTCGATAGATCGGGCTCGTGAAGGCCTACGATCTGGTACTAGTCAAGTCCGGGTGGGGGGTTATTTGCGCGTTTAAACGCTGAAAAACCCAAAATGTATGAAAAATCAGAGTTTTTCGCGCTAAAATAGCACGAAACTTAAAAATTACACAATAATATATATACACAGACGTAGAGCCAACTCGACCCTACGTTTTAAAACAAAAATTAAGAAAATCTATCGACTAAAACTTATAAAAATTAAAATTAAAAATTATTATTATATACGAAATTTGAAAGTTAAATTCTAAGTTTTTTATACAAAATATATATGAAAAGATGTTTATTTACTAACAAACAAACATATTGAGACACAACTGGAAAGTTTCAATTGAATAACTTAAAGATTTAGTTGGTTTGGGAAAATTAATTCCCGACAAAATTTTACAAGTCCGCAGACCTTAGGTGGATTTCTCTAATATGAATATAGGTATTTTCGAAAAACTCGAAAACTACTGAACGGATTTTAAAGATTTTGGTGTCGATAGATCGGGCTCGTGAAGGCCTACGATCTGGTACTAGTCAAGTCCGGGTGGGGGGTTATTTGCGCGTTTAAACGCTGAAAAACCCAAAATGTATGAAAAATCAGAGTTTTTCGCGCTAAAATAGCACGAAACTTAAAAATTACACAATAATATATATACACAGACGTAGAGCCAACTCGACCCTACGTTTTAAAACAAAAATTAAGAAAATCTATCGACTAAAACTTATAAAAATTAAAATTAAAAATTATTATTATATACGAAATTTGAAAATTAAATTCTAAGTTTTTTATACAAAATATATATGAAAAGATGTTTATTTACTAACAAACAAACATATTGAGACACAACTGGAAAGTTTCAATTGAATAACTTAAAGATTTAGTTGGTTTGGGAAAATTAATTCCCGACAAAATTTTACAAGTCCGCAGACCTTAGGTGGATTTCTCTAATATGAATATAGGTATTTTCGAAAAACTCGAAAACTACTGAACGGATTTTAAAGATTTTGGTGTCGATAGATCGGGCTCGTGAAGGCCTACGATCTGGTACTAGTCAAGTCCGGGTGGGGGGTTATTTGCGCGTTTAAACGCTGAAAAACCCAAAATGTATGAAAAATCAGAGTTTTTCGCGCTAAAATAGCACGAAACTTAAAAATTACACAATAATATATATACACAGACGTAGAGCCAACTCGACCCTACGTTTTAAAACAAAAATTAAGAAAATCTATCGACTAAAACTTATAAAAATTAAAATTAAAAATTATTATTATATACGAAATTTGAAAATTAAATTCTAAGTTTTTTATACAAAATATATATGAAAAGATGTTTATTTACTAACAAACAAACATATTGAGACACAACTGGAAAGTTTCAATTGAATAACTTAAAGATTTAGTTGGTTTGGGAAAATTAATTCCCGACAAAATTTTACAAGTCCGCAGACCTTAGGTGGATTTCTCTAATATGAATATAGGTATTTTCGAAAAACTCGAAAACTACTGAACGGATTTTAAAGATTTTGGTGTCGATAGATCGGGCTCGTGAAGGCCTACGATCTGGTACTAGTCAAGTCCGGGTGGGGGGTTATTTGCGCGTTTAAACGCTGAAAAACCCAAAATGTATGAAAAATCAGAGTTTTTCGCGCTAAAATAGCACGAAACTTAAAAATTACACAATAAATATATACACAGACGTAGAGCCAACTCGACCCTACGTTTTAAAACAAAAATTAAGAAAATCTATCGACTAAAACTTATAAAAATTAAAATTAAAAATTATTATTATATACGAAATTTGAAAATTAAATTCTAAGTTTTTTATACAAAATATATATGAAAAGATGTTTATTTACTAACAAACAAACATATTGAGACACAACTGGAAAGTTTCAATTGAATAACTTAAAGATTTAGTTGGTTTGGGAAAATTAATTCCCGACAAAATTTTACAAGTCCGCAGACCTTAGGTGGATTTCTCTAATATGAATATAGGTATTTTCGAAAAACTCGAAAACTACTGAACGGATTTTAAAGATTTTGGTGTCGATAGATCGGGCTCGTGAAGGCCTACGATCTGGTACTAGTCAAGTCCGGGTGGGGGGTTATTTGCGCGTTTAAACGCTGAAAAACCCAAAATGTATGAAAAATCAGAGTTTTTCGCGCTAAAATAGCACGAAACTTAAAAATTACACAATAATATATATACACAGAC
Organism: Eueides isabella; assembly: GCA_019049475.1. Classification (NCBI taxonomy): domain Eukaryota; kingdom Metazoa; phylum Arthropoda; class Insecta; order Lepidoptera; family Nymphalidae; genus Eueides; species Eueides isabella. Next base: position 1,892,416 of record CM032386.1, read on the forward strand.
GTAGAGCCAACTCGACCCTACGTTTTAAAACAAAAATTAAGAAAATCTATCGACTAAAACTTATAAAAATTAAAATTAAAAATTATTATTATATACGAAATTTGAAAATTAAATTCTAAGTTTTTTATACAAAATATATATGAAAAGATGTTTATTTACTAACAAACAAACATATTGAGACACAACTGGAAAGTTTCAATTGAATAACTTAAAGATTTAGTTGGTTTGGGAAAATTAATTCCCGACGGTTAGGTTAGGTTAGGTTAGGTTAGGTTAGGTTAGGTTAGGTTAGGTTAGGTTAGGTTAGGTTAGGTTAGGTTAGGTTAGGTTAGGTTAGGTTAGGTTAGGTTAGGTTAGGTTAGGTTAGGTTAGGTTAGGTTAGGTTAGGTTAGGTTAGGTTAGGTTAGGTTAGGTTAGGTTAGGTTAGGTTAGGTTAGGTTAGGTTAGGTTAGGTTAGGTTAGGTTAGGTTAGGTTAGGTTAGGTTAGGTTAGGTTAGGTTAGGTTAGGTTAGGTTAGGTTAGGTTAGGTTAGGTTAGGTTAGGTTAGGTTAGGTTAGGTTAGGTTAGGTTAGGTTAGGTTAGGTTAGGTTAGGTTAGGTTAGGTTAGGTTAGGTTAGGTTAGGTTAGGTTAGGTTAGGTTAGGTTAGGTTAGGTTAGGTTAGGTTAGGTTAGGTTAGGTTAGGTTAGGTTAGGTTAGGTTAGGTTAGGTTAGGTTAGGTTCGGCACAACGTCACTCTGCTGCGACGGGCGCAGAGGGTGATGGCCATCCGGGCGATACAGGGGTATCGGACCATCTCCGGTGAGGTGTCGTGCGTGCTGGCCGGAGTCATGCCGTGGGACCTGGACGCGACTGCTCTGGCGTCGGTCTATTGCCGGCGTCGGGGCCTCGTGTCCGGGGCCGCGGCAAGGTCAGCACCACAAGAGGAGGCGCGGAATGCCGCATTGGAGGTGTGGGAATCCCGGCTGGCAACACCAACCGCCGGCCGGAGGACGATCGAGGCTGTTCGTCCAGTCTTCCGCCAGTGGTTAGCGAGGCGTCACGGCGTCCTAACCTTCCGCACCACGCAGGTGTT